>CANSGD010001282.1:0-600000 GCA_947645195.1 Patellifolia procumbens | reverse complement strand
GAGATCTATAGATAGACACCCACTTTGCTATACTTTTATATACTTTTGAATTTTTTTATTTTGAAATACATGAGTAATTGATTGTTCATGAGTGAAAACACATTTGATTAAATTGATCCTGATAAAGTATTTTAGCATGACTGAGAAATATGATAAAGTATTTTCAAGTATTTGAATTTTTTCTTATTTGGACAATGAGCAAAAAATACCTTACCGGGTACTATATAACAAAAGTTGTAGTTGATGATGGGGAGTAAGGGATGTTTTCAAAGAAAAATGAGCCAAAATGAATTTAGCTTGAAAATAACATATGTTGTGTACCTTCATATTTTATCATGTTATAGTAGCTGATATCACGTATTTATATAGAGTTTTCTCCCTTATTTACAAGCTAATTTGTACGTCATTGGAGCTCTTGGGAGCTATTTTGTGCTAACTATAGTATATAGTTGTGGTTTTGTGTTTTAGTGTTGAATTGCAGGTTTTAGGGAGTTTTCTCCCTATCCCCGAGCCATTTGGAAGCAACCACGGCTTTACGAGATGTTACGAGGCACGTAGGATGGCTCACGAGTTCTATGAGTAGTTTAGGAAGTTCCAAGACCCCTAAACGTGAAGTTTAGAGAGCCAAAGAGTCAAAAAGGAGGTTTCCGTGCACTGATCGGGCAGAAATGGCCCGATCGGGCGAAGATATATTGATCGGGTATGAAAGTTGCGGACCCGATCGGGCGAGCATCAATGCACCAAACCCGATCGGGTGGGGGTGCTGCTAGGTCTCATTGTGAAGCTGCTTGCGAGGAGAACGCCATGGTCCAAAGAAGCACCAGGCCCGATCGGGTGGCTGCCCAAGGCCCGATCGGGCGGGCCGCAATTTCACCCCCAGTTTGCTGGGCTGCTGCGCCAAGCCAGGAGAAACAAAGAAAGCCTTTTGGTGTTTGACCCGATCGGGTGGAGGCCACGGGCCCGATCGGGTCTGGCACCTTTACTCGCGATTTTCGACTTTCGTTTCCAAATTTTACTTGAACTTGAGGGGCACTATAAATACCCTTTTTCTCATTATTTAGAGACATCTTTTATTCATCTTTTTACTGCTTTAGACTAGAGTTACTACTCATTGTTCTTAGTTTAATTCAAACACTTTAGATTAATTTAGAGGTGATACAACCTATTTCGATTTCAATAAAAGTTCCTGCTTTCCGTCAATTGGTATTCTTTCTTACCCTAATCTCTTTTGTTATTCTTGATTGCTTAGTTTATTTATTTAATCGTTCATGATGCAATTGTTAGGGTTTTCAATTAGTTGTGTCATTGTTAATTCGATTATGAGTGAGTAGTTCTCTTTCTAGGGTGTTAGATAGGAAAGCCATGTTTATACCATGATTGTGATTTAGACTCCTATTGATTTCTAGGGCTTGATTAGGGTGATTGTGATGTGGTTTGTTCTTTATTGAGTAATTAACGTTATTGGGCAGTTTCTTTGGTTGCTTGTGGCTAATAGTTGTTTGCACAGATCCGTCTTACGACTAGAGGCCTAGGACACGTCAGTAGTTCTGATTACGTTAGTGAACATGCGGCGTATGTTGAACTATGAGCGTTGAGTCTTAACCATAGCTCAACATAGGCTCTAATCCCCCGACTCTTGATTTAGGTTTTGATAGTAGTTGCCCTTGTTTGATTGGTATAAGCATGGTGGACCGACCTAATACCCTAAGTTTTAGTCCATAGTTAAATCTTCGATTTTTCCCGTCTTTCTTAGCTTAATCATTAGTTTAATTAATTCTTCTCTGATTTACTCTGGAGTAGCTGAATTGGTTGGATAATTAATTTAGAAACTCCGTCTCCCTGCGGATTCGACCCTGCTTCCCTTGACTACCATTGTTAGAGGACTTAGGTTTATCTTTGATTAGGTGATACGACTTTAGCCTGTCAGTAGCCAAAACATACATCGTATGCAAATAAAATTAGGATTTTTTTGTTCAAAACCACCTAAATTTTTCACGTTTTTAGAAACTCCCACCTTAATGAATTTTTCTTTTAAATTTCCACCTATGATTCCCAATTTTATTAGAAACTCCCACCACTTAATGTTTTTTGTTAAATTTCGTTAACAAAACCATGAAGTGGGCCCCATATATGCACTTTATTATTAGTTTACGCTAAAATTGAAGTCAATTTGATCAATTTAAGGGCAAATCCTCAACAAATTTAGAGCAAATTTGGAACGAATCACAACTATTTGGAAAGAATTGCAACTATTTCAAGTTCTATTTTGTTAACAAAATGTATATGTGGGACCCACTTAACGATTTTTTGTTAATGAAATTTGGCAAAAACCGTTAAGTGGTAAGATTTTTTAATAAAATTGTAAATGGTAGGTGGAATTTTAAAAAAAAAATCATTAAGGTGGGAGTTTCTAAAAACATGAAAAGTTTTAGTGTAAAGATGCGACTATCCATAAAATTATCTACTGTAGATTATTAAATTTTATAATAAAATTATTGTCGCACGCATCGCGTGCATAGAAATCTAGTATGCTATATGGTATTAGTGTATTTTTGGTTTTTTTTGTGGCATCGTGATTTTTTTTGAATTCTACATGGTACTGTTATAATTTTTTTATTCTATATCATACCATTCCGTTAAGTAAAACTTTAATTTAGGAGTCAAATAGGGTTATGGGTTCATCTCATTTTAAGTGTTTTGTGTGCTATAAAAGATGTTCGAATAAGGTTTGGGGGTTACTTTGGCCCCTTAAGGATCAAATTTATGGTCAAAATTAACAGTGATGATTTTTGTTAATTTGACCTCAAATTAAACCAAAATGACCCTTAAAAACTTTAATCCAGCTAATTTACACGTACACATATCATAACATACAAATCGAGACAAAATTCTAACCCTACTTAACCCCTAATTAACATTTTAATTAATGACATGTTACGATAGAAAATAAGACTAAAGTACAGTGGTACCATGTAGAATTCTCAAAAATTAGTAGTACCACATGGAAAAGCCAAAAGTATGATGGTATCATATGGAATTTCGCTAATAATTTGGTGAATAACCCCCTAAAAATACTCATCGAAAATTTCCTTTCATTGATCAGCTCGTCTTGCGAGAGACCGCCTAATTTTAACTTCAAATTAGGCAGGCCCCATAAGCCCAATATCTGAGCAGCCCACATGACTCACGCGCCCCACTCTCCCCACTCTCTCCATGTCAAAAACAAAAAAGTACTTTCTCTCTCCTCTCTCTCTCTCCACTCTCATTCAAAACTTCTTTCTCTCTCCTCTCTTCACTCTCTCTGCTAAAACTGCTCCTATAAGACGAAAAAAAACTCCTACTTAGCGGCATTTCTCAGTCGATTTTTGCAGAATTTCACTCTCAAAAACTGTAAAAGGTAAGTTAATTTCAGTTCGAAGCTTGTTTTATGCATTTTTGAGCTGATTATTTGTGAAAATATGTGTTCTTAGCTCGTTCCTTCATCAATTTACATGCATATGTTTAATTTGATGAAGTTAGGTGTTTCGACATGTTAATTTGAAGGTTATTTTCAGCTATTTTAACTGATTGTTAGAAAATTATACATCTAAGCTTTTACAACTGATTTTGGTATATTAGAATGACTAGAATGACTGATTTTGAGTTCGAAGCTTGTTTTATGCATTTTCGAGCTGATTATTCGTGAAAATCTGTGGATTTTGGTTCTGAATAGCTTTTGTGATGTAGAAAAGATAATGTTGTTGACAATTAGAGACTAGTTTGTTGTGAGAAGTTTTCTTTTTAGCTTCTTTAGTAACTAATATAATGTTTAACTGATTAGAAATTGTTGATCTGGACAATAAGGCACTAGTTAATTTTGAGTAGTATCATGTTCAGTTACATTAGAGACCAAATTAATTAGTAATTGAGTGTAAACACCAACCTTATGGTATATGTGTGTATTTGCAGGTTAATTGTAAACAAAATGGCAAGACCTAAGCGTCAAGTTATGAACATGACCTTTGAAAATGAAGCTGAAGATGAAGATCAAACTCAAGGTACATAATTCAAAAAATACAAGTTAAATTGAGAAGTTTAAACATGCCTAAAAATCCTAAATAATGGTTGATCTTATCTAACTGTTATATATCAATCAGAAACCATGATATGCCAAATAGTTATCTATTAATTTGATATTTTATTTGCACTCAAATTGAAGCTTCATTACTGACTAAACTATCAAAATATTGTAATCATTATGTCTTAATTAGTAACCATTAAATATCAATCAATAACCCATATAAATCAATCAAACACCACTATAATCTAAGCATTAATAGACAACAATGTTAACAAAAGTTTTTTGATTACTGTGATTTAACCAAATATATCTATTGTCAACATTCATTATAGGTAAAAACAATGATAACTATAAAACTATAGCATAACTACAAAACTATAGCACAACAGCTGAATGAGAAGAAGAAAATGGCAGCATTGGAAAGGAAAAAAGTGTTGGCTGAGAAAAAAGCAAAAGCTGCAGCCAAAACGCCAAAAAGACCACTAGTACGAAGAAAACTACAACCTAGTTTGGAGGAAAACCAAAACAGTAACGGGGGAAACCAAGAGAATCAGGATCAGGAGGAAAACCAAGGAAATGAGCAACAAAACAAAGATAATGATGAAGAGGAACAGGAGAGAAATGATGATGAAACAGGAGAAAAAAAGAAAAAAAAACAGCTGTAAAAAGGCCACAAGCGAAGGGAAAGAAAACGGCAAACACAGAAGAAAATGAGGAAGAATATCATCAGGAAGAAGAAGAACGGAACGCGAAAAATAGAAAAAGGGTTCAAAAGAAAAGGGTATCAAAAAGGCGTAAAACAAGAAATGAAACTAATGAAGAGGAGGCACATGATGAAGAGGAGGAACAACAACACAATGAAGAATCTCCAAAAAGAATTCGTAAACCAAGGTAAGATATGTAACTTTAAATTCATTTTCACTATAAATTATTATATAATTACTCGTTTTAATACTAAGTTAGTTACATTTTAAGTACTCCTTTTTCATATATGTAAATTAATACTCCAAAATCTGATTTCACTAATTTCAATCACTTGTTAAAAGTATCCATACATTAGTACCTAGTATAACTTGATTGGTGACCACTATATTCACTGTAAATTATTATGTAAGTCATTTTGGAACTTGATTGATGATTTCCATATATTAGTACCTAGTATAACTTGATTGGTGACCACTGTAAGTCATTTAGTAACTAGTTAAGTCATACTCGATGTAAATTATTATATAAGTCATTTTGGAACTTGATTGATGATTTTCCACACATTAGTACCTAGTATAACTTGATTGGTGACCACTATAAGTCATTTAGGAACCAGTTGAGTCATATTCACTGTAAATTATTATGTAAGTCTTTTTGGAACTTGATTGATGATTTCCATACATCAGTACCTACTATAACTTGATTGGTGACCACTGTAAGTCATTTAGAAACCAGTTAAGTCATACTCAATGTAAATTATTATGTAAGTCATTTTGGGACTTGATTGATGATTTCCATACATTAGTACCTAGTATAACTTGATTGGTGACTACTGTAAGTCATTTAGTAACCAGTTAAGTCATACTCAATGTAAATTATTATGTAAGTCATTTTGGAACTTGATTGTTGATTTCCATACATTAGTACCTAGTATAACTTGATTGGTGACTACTGTAAGTCATTTAGTAACCAGTTAAGTCATACTCAATGTAAATTATTATGTAAGTCATTTTGGAACTTGATTGTTGATTTCCATACATTAGTACCTAGTATAACTTGATTGGTGACCACTGTAAGTCATTTAGTAACCAGTTAAGTCATATTCACTGTAAATTATTATCTAAGTCATTTTGGAACTTGATTGATGATTTCCATACATTAGTACCTAGTATAACTTGATTGGTGACCACTGTAAGTCATTTAGAAACCAGTTAAGTCATACTCAATGTAAATTATTATGTAAGTCATTTTGGAACTTAATTGTTGATTTTCATACATTAGTACCTAGTATAACTTGATTGGTGACCACAGTAAGTCATTTAGAAACCAGTTTACATTGAAGTTTCAAATTCATCTACTTACTGCTTTCCTAATTCATCTACAGGGCTAGAGAAGTTCTCATTGCTTCATACTGCTCTCCAAGTGGATTGTTCACATTGAATCAGAAACTCACAACTGATCAAATCACGGATATGAAGAACATGGGATTTGGGGGCATGCTTGAAGTAAACATGAGAGCATATTATCAAGGAATGGTGGATTGGCTTGTGAAGCAACACAATGCAACAAGCAACTGGTTTACAGTAGATGCAGCTAGAGGTTGTAACGTCACAGAAGATGATGTCCATGACATATTTTTGTTGCCCAAAACCGGGGACCTTGTTGTGTAAAACTCGCTAGCCAAGCGAGATAATCCTGATGCTTGGGCGACACAGATGTGGTGTGAGGAACTAGGGTGTATGGACAACACAGAAATAAAGTTGTCCAAACTTGCTGAAGAAATTGAGAACTCCCGGAAGGAGGACAAAATTTTCAAAGGTTTATGCCATGTATGACTTATCAACGCTTCTCACTCCTACTGTACACAACCAAGTTGATATGGATATATCAAAGACGTTGTTGGATGCAACAACAATCCCAAAGAGCAACTGGTGCAAGTATATTTTGGAAAAGTTGGGAAAAGCGGTAACAACTTGCACCAAGAAAAAGGCAAAGAGTGTAGGTGGCTGCATCTTGATACTTCAACTTGTGTACTTCCACCGTTTGCGTTGGAAAGGAATTAAACCCCAATCTGATCTCCCCCTAATAAAGCACTGGACTTATGATAATTTGCGGGGGCGTGTGTTGGAAGAAGTGGCAGCAAAACAAATTGATGGAGGACGATTTGGTATGGGTGACTGGGATATAACAACCTACCCAATAAGCGCCAAGGAGCAGACCACAACTGAAAATGCAGCAACTCAACCAACCATCGAATTTGCTGAACGTCAAGGTCAACAACCACTGCAGTTAGGAGGTCGTCAGAACCAAGGAATGGTAATCACAAATTCAGCTGAAAGGGTGATCATAATCAAGCTTCCGAAAGGAACAATGACTGATGAAGAAATTGAAAAAAATACACGAGATGTAAGTATTTATAGTCTTTGAACACTGTGATATATTATTTTCAAATGCTCAATTTGACATATTGGTATATGTTTGATAAACAAGTTTAAATTGGAGGTGTGGAATACATATATCTTTTAGGGACTAGTTTAGTTCATTTAGGGACTAGGTTAGTTCATTTAGGGACTAGTTTAGTACATTTAGATATTAATGCTGGTGATGGTGTTGTTGTTTATTCTATGTTGATGATGATCTAGGGTTTCAGATGGATTTTTTCTACATGATTGTGATGTTAAGTTGTTAATGTTATGACAGCTTTGTTTTGAAAAGCATCGATTTTGGTAGGATCATGATGATGGTGATGATCTAGGGTTTGAGAATGATTCTGGATGGAATAATATATTATATGGTATATTGGTATATGTTTGATAAGCAAGTTTAAATTGGAGGTGTGAAATACATATATATCTTTTAGGGACATGTTTAGTTCATTTAGGGACTGATTTAGTACATTTAGGGACTGCTTTAGTTTTTGGCAACCATTTTGAAACAGTTTGTTTTCCCTTTAAATGAACTTGCAATTTAATCAAATTTCACTTTTGACTTTTATTTTTTGCACAGCCATTTGACCAAGCTCGATTAAAGTTGGGGCGTGACCTAAATGTTTGCTACAACATGCACACAAGAAGGTTGGAGGAGCTCAAAAAGAGTGTAAAAGAGAACGTTGAAACTGAACAAGATGGATCACCAACAATGACTCAACTGTTGGAAAATCCAGAAGTATTGAAGCAAATTGATGAGATCGAGAGGCTCCTACAAAACACTAAGAAAACAGTTGCAGACATGCCTTCGTTTAACTTGAATATATCTGGGCTCCACGATCCACCACAGACACGAGAACAGCATCAGCCTCTCGCCAAGCAACCACTTCATCAAACAGTTTACAGGAGATGAAAAAGAAACCAAGAATCAACCAACACAGCCACACAAGTCCTGCAGAAGCTGCAAAAACCATCTCCCCCGAAGCAAAAGGAAACCAAACCAGCAACTAGAACCTCTCCAAGAAAATAGTTTGAACATTTTGACTAGTTACCATTAACAGTGATGATTAATTAGTATTGAACAAAAGTAGAAGTTTATGTAATTGGTAGAAGTAAAAATATTGGCACTGCTTGGTAATTTTGCAAAACTTATGCTGAATGGTGCTTAACTTTAGGTTATATGTCAATTGGAGACCATGATATGCCAATTAGTTACCATTTTATGCCAATTAGTCATTTATTATATACTGATTACTTTAATAAAGTTGATATTAGTTACTAGCTTAATTCAATAACTGACTATTTACATTCATTTAGTACTTAATTTAAGCTAATTATTGGCCACTTTAGTATATTTAGTGAATATTAAAAAATTACAAGACAATATATAATAAATAACAAAAATTTAAACAATTTATGTGACCAATAATAACCATTCTGTCACCAACAAAATTCATTATGTGACTACTATAATCTTTCCATAAGCTACAATAGAGACCATGATATGCCAATTAAAATTCACTCCAATTACATGTATGGGTTCCCAAACTGTTGTAAATTAAAAAGTGACCAAGAACAACCATTATGTCACCAACAAAAGTCATTATGTGACTACTATATATTTTCCAAAAGCTACAACAACCTAGCAGGAGGAGTGTAAGACCCAAACTCCTTATTTGCATTAAAAGCATTAGAAGATTTACCACCTTGCTTTTTACTTTTCTCAATCCCTGATTTTGGCCTCACATTTCTTCCCTTCGTTTTGCACTGAAGAGGATCAAGCACTGTAACAGCAGAAGAACTTCCTATAGAAGCATCTACAGAATGAGATTCTGAATCATCCACATTGAGCTTAGAAAACAAAGCCTCCACAGCACCAAGATCACGCATATAACCCTTCTCCACAATCTTTATTGCCTCTTCATTATCATCACATCTCATGATAAGATTATTGTAAACCCTACACATTTGATAACGCCAAGGGATGCGATCTTTCTTCAACAATGACATATCAATAAGTTCTTGCTTCAATCGGTCCCAAACTTCTGTTTTTGCAAACTTTGTCCAACGCTTTAAAATATATGTGGACGGTATCTCAACAACCGAATGCATGTGAAACACCCTAATGCAATGATAACACAACAACCCAACCTCCTCAAAATCCCTACATGAACAAGAGATTAGATTGTTCAAACAATCAAACACTACTTGGTGTGGTCGTCGGGGATACTTCTCGGGCCAAACTTTATACACTAACGTGCTACCTTCCATATTCATCAACATAGAAATAGTACCCATAGAAAATCCAAACTCTTGTTCAAAATGCCTAAATAGAGTAGATGTATAAATTTGACCGGCATGTTTAAGAAGGCCAACCATAGGTAAATAAAATTTAGGGACTGATTTAAAATCCTTAAACTCATCGTTGGTTTCAATGCTCCTCCAACATAGAACAGTGTTGTTGAACATCCCATATAAATCAAACAAAACTTGTTGTTTTGGAAGACTGAAATCCCATTGTATTGTTGGTACTTTCACTACGTTGTGAAGACAAAATTCCAGTCGAGAAGAAATCCTTGCTCAATGCCGTGCACCATTTATCCTTTAAGCCATATAAACGCTGAAACCATGTATCCGCTTACAACCCATATTTTACAATCATATCTTCCCAAAACTCTCAAACTCATCACTATCATAACAACCTCTAAGATACTTGTTAAAAGTATCGATAAATGTAGAATCGCTTTTTAGAGTCCCAAAATGACTCAATGCATTTTGTTGGATATGCCACTGACATAATCTATGCCTTGTATTAGGAAAAACCTGGAAAAAGACATTTTAGTTACAACAGATTGATTAGAGACTATTTTAAATATATAAGACACCATTTTAATCTTTTAGGAAAAATTGTCAAGAATAAGTCAACCTTTGCGTTGACCGCTTTTAACAAGTCTAACTTCATTTATTCCAGTAACAAGTAAACCTTGTAGGTAGTTTTGCTTTTAACAAGTCAAAACCGGCTATCACCCTTTATTAACCTGTTCAACAGGTTTAAGTGACATGTGTCCATCTTTCATTGGATCATTTGAAATTTTAATTTTATATTTCAACAATAAATAATAAACAAAATAAAACAAAACCCCTTCTCCCTCCTCCTCACTCCCACCCCCAAAATCAGACCACCTCCGTCCCTCCTATGGCAGTAGAACCACAAACAAACAAAGAGAGAAAAATGTTGTCAAGAGCAAATAGTGCTGTTTGGATGGGTGAGAGAGAGGAAGAAGATTCATCAGTAACATGGAACAGCCGAACAGAAATCCAGGTGATGTTAATGTTGGTGGAGGAAACAGAGAACATATTGTTGATATGTTGATGTTGCTACTCTTTCATCTTTCAAATCAACGCTTGATGTTGAAAATGAGTGGTATAACACTATCACTAACCCAACTTCTAGCATTTTCTCTACCACAACTGAGGGAACTGATAATTTGCTTTTAAATCCAATTGATTCATCTTCTTCTTGCTCACCTTCTCCCTCTGTTTTCAACTCAAATACTCTTGACCCATCTCAAGTTTCTTACTTGTTTTCTTCTAAATCCACCATTTTTAACAACCCTTTACCTCAAGGGTTTGGTCTTGCTTGTGGGTCTGAAAATGGGTTCTTCTAAGGGACCCACCAACACCACCAAATTCCTGATTTGGTTCGCGGATTTAGTAAATTCAGCCCTCAAAATGAAATGGGTAGTCCCAATTTGGGGAATAATCATCGATTTGGGCAGTCCCATTTGGTTCAATTGGGTGAAAGTGAAGGTTTTGTTGGTGGTGATGGTTGATCTGTGTCTCGATTTCGAGGTTTCGAAGAAGGGTTAGGCATTCAATCATAGGGTTTTGTTTCCTGAAGAGTTTGATTGGTTGGGATTTTTTTCAAAGAGGTTTTTAAAAGTAGGAAAAGCCCTAGAAGCTAAGGTTGAGAACCCTCTCATCTAATTAAACAATGTTTATCTAATTACTATTAAGATGAAATTTAAATTTTTAATGTTTTTTAGAGCTTAATAATTGACATTAATGGAGATTTACAGTTTTAATAAGAAGAAGGGAGAGAGAGATTATAGAGGATGGCAGACAGAGATAATGAGGGGAGGGGAAGAGGAGAGAGAAAGGAAAAAAGGGAGAGAAAAGAGAAATATAAAAAAAAAATAGCTTTAAACCGGTTAAAACAAAACACGTGGACAATTAACCTAGGATAACAAGTTAATAACAGGTAACCTGTAAAAAAACTTGTTAAAAGCAAAACTACCTACAAGGTTTACTTGTTACTGGAATAAACGAAGGTAGACTTGTTAAATGCGGTCAACGCAAAGGTTGACTTATTCTTGACAATTTTTCCAATCTTTTAAGGGGCCAACATAAATAGATTCAACAGACATAGATTCAACAACCTCTAAACCTCAAAAAGAGACCAGGATAAGACTAATAGAGACTAACAAAACCCATATAGAGACCAAAATAACAAAAGGAAAGTAAAATATACAAAAAAGTTACATGTGCAAGTGCATTGTTCATGGCTTGATCTTGATCGGTAAACATAGTTACAGGAGAAGACCTCCCATCGATTTCTTAAAAACATCAAAAAGCCAGATAAAAGACTCAGCTGTTTCATGGGACACAAAACAATACGCAAACAACACATTCTTCCAATGATTATTTATTCCTACAAAAGCACCACATATTAAATTATACTTATTAGTTCGATAGGTGGTGTCAAACACAGTAACATCCCCGTACAACTCATAATTCAGTCTCATCATAGAATCCCGCTAAAATAAGTTACATAATCTGCCTGTGTTGCCAAGCTTCACCTTAAAAAAATCAGCTTCTTCAACAGCCTTTTGGCTAAGTCTATCTATAACAACCTGTGCATCACCTCCCTCAATTGCTTTCATCATTAGCCTATTCACGAAATAGAAGTGGTCACGAGAAGTGTGCCCAAGGGCCTCCGGACCACCATACTGCTGACATTCATAACGGTATTGGACAGCAGGTCTCATTGAAGCCTCTGTCATCACCATAATCTTTGTTGCTTTCCCTTTCCTAATAGACCTCTCCGAACGATGGAAGTGTTGCCACTCAGGCCTTGTAAGCTCATGATTGTGTGTAAGAACATGAGCTATCACTTCATACATCCCCTTATCATTCAACTTCACTCTCATCATAGGATTACAATTGGTTTTCGTAACAGTAACCCTACGCTGCTTACGCTTCCTCTCAATCCCATCATCACCAACAAAAACATCGGGAACAGAAACCAAATCACCTTTCCCATTTGGTTTTCCATGGCATGAACAAACAAAGTATTATTCCTTAATCATATTAACACACAATTTACCAGTATCAACCCTAGATGTGTACTTCCTAATACTAAATCCCCACGCTCCGGAATGCAGACGATACAACTCATACATCTCCTCAATTGATTTCTTTTCCACACCAAGAAGACTACCACTAACATCAATCTCATCAGCAACATCATCTCCTGCCACATCATGACAGTTTATTAAGTGACCAATTTATTCTAAAAAGACACCAATATAAACCAAAAAGAGACCACTGTAAAAAAAACTTTAAAAAGACAACATACCAAGCACAACTTGAAATTTTCTACTGGATTCAATTCTTCATCTTGTGCAGCCTCCAACAAAAATTCTTCAAACCTTGAAACAAATGGTGATTCCACACCCATAGAAGAACCTAATTCAGCAGACTTTTGTGCATCCTCTAATAAAAATTCTTCAAAACCTTCGTACATCGTATCCATCTACAATAAGAAAGAACAAAATACATTCATAAAAACAAAAAAGAAAAGGATGCAGGAAGAATTGAATAGAGTTCAAGCATAAAAATGTAAACATGAAATTGATAGCAAATTACATACGAAGAGTATTTTTGAACTCTCTACAGATTGTTGATAGCGAATTTGCTGTTGAACACAAATTGATGTTGTTGATAGCAAATTAATTGCGCAATTGATGAATTTAAGGAGGAAGCCAGAGAGGAGCTGCTTTATTGCGACAACACTGAAATTAAGAGCAAATTACATACAAAAAGAGTATTTTTAAACTCTCTGGAGATTGTTGAAGTGAAATTAATGGAGTCAGACTCATATAATGTATCTATGGAGGTATACAAATTTTTGATTTGAAGATAAAGCTTACCAATATTGCAGCTTGAGGTTGATGACGAGCGAGAGAAAACTGTTATTGCGCACCGAAATTGATGAACTTGAGGAACTTGGCGCTGGAGCTGAATTTGAGGAGCGTCGTTATTCCGCCGAAATTGGTTAATTTGAGGAGAGCTGTTGTTTGAACTCCAACACTGAATTTAAGGAAGGAAGAAAGAGGACGTGGCACAGGAGCTGAAATTGAGGAGAGCCTCTTTGGACTGATTTAATGCTTTGGGCCTTGTCTATTTAATTGGGTCTGGGCTGCCTAATTTTAACATTAAAATTAGGCAGCCTCTTTAGATAATTTTTGCTCATTAATAGGCCGTCTTCTATGAATCTATCTACTTTGCTTATTAAACTTTTGAAGTACATGGATCTATTGATGTCTATAGTACGATTTTATTACTTCATTACCAAGCAAAGTTTTCTCCAATGGTAAGAATAATGTCTTCCAACGTTAATATTGGGGGTTTGATCTTTACTATGGACACTTTGAGGGTAGGAATTTATATTTTTTGGAAGGTATGTGATTGCCCTATCGGGCTGGAACCTCGCATGGGTCCGCCAGGCCTGAATAAGCAGGCTAGGCACGTAAGAGTAGGGGAAACGACAAGGGAATCCCTACCCTCAAAGTGCCCGTAGTAGGTCCCAAACTTGAGGTTGGAAGGGTTCTTTATAGACCAAGTACTACTAATGAGGATTCATCTTATCTTTCCCCTCTATTCTCAAAGTGTACAACCTGTTATCTGGGCCGGGTGTACCCTTGCGATAATCTCACCGATAGGACAAATCTATCTATACTTATTACTAAAGCAGAAATTCATTTGACATGTGTTGTTTAATCCATGAAAAAAGGGTCCTATGTCGGCACAATATTTCATGTGTCATTAGATTGTTTCATATCCCTTCGTCCCATAATTGTATTCCTTTTTGAGTCTCCCCCAGTTGTTAGGGCTTGTTCTCTTCAGATTCTTTTCAGTTCAACTCAACTTCAATTAGTTCACTCCAGTTCATTTTAGTTCAGTTGAACTCCATTCTTTATTTAACCATTTTGTTAGATATTACTACATCCGTTTTTTTTAATATGTATGTTTGCTTTTGCGCGCGGACCAACGAAAAAGTGAAAATGTAAGAGAGAAGGTTAGTAAAAGTAAGGAAAAAGTGAAAAGTTAAAGAGAAGGAAAGAAAAAGTAGGAGAGAAATGTAATAATTGGCTGGACCAACCTTCTATTTATGGGAAAAGGTAGAAAGGTACATATTAAAAAAAAACATCCCAAAATGGTAACGTGTGCATATTAAAAAAAACGAAGGGAGTATTATTATCATCGGTCTAATTTATTTTGTTAATTATTCTTATTTTTTTATTATATCTCTACTCATTATTATTACTAATATTATTAGGCAGGGCATGGTTTAGGTTGGTGTGGGTTTGCCATTTAACCATATTTTATCTCAATACGAGTATTCTAATTTGTAATTGTTGTTTTATTTTACTAACTAGATATTCACTTTTACATCATACAAATAAGCTACAAAAAGCTAGAAGATCTAAATAAAATTACAAAGTTACTAATAATATTACTATTTAAGGTACAAAATCGTCGTTATGTTGAATACTAAGATGCAATGGCGGTTTGTGGTGCATCTTGGTTTGTAAATATTCTAGATTAACCCAAAATCGCAAATCTTGGTTTGATCAAAAGCACAAACCAGCCATGCTTTTAGCCCAAAATCCAATTAAATCGCGTAAAAACGGTTGACGTTGCAATTCTGTGCACTCTGACATAATTAATATTATTATTACTAATTACTATTATATACTAATTCTACTTATTAGTATATTATTAATTCTAATTATTATAATAGTAATACAAATTTACAATCTTAGACATTATTGTTAATATATGATCATCATCAAGTAATATTAAATTAATACAAATCATTATATATTATTAATTATTATTATTATCATTATTAATTTAGCATGATTACTTACATTTATTTATTTTAATCTATCACTTAATAATATCTAAAATACTATATCATTATATATAAGTAATATTATAAACTTTTAATTATTAGTTATTGTTACTTGTCATTATAATTATTATTTAATTTTAATATAATTATTTTCTAAATATTAGAGTATTTATATATTTATTATAATTCAATTGAATTCAATTCGTTTCAGCTCCAATCAGTTCAGTTCATTTCAGCTAGATTTATGCGAATAGAACAGGCCCTTAGTATTGTTTATAAATTTTCCATTTATAAAATGTTGTTTTCCCCAAAGTACCCTCATGTGAATATTACGTTCCAATTTTACCCTCATTGAATATCTATTTTCAAACTTTACCCTTAATTTATGTTATAAATGGGGACTATAATAAATGATGAAAGTAAAAAATTCATTTATAAACCATAATTTTTCCTTTTTTAATTGTCATGAATGTTTTTTACTTTTCATTGACACTTAATATCTTTTCCCAAACCTTAATTACAACGAAAAATCAAAAATAAGCTTTACATTATGGGAGACGGGAGTAGTATATTAGGAATAATTAGATTTAATTATTAAAGGCAATAAGATAATTAGAAAAGATAAATTGAGAAGATATGCTTGATATTATGTGCCTTTATCTTGACTTGGTTTAGGATTGTTATCTAAAGGCAAGTCTGCTAATATTTTGTCAGCATTAGAGCTTGTCAGCGTACATTTAATGCTGGGTTGTGATAAATGTCGCGCTGTATTTTCTTACTAACGCCCTGTATTTAATACGCTAATTACCAATTTACCCCACATCACTCTTCCATACTACTTCTCCTACCACCACCACCACACCACCCCAACCGCAGCCGCCACCACCACCACTACCCCACAGCCACCGCCGCCCCACCACCACCACCACACGGCTGTCCCACCATACCGCCGCCGCCTACCACCGCCACCCCACCGTCATTACCACCACACCGACGCCATTTTACCGCGCCACCCCACCGCCACCGGGACAAAAATATGACCGGTGAAAAAAAAGTCTATAAAAGGCGAGCCTTGTGTTGCACAAGGCCCACCATGTGGCGAGCCTAGTGTTGCACAAGGCCCACCACGTGGCGAGCCTAGTGTTGCACAAGTCTCACCACGTGGCGAGCTTTGTGTTGCACAAGGCCCACCACCAGGTGAGCCTTGTGTAGCACAAGTCCCACCTTTTAATCGATAATTTTTTTTTTGTTATTTTCAAATATATATATTATATATGTTTATTTGTAATATTTATTTGAATTAAAAATTGTATATTTGTGAACAAAAATTAATTTAGTTAAAATATTAAAAATTAATTATCTTAAACAATATTAAATTCAATTAAATATTACAAATATACATATATATTTTACTAAATTTAAATATTATAAAAAAATTATCCATAAAAAGGCGAGCCTTGTGTTACACAAGTGGGCCTTGTGCAACACAAGGCTCGCCTTTTTTTCACCGAACATATTTTTGTCCCGGTGGCGGTGGGGTGGAGCGGTAGAGTAGCGGCAGTGTGGTGGTAATGGCGGTTGGGTGGCGGTGGTGGTTGGGGCGGCGATATAGTGGTGGCAGTGGCGGTGGGTGGTGGTGGTATGGTGGTGGTGGTGGTTGTCAAAAGTGGGTGGGGTGGTAGGAGAAATAGAGTGAGAAGAGTCTATTTGGGGCGTTACCTAGAGTATTTAGGGCGTCATTTAGTCGTCCACTTAATGCTTGAGTAATGCAAATGCACGAGTAAGTGCCTAAGCAAAGAGTCTCTTTCATCTTCTTAACACCTTACTATCCTTATTTAAAAAGTGTCACAATTAATTTCAAACTTCCTCATTTGGAAAGTGTCACAATTATAAAAAATTGGAGGAAGTATTTCTGTTACAATCAGTTGATTTGAATCTAGTTCTACTTCAAAGCTAGCAGAAGATTAATAGCCCCCCTTATATAAGGCTGCAACAGACAGCGAAGTGAAGGACAAGGATTTTCAAAAGTGTTAAATCTTCTCAATAATTGAGGTTTTGCCAAATTAGAATTATATGTATTTCAATTTGATATGTATTTGTTAGTTTTGACTTCTAATGTAGATATAGCATGACCTCTTTCAAAAAGAAAATCTTCATTTGAGAGTTGACACTCGCTAGAACTTAGAGTACCTCTATTCTATAAGTGAAGATGAGGGGGACACCAAAAATCAGCATTAATCTTTTTTTAAAATTCCTAATTAAATGGAACAAGTATCTCCATAACTAACTGTTTTTCACTTTTTAAAATTTTGAATATAGATATACAAAACATCCTATAAACAAACTAAATATTTTTTATACAGAATTTGTATGGTTCCGCATACATCGCGTGCATATAAGGCTAGATTTATTTTTTAATTGCCAAAAGAAATTAAGTTTGATGAGTTTGTTGTGGAAGTGTAATTAATCCACGAACAAAGGAAAATATTTGGGGGGGGGAGATTGTTGGGGTGCAAGCTTATTTTCTTTTTTGCATCCTAGCTAGTCCCCGGCCAGTTTTTTGAGAAAATTGGGGTAACAGTTCGAAAAGGGTTATAATTGGCTTAAATGCACGTGTCAAAGACCAATAAGAAGGTGCCATTTGTCAACATCTTGTAGGAGAGAGAAAATAATATCGTTGCTAACATCACAATGTCCATATTTAAAAAAAATACAAAGTAAAAAACACAATGGCTTTAAGATTTAAAAGCAGATACTCATTTTGATATATCTTAGACGCCTTTAATTTTCTCCTTCCTCCTTAATTTTTCAAATTAAATCCAAAGCATTCTATGAATAATAATATGGTATACGAGAGCATCACTTGACACTTACGATTGACTGGAACCATCTTTATGAATAATATGGTGTCCGACATCATCCCTTAACACTTAGGAATATCTAAAACCATCTTACAGAATAATGTGGTGTCCGAGTGCATCCCTTGATATTTAGAAATTTCTAGAACCATCTTGCGAAAATAATGTGGTGTCTGATAGAATCCCTTAGCACTTTGGAATATCTGGAACCATTTTGAGGAATATTGTGGTGTCGGGAGCACACCTTTACACTTAGGAATATCTCGAACCATCCTTATGATATTGTAGTGTCCAAAGAGCATACCTTAACACTTAGAAATATCCATAACCATCTTGATCTTAATTATATGGTGTCCGAGAGCATCCCGACTTAGAAATATCTAAATGAATATTGTGGTGTCCAAGAGTATCCCTTCACACCTAGGAAAGCTTGGAACGATCTTGAGGAATAATAATTTTGTATCCAAGAGCATCCCTTAACACTTTGGAATTCCTGAAACCAATTTGATGAAAATGTTGGTGTCCTAGAGCATCCTTTAACACTTAGAAATGTTTGGACCATGTTGATGAATATTGTGGTGTCAGAGAGTATCCCTTAACAGTTAGGAATGTCTGGAGCCATTGAATAGTGAAACATTTGGTGCTAAAAACAAGCTTAAGTGTTTAAAGTTTGATGGTCATTTTCCGGTTAGAAAGGGACGCAGATAATACGAACCAAACAATATAAACTTGAATGTAAAAGTTTATAACCATGGACATCTTCATGTATTTATGAGATGAACTTTTACAATGTTCTAATAAGATACTATAAATCATTGACTATCTAGTCCTTGGTACCCCTAGAATATAATTGAAAAGAGAATCATACATTATTCCATGCCCTCAGACGACAATGACATTTGAAGTTTTTGATAAGTATGAAGACAATTACATACCTTCGTTCTATAAGATAAATATTTGTATCAAGTATGAGGGTATTTTGGAAATTGTCTTAGTTGTTTGTTCACTCGAGGGCTATCTCTCATGAGAGGACAGAGAACCTACAAAAGAACGAAGGTAATCTACCACGAGGGTGATCCCGGGAATGCCCCTCTGACTCTCAAGTCGGAAATACTTTCTAGAAAGAGAAACTAGGGAAAAGAGGGTTCAGGGTAATCAGAAAAGGTTATATGAAATTATGTTGCGAATCAGATTTTTAGAGGGTACTGTGATGAAAAAACCCGTGGTTTTTAAATTGATCGAGGTTATTTTTATAATAAAGAGTATCACATTAAGAGTAATGGACTTAGTTTATGAAAATTTAGTGTGAACAGGGGTATTTTAATCATTTTGACCTGAATTGTGCCAGACCTGGACGAGCCGAAACAGAGGTGTTTGGGCCCCTTCCAGTCATGGCCCACCTAACCGGTAAAATGACTAAAATACCCTTAGAGGGCAAAATTACCATTTTACCCCTAAGGATCCTACAGGCTAGAAAGCACAGGCCTTCAGTCAGGCCCACTGACTAAAAGGCTTTCATGACATCATCATCTTCACCAGATGACGTCACCTCAGTACTACCTATAAATAGTATTCTCATCTGATCATTCAGGTGCATTTTTCCATATATTGCAGAGCATTCACTAGTACTTTTCTCTCTGACTTCTGAGATCAGATCTGACTTAAGCATCAGAGAGCCGATCCCGGGAACATCCCCGGGGTAGTTCACGGTGCTCGGTTTTGCAGGTGCCGGGATTCGAAGACCTTGGAGTTATTTGGTTACTACCCTAGTTGGAAATTGGACTTCCCCGAATTACAAATTCACTGTGTTTCTTGTACATGAAACAGTTGGCGCCGTCTGTGGGGATCTAACATAACAGCTACATTTTCGAACACCATGACACGAGGACAAGGTACCCTCGGTACTGCTGCTCGAAGAATCACTTCTGAGAACGCTCAGACTACTCTGCTGAACCAGGGAGGTGCTATCGTGGAGGACGAGACTGACGCCCCAGAAACTGGAAGCCAGGCTCACATGGCTATCGAAGCACCACCACCTGCAGTAACTTACTCGGATCTTCGACAACTCGAACTCTGAATGGAAAGACATATGACTACTGTCATGCAACAGCTCGTTTCAGTAATGAAGACTCAACAGACTACTCCCCCTGACCGAGGGACAGTCCTGGATCAACCACAGGCTCATCGAAGGGCAGCTCAGCCAAAACGTGCCCTAACCGAGCATGTTGTTGGAGGCCCTTCGAAAAAGATACCTGCTGCTTCGAAAGGAAAATCTATCATGTCACCGAGCCAGGATGATGCTCGACATATCATACAATAGAAACAGATGAGGGGTAAAAACTTCGACGCCCGGGAGATCATCGAAAAGATAAGAGAACAATCCCAGGGAGGGAATTCGATGTATTCAGTGGCCACACGAACCACAGAACAATCTCACCCCGTGACTCGCCGTCACACTCTAAGAATAGTGAACCCACAACAGATCGAGGAGCCCGAGGAGGTAGCTGAATCAGGATTTCGAATGGGTTCAGCAATGCCACACAAATCACCATTCAGCCAACACATCATGGAGACCCCTAACCCGGGCAAAGTCAAGATTCCTTTGATAGAGCACTACTCAGGGATCACGGATCCTGCTAACCATCTGGCAGCGTACAAAGCTCAAATAAGCGTGCAGACATTCTGCGAAGCGACGTGGTACAGGTACTTCCCGACCACCCTCAAAGGCTTATCCCTCAATTGGTTCACAAGCTTACCAAACGGCATCATAACCAGCTTCTCAGCTCTTGAAGCTCTCTTCTCTCAGCACTTCATAGCAGCAAAACGTCACAAAAAGACTAGTGTTAAATTGATGTCAGTTTCCCAGCAGAAAGGGGAAAGTCTGAGCTGCTACATCAAGCGATTCAACGAAGAGTCCCTCAAGGTCTCCGACCTCGAAGATGGAGTTGCTGTTACAGCCTTGATGAACGGTCTTCATCCTGGACGCTCAAGTTCGAGCTCGCCATGAGAGAGATCCTCACTTTGGCCGATGCCATGAGGCAGGCACAGAAGTATATCCAGGCGTCAGATATGTGTAAGAATGTTCATGATGAAGGAGGCAACAAAAGGAGAAATGAGCCATCGAATCAGAAAGATATGGCAGACAGGCTAAAGAGGCATCGACCATCCGACGGAGGTCATGACCCTCGTTTCAATGTTAACCTGCGGGAAATATACTTAGACATAAAAGAGAAATCTGTGTTACCTCGACCTAATCCCATCAAAACGTCGAATTATCGCAGAGACAAAAAGTTGTGGTGCGAATACCATAAAGACTGTGGTCACACGACCAAGGACTGTAGGGAATTGAAGAAAGCTCTCGACAAGTTGGCTGATGAAGGAAAATTGAATAGATATCTCAAGGGACCTCAGGGTGATCGAAGGAGAGACAAAGGGAAGGAGAAACAAACCAGGAGCGATGAAACCGAAGGCTATGTAGGCGTCATAGCTGGGGGCTTCGCTTCCGGAGGCCTAACCGGCAACGCAAGGAAGAATCACCTATATCATCTAAAAGATGGCGAGAGAATGAAAAGGCTAGACACTCCCACCATGGTGTTCGGAGAAAGTTCGAAGGAGATACAGACCCCCCATGATGACCCTCTAGTCATCGAACTGAAAGTGGCCAACCACAGGGTTGGACGAGTGTTGATCGACAGTGGGAGCTCGGCAGACATCATTACTTGGGAATGTCTACAAAAGCTCAAATATGAGAAGAAGGACATTAAGGCCATTGACCAACCTCTGGTCGGATTCGGAGGCCAATCAATTCACCCCATCGGAGTCATCAATTTGCCTAGCCGGTTTGCTGACAAGGGAAAAGGACGATGCCTTCCAATCAACTTTTTAGTTGTTGACATAGACCTCCCCTATAATATCATCATAGGGAGACCTACGCTGAACAGAATAAAAGCTGCAATCTCGACCTACCAGCTCATGTTACAATTCGAAGCAGATGATGGGACAATTGGAAGGTTGCATGGGGAACAAAGGTCTGCTCGAGAATGTTATGTCAACAGCTTGAGAAGGAGCAAGCCAGACGAATCAATCTCGGGAAAAAGGAAAAGAGAAGAAAAAGAAACTGACAATATTTCACCTCCACCATTGGGTTTGTTTTACAACGAGAACCCAATCAACTACAATCGACCTCAGCCGGTCGATGAAGATGGAGAAATACAACTAGGATCTGATCCTAACCGGACAGTTCGAATTGGAAAGGACCTTAACCAGGTCGTTAGAAAAGAGATAGTGGATCTCCTCCAAGAGTATCAAGAGGTGTTCGCATTTTCAGCTGATGAGATGCCAGGGATAGACCCCTCGGTCACTAAACATCAGCTGAACATCAAGTCAGAATTCCCGCCCATCAAACAGAAGTTAAGACATCAGGGCGCTGAAAGGAACAAAGCAGCAGCTGAAGAGGTGAAAAAGCTGCTAAGTGCTGGAATGATAAAAGAATGTCAATACACATAATGGCTGTCGAACGTCGTACTAGTTCGAAAGCCCAATGGATCATGGTGCATGTGCGTCGATTTCACCGATCTCAATAAGGCGTGTCCCAAAGATGACTTCGCCCTCCCTAAGATCGACAAGCTGGTCGATTCCACGGTAGGTCATGCACTCTTTAGCTTCATGGATGCGAATGCTGGTTACCACCAAATTCCCCTCGCCGAGGAAGATCAGGTGCATACCGCATTCATTACAAGTTCCGGGATTTATTGCTTTATGGTCATGCCGTTCGGACTTAAGAATGCAGGGGCTACATATCAGAGGCTTGTAAATAAAATGTTCGAGAAGCAGTTAGGGCGCAACGTCGAAGTCTATGTTGACGACATGATAGTCAAGAGCAAGCTAATCGAGGATCATGCCCAAGATCTGCGGGAAACTTTGTCGACCCTCCGTTCTTACAACATGAAATTGAATCCTAAGAAGTGCGTCTTCGGCGTTCGAGGAGGGAAATGCCTAGGATTCTTAGTGGATGAAAGGGGCATCGAAGTTAACCCTGACAAAATAGAAGCCATCATCAACATGAAGTCTCCTCGAACCGTGAAGGAGGTTCAAAGGCTCACAGGGTGTATGGCTGCCCTAGGAAGATTTCTATTAAGATCAGCCGACAAGAGCTTACACTTCTTCAACACATTGAAAAAACCGTGCTTCGAATGGGACTGTGAAGCAAAAAAAGCCTTTCAAAAATTGAAAACACACTTAGCTTCATTACCGAAGCTTGTCTCACCCTTGCCGGGAGAGACATTATTCGTTTACCTCGCGGTATCTGAAACCGCTCTAAGTGTTGTGCTCGTTGCCGAAAGAGACAAGCTACAACATTCGGTATATTTTGTTAGTCATGCCTTTCGAGGGGCTGAAAGTAGATATCCCCCGTCGGAGAAAATGATATATGCCCTGGTGATGGCCAGTCGAAAATTGAAGCCTTATTTTCAAGCTCATCCAATCAAAGTACTCACTAGTCAGCCACTCAGAAAGCTCATTGAAAGTAGAAATGGCTCTAGTCGAGTTATCGAATGGGCTAATCAATTGTCAGACTTTGGTCTAGAATTCGAACCGAGAAGAGCAATAAAAGCACAAGCCTTAGACGATTTCATAGCTGACTGTCCAACAGAAGTCGAGACTGCCACCCTAACCGGGACATGGCAACTCTATGTTGACGGCTCTTCATCCAAAGCAGGTTGCGGAGCCGGTCTACTGATAATAGACCCTCTCGAAAATAAAATGGAATATGCAATAAAATTTGACTTTGTTGCTTCAAATAACGAAGCTGAGTACGAAGCCCTTCTGCTGGGATTAAAACTATGCCTCTCGAATGGGGCTAATGAAATAACCATCAAGACAGATTCACAGCTGGTCGTGGGTCATGTCAAAGGAGAGTTCGAAGCAAAAGAATACAGTATGAGGATGTACCTAGGCAAGGTAAAGGAACAGCAACAAAAGTTCACCAAGTTCTCAATACAACACATCCCACGGTTCGAAAACCAGCAGGCAGATGCTTTATCCCGAATGGCCAGCTCAGCATCTGGATTGGAACCTCGAACCATTTCTTAGGAGGTGTTATATAAGCCAAGTATCAACAGCCAACTCCTCATTTGCAGCATAGACCGTTCGAACAATTGGATGCAAGGCATCCGTCTATACTTCGAAGAAGGAAAATTACCAGAAGATGAAAAAGAAGCAGAAAGAGTGCGACGACGTGCAAGTTGGTTCCTATTGCATGATCACCTGCTCTACAAAAAGTCCTTCACACATCCCCTTCTAAGATGTGTGACGCTCGAAGAAGCCCAACATATACTTCGAGAAATACACGAAGGCACCTACGGTAGTCATCAGGGAGCTCGAACTATTGCTGGCAAAGCACTTCGAGCAGGATATTATTGGCCAACAGTGATGAAAGATGCCAAAGACATGGTCAAAAAATGCCACAACTGTCAGGTGTATGCCCATGTACATCGACAATCAGCCACTCCTCCAACTACAATGCAAGTTGTGCTACCATTCGACCAGTGGGGGATGGACATCCTCGGGCCCTTCCCAGTAGCATCTGGGGGAAGAAAATTCCTATTGGTAGCTGTCGATTACTTCACCAAGTGGATCGAAGCTGAACCCTTAGCCACCATCACAGATAACAAAGTGCAAGAATTCATCTGGAAAAACATAATCACTCGTTTTGGCATACCTCGAGCGCTCATATCAGACAACGGTCGACAATTCAACAGTGGTCCTACCAAAGCTTATTGTGCTCGATTTGACATACAAATAAGATTTTCTGCTGTCAGTCGACCGCAAACCAACAGGCAGGCCGAGGCAGCCAATAAAGTCATCCTCAAAGGGCTGAAAAAGATGTTAGATGGAGCGAAAGGGTCATGGATTGAAGACTTACCAGGAATACTATGGTCAGCTCGAACTACGGTAAAAGAAGCAACTGGTCATACGATTTTAACTTGGTCTATGGAAGTGAAGTTGTGCTGCCTGTCGAAGTAGATATCCCCTCACCGAGGATAACATTCTTTGACTACGGGCAGAACGAAGAAGAGAAAAGCGTCAACCTCGACCTCTTGCCGGAGACCAGAGGAAATGCACTGCTCAAATCAATTGCTCAGAAGGCAAGAATGACCAGGCTATACAACCGAGGGGTTAAGGAAAGGAAGTTCGAAGTTGGAGACCTAGTCCTTCGAAAGATTGAAGCCACAGGAAAGAAGATGGACCTCGGTAAGGTAAGTCCAAATTGGGAAGGACAATATCGAGTAGCGGAAGTTATTCGTCCAGGAACATACAGACTCGAGAACATGGATGGTGATCCTTTGTTTCGTCCATGGAATATCGACAACTTGAGGAAGTTCTACGTCTAAAACCAACCACATCAACTTAAGGGGCTAATACAACAGCAAGATAGATAATACTTGTACTACTTCGACCTCGTCGGTCTTGTTAAGGATTAAGTTGTTGTGATATGCTCTTAAAACTTGTAATGCTCTTAGACTTGTAGACCTTGCCGGTCCATACAGACTTGTTGAAATTATGAATAAAATACGACCTCACCGGTCTTTCGAATTTGTCATCCATTTTATATATGTCACATGTTCGAATTTTTTAACCTAACAGGTTCAAACGAACTTATGACCTCCCCGGTCTCGATTATGTCAAATCAATGTTGAGCTATACGACCCCCTCGAGGAGGGCCTTCGAATTTTAAAGCAGACCCTTCTTTGAGGGTGCTTAACTATCATACACAAAGAAACCTAGCAGATCGAAAATAAATGCATGCACGAAACAAGATGGGCAAAAATTCTTCATTCCATTCAAAGTAAAGATTACAAAGTTTGAAAACTAAATAAAGAAGCTAAGTTACTGGATTACAAAAGGTTAAATATATAGCGCTGAGTTACAAACTCAAGGGGCCTCAATATCAATATCCTCCTGCTCAGACGAGGACTCAGATGAAGAGCTCACATCATCGGCTTCACCCCCCCTCAGGCTCGTCCTCGACAGCTTCAGAAGCAGCCTCAGTGGCTTGAACTTCGCCTTCCCTTGCACGAGAAAGGTCAGGGGCTTCCTTTGTAGAAGAAAGAGCAGCAGGGGCTTCATCTTCAGCGGCCTCTGCGACCTCCTCAGGGACAGAGGAGGAAGCTTCACCAGCTCCTCGCTTACTCTTCGCCTTCTCCTTCTCCATATAGGCATCAAGGGCCTTCTGCTCATATTCATTGTACTTGGCCAGAACTTGTTGAAAGTCCAGTTCCGGAGCCAAGTCCTTCAGAGTCTTCTCGAAAAAGCCCTGAACTTCACCTCGAGCAGACTGGAAGCCCTCGACCATCTTCTGGTCAGCAAAGTTCTTGCCCTCCTGCGATCGCTTCCAGCGGCGGATGTACTTGTCTCTTATGCTTTAAGTCCTTGAAGGACTTATCATATTGCTGCTGCAAGTCATCTCGCTGAGCCTGAGCCCTATGAAGCAGTTCCTTTTGGCCCCTCAGCTGACCCTCGAGGTCAGCAACCTCTTTGCGAGAGGGCTCGAGCCTCTTCTCAGCAGACTTAAGCTGGTTGGACAGCTCCTCTCGGTTGGTCATCAGGCTCGTCCTCTCACTATTGAAAGCCTCAAGGTTGTCAGCATTCAACCTCTTGGTCGCATCAAGTTCAGCCTCAAGAGAGCGGACCTTTCGAGAAGCCTCCAACAGCTCCTGTTTACATTTATCGAGCTCCTCAGCCAGCTTACCCGAGTCGCGGCCTTCCTTTTCAGTAAGGCAGGCCATTCGGATAGACATCTGCGATAACAAACAAGGAAAAGGTTAAGTTACAGAAATAGGATATGGGTAATAAGAGAAAACAAAAATACTCACTTGTAACCAGCACTAATTGAGCGCCTCAATCTCCTTCGCTGCACTCAGCTTAGAGATATCCTCCTTATCCCTAGGCACCAACAATGCCTCTCGAACTCGTTGGTAACGACCTCGAAGAGCCTTTCGGCTGGCATTCTCGATGCTTACGGCGCCGGACTGACCGTCAACGTCGTCGAGCCAAGAAGCTTTGGTCTTCTTGACTAGGGGCTCTTCGATATCATCCTCATCCAGAGGACTTGAACCCGCACCCAGATGAAAACTAAGATCCGGTATCAACGGATCAATCGAAGGGGAGGTGCGGGCCTTCCTTTTTAAACTCTCAGAAGCCTCGACCGCTGGAAGAGGGGGATCAGGCAGAGTAGCACGAGGAGCAGGTAAAGGCTTCGGTGTTACCGATTTTGCCTTTGGTTTATGTTTTGGATTTTGCCAAAGAAAAGACAGGTTAGAAGAAGCGGATAAAACCAAAATCCAACAAAAAGGGTGTTCGAACTTACAGCAGGAGGTTTGGGAACTTTGAGTTCCCCCGAATTCAGCGACAGCCTGGCCATGGCCGCCATACCACTCTTAGCAGTGTTCTTCTTCATCTCCTCGTCGAGATTATTGTGAGCAAGTACTACAAAAGCAGAGAAATAGAGTCAAAAACAAGTTGTTATCACAAACAGAAGAAATAGATAAGTGATAGACCCTTACATTGGTCATATGCCGGGGACACGCCGAAAGCCGACAGGAAGTGCTCGTTGGTTAAGTCCTTATCATTAGGCAGCCAGTGATCAGTCTTGTATTTAGGCTTCCCATCGACATGAAACGACGTGGCTTGACAGTGAATGGCCACAATAGCCTCCTCGGCGTCCATTTCAGGCACATTAAGATTCATGCCAAAGTTAGGAGGACTATCGGACAGAGTTACAGGTATATCCCACGGCTGATCCCCTCGAAAGATGAAGAAAAACTCCCCTCGAAAAAGAGCGTGGTTGGTTGGCATCTCTGTTGTGACCTTATATGATTTCTCATCTCTAAGGCCATCCTTGATCATTATGAGATGCCTGGCCTGAAAAGAATACCAGCCAGGCCCATGACGAAGCTCGGAGACATCGTTTATTCGGAACATATTGCGCCAAAGGCGCAAGGGCGGTCGCACTCCAAGCATGCGACAAATACACAAAAATGCAACTATTGTCCCAACGGAGTTAGGCATAAGCTGACATAAGGCTATGTTGTATGCCTCTAAAATCTCCTTAAAAAGCGGGTGCAAGGGAAAATGCAAACCCAGCTCGAAGTATGATTTATATACACCGATGCATCCGGGGGGTGGTGACACCACCAAGTCCGTGACTTGTGGGGGATACATAAGTAGGGCAGCTTTATATGGTACAGAGTCGACAAAAACGACAGCCCTCCTTGAAGATCCTTTCGCCACTTCCCCGTTGACCAGTGGCCACTTATTCCCAATCTCATGTTGGGGGAAGGGCAGGGCTCGATATAGTCGGATGTCGAAGTCCCCTCATCCGTCGTCTCCATTATTTGCACTACACCAAGGGAAATAAAAGAATCTAAGTAACTCCTCTTAGAAGGAGGGAAGGGTATTGTTACTTTATTAGGATGATCTTAAATTTCCTCAGGCCCCTCAAAATCCTCCTCACACTCCTCTTCCTCAATAGGAATGACGTCGAGCAAAATATCAGAATTTGGGACCCAATAAGCTATTGATACAACAGGAGCCCCATCTACCCATATTTCTACCCAAGGCATATGGGGCACTCAGTTCGAAAATAGGGTTCATTATTTATATTACAGTGACCCCTATCGAATTTATTAAAAGCAAGGAAAAGAGTCAAGGATGAGAAATCATACCTTTGTCGAATTTCACGAAGGAGATTCCTCGCTCTCTTGACGCACTTTGAGCAGCACACAGGAAGCAAAAGGCTTCTTAAAAAGGGAGAGAAAATTAGAGAGAGAAAATAGAGAGAGAAATTGCAAAGTGAGTAAATGAGGAAAGAAGTGAAATATTTATATCTCACCTACCCTGAACAGTAACCTCTCTAATGTGAACAGTCACCCAAAATGGGAGTTTGTGCCAGAGAGTAGAGGGAGGGTTGTTTCAATACGGTATTTATACGGTTCAAACGTATAAAAAACGGTCAAATACGGTTGACCACCCAAAAAGTTGACTTTTAAACGTTGACCCTCACCGGGCCTACCTCGAAGAAATTCAGCTATACAACACTTCCCTCACCGGGGCTACCTCGAACTCTTCAAAGGGATAAACCCTTTGACTGAGTTGCCTTGAGAAGATTCAAGGATGTTCTTTGAATCCATGCTTAGAAATATTTCAGAGTATGCGAAGCCCTTCATAAGGCATCCCCTTTCGAGTAATTGAGTATTGAACTCAATTAGCCCTTACCAGGCCACCTCGAAATCATCCAATTGAGTATTGGACTCAATTAGCCCTTACCAGGCCTTCTCGAATTATCAAAATTGAGTATTGGACTCAATTAGCCCTAACCAGGCACCTCGAAGAATTCAAGCCATCCAATAATAGGTGCTTATAGTTCTATATCGAACACCCTATAGAGGGCGTTCGAATTTTGTCTTTCACAGAACCACTCCAAGTATGACGTTCGAATTCTGTTATATAAACAACCAATGGTGGGTGTTCATAATTCTATATCGAGCACCCTTAGGAGGGCGTTCGAGTTTTCATAGAAGCCTCTCTAATATGAGGGCATTCGAATTTTAATATCCTCTCTAAATATGAGGGCGTTCGAATTTTTGAAGTCACTAAATAGTGAGCAAGTCTCTTTTAGGATGGCGCTCGAATTCTATGAACTATTTTTCCTAGGAGGGCGTTCGAATTCTCATTAAACCTCTGAATTGAGGGGGCTCGAATTCTGTTAGTGGTTCCTCTTAGAGGGTTCTCGAATTCTGTGACCAACCCTTCCATAAAGGGATCTCGAAATTCACAAAGAAAAACATTAAGTGTGTCTAAGCCCTTAAAACACCTCCTAGGAGGACGCTCGAATTCTATGAGCTATTCTCCTAGGAGGGCGTTCGAATTCTCTTTATAACACCTCCTAGGAGGACGCTCGAATTCTATGAGCTATTCTCTTAGTAGGGCGTTCGAATTCTCCTTAAAACACCTCCTAGGAGGACGCTCGAATTCTATGAGCTATTCTCCTAGGAGGGCGTTCGAATTCTCTTTGAACCCCTCTAGTGGAGGGCGTTTGAATTCTCCTTAAAGATCCCCCTAGGAGGACGCTAGAATTTTACGAGCTCTTCTCCTGGGAGGACGTTCGAATTCTCTTTGAACCCCTCCAGCGGAGGGCGTTCGAATTCATATTGAAACCCCTCCAAAGGAGGGCGTTCGAATTCACATATATTTCCTAACAGAGGGCGTTCGAATTCACAAACAACCCATCTGGTTCAGGACGCTCGAATTCTCGTTAACCTCCTGGGATGAGGACGCTCGAATTCTCATGAACCACACTTTGGGGCACGTCGAATTTTTAAGCAACCAAAGCAGACTATTCCGCTCCACATCGCAGTCTCATCATGATCCGACACTACGACATAGAGCGTGGGGCTAATGTTTGGGGCCCTTCCAGTCATGGCCCACCTAACCGGTGAAATGACTAAAATATTCTTAGGGGGCAATATTACCATTTTACCCCTAAGTATCCTACAGGCTAGAAAGCACAGGCCTTCAGTGTGGCTCACTGACTAAAAGGCTTTCATGACATCATCATCTTCACCAGATGACGTCACCTTAGTACTACCTATAAATAGTATTCTCATCTGATCATTCAGGTACGTTTTTCCATATATTGCAGAGTATTCACTAGTTTTTTTCTCCAGATCAGATCTGACTTAAGCATCGGAGAGCCGATCCCAGGAACATCCCCGGGGTAGTTCACGGTGCTCGGTTTTGCAGGTGCCGGGATTCGAAGACCTTGGACTTATTTGGTTACTACCCTAGCTGGAAATTGAACTTCCCCGAATTATAAATTCACTGTGTTTCTTGTACCCGAAACAAGAGGTATTGGGAAAAGAAGAAGAAGGTGGGATGTCATGGAGGTTTTGGGTAAAGGAGAAGAAGGTGGGTTTAAGTAAGAGGAAGAGGATGGTGAAAACACATTTAACATATTTCTTAACGGAAAACCTTCAGTTTTGTCACTTGAGAATAATTAATATGCAAAAGACAAGGGCCATTTTGTACAAAATAAAACTTCGGTCACCACTTGGGTTCTTAAAAACACGGGGTTATTAATGAGAATATCACAAAAATAACTTGTTGAGGTCTGTACAATCAAGGGAATCGAACTATCATGGAGGTTGTAACCATGGGATGTAAATCCTTGATATTTTAGTACATTGATTCATATTCATCGTTATTAGTATTAGTTTTAGTAATTAGTTATTATTATACCTTCTACATCGTTATTATATATACGTAATAGGGGTGTCAATGGGCGGGGCGGGTAAAATATGATCCCTTAATATCCATGCGTATCATATCTATTTTTGCCCCATTACCTATAGCAGGGAAAATTTTATCTTCATCCTCGTCCTACAAGGTTCACAATACTCGCCCCGCAAGGTTCACAATACTCGCTCCACAAGGTTTATCATCTACGCTCCACCACCCGCATGGGTACCCACTACCCACACCCACCTCCACATCATACCCGCTATATGCGCTCCATCATCCACCATATTCGCCCAATATTTGTTATTCAATATAGATTCTTTAATAAAAAAATATTATTTAATAAAAGGATATGCAATGGGGGTGGTGAGGTGGCTATAATTTGATATCCACATCGTCCCCATCACTCATTCACCCACGACTGGTACAATTTTGATCTCTATCTTTGTCCCATCACCCACGACACATCTCCCCATCCCCCCAAAATTATTAAAAAAGACGGTCAAATTTTAACATAATATTAAACTACTCAAGCCCTCATTCTACTAACAAGCTCATTTTATATCATTTTATCCCAAATACTCTAAAACATCTGACACAAACCTTAATCATCCTTTTGTCTTCCTTTTAATCTCAAACTACAACATATAATTTTGCGGAAAATTTGTCAAATGGCACCTACTTATAATCCAACTTTGTGAACTAGCACCTTGATTTTATTTATTTGTCAAATGGCACCTATTTTTAATCTAACTTTGTGAACTAGCACCTTGATTTTATTTATTTGTGAAATGACACCTACTTTTAATCTAACTTTGTGATCTAGCACCTTGATTTTATTTAATTGTTATTTTGCACCTTAATTCAAGTTTGTGATCTAGCACCCTAATTTTAATTTATTGTTGCATAACACCTTAAGGCCTAAACTACCCCAAACTATTTTTCTTGGTAACTTACTAATTTGTTTTGGCTAAATAAGTAAAACATTCATGCGGTTATTCTATCTCGTCAACACGAGTTTAATCATCTTATGAATGAAAAATTCATAAAAATTATACATCGTATATATACGTCGTCGTCTAAAAATGGTCTTTCTATTTTTAGGTTGAATGCAACATTCATGGACCGCACCGATACCATCATTTCATTGGAATTCTCGAAATTTGTGCCCCTTAAGGATCAACACTTAAGTTTGTTTACCCGAAAATGTCGTATTCGACCTAAAAATCGCCACAAAAGTCACATCGAAGTGTGTGCCCCTAGTACTCGTGTAGTAGATATTCTCGAATTTCATGGCATTAGAGTGAGCGCAACGATCACATTTTGAAAAATATCGTTTAGGGTCTTAAAACCCTAGTTAAAGACGCCTTAAAGTGTGTTCCCCTTGCCACTTTCAATTTCATATCGATTAGGGTAGTTTAGGGTGCTAAGAAACAATAAATTAAAATCAGAGTGCTATTACAAACTTGAGTTAAACCTAGGTATCAAAAAAATAGATTAAAATAGTTTAAGTTGCTAAATAACAATTAAATAAAATCAAGGTGCTAGATCACAAAGTTAGATTAAAAGTAGGTGTCATTTCACAATTAAATAAAATCAAGGTGCTAGTTCACAAAGTTAGATTAAAAGTAGGTGTCATTTGACAAATAAATAAAATCAAGGTGCTAGTTCACAAAGTTGGATTAAAAGTATGTGCCATTTGACAAACTTTCCTATAATTTAAAAAAGTAACCTAGCACACTTACCGCGAATGGATTAAACTAGTCATTGGATGAATTAAAAAATGTGATTACTAAATGAATTATACTAGTCATGAAATGGATTAAACTAGCTAGTCATTATATTTCGAAAGACGGTTCATTCTCTTTCAAATATTGGGTTTGGACCGTTGACTAATTTTAATTTAAAAGTAGGAGAATTTTTACAAGACGAACTCCCTCATCCCCTCCTAATTGAGGCGACACTACTACAAAAAGACCCTATAGAGTCGCCCCTTTTGAGTCGCCTGTTTCTAAAGTCTGGCGGCATAGCTTTTAGAGTCGCCTATTCTGAAGCAGGCGACACATTAGGTCCTTAATGAAAGGGAAAAAATTGACAAGTAAATATTTCGTGTCGCGTCTTAATTATCAGGCGTCGCAATAAGTTTTCGCGTCTGATATTCGTCTACAACAGACGTATTAGAACAAAGCTATCGCGTCCCTTAATTTGTAAAAGGCGACACGATAGGTTTTAGCGTCCCCTCTCTAATTAGGCGACTCGATAGGATTAGCTTTACGACCCGGGCCAACACTCCACTCTTCCTCTGTAATCTTCCTCAACCCTAAAAGCTGACTCCACACCATTGTTCAACCTTCTTCTCCGCTCGTTTGTTCCGTCGTTCGATTGTTTTCGAGATAAACTCGCACTGGTAGTGAATCTTCCTTACTCCCCAGAAATCTTCAACTTTCTCAAGTGAGCGTACTCAGTAAAACTATTTCAGAGTGCAAAAATGGAAGGAAGGAATGTTTTCGCTTGCTCCGACGACGTATCGAGTAATGTTTCCACCGCTGAAAGGTTTGCTTCTTCCTTTTTCTTTTCTCTTTAACTTTTATTTTCAGTCGAATTTTGATATTATCTAGTGCTGAATCTGAAATTTAGGTAGTACTAGTTCATTTTGAGATATTTAATCTTTATTTGATGTTTAGTATTTGTTAATTGTTTTTATGTATTTTGCTTATATTATTAATTTACGGTCATCAGATTTTTAGTTCATTTCAATTACTTGAGCGAAAATTTGTTCAATTGAATATCAGTACCTCGAAGGATCGAAAGAAGTGATATTCGACGAGAGAACAAAGGCCATAGTTCCAGAGACAATTTCTTTCCGACAGAAACTTCAACATTGCCGCATAACAGTGCGGCAGTGCTAGAGCAGAAATAATTCCAGCTTTCGAGAATCTCTTCAATTAAATCGGCGGTGAGAGAGTTTAGGGTTGCCAGATTGCAATCGAGTAGTGAAATCGACTCCATATTTGTTGCTTCTTCGTGAAATCTAGGCTTAGGGTTTAACACAGCAGAGAAGACAGTAATGAAAACATGAAAACGTAGGGATTTTGAAAGTAAAATCACTCATTTGGAACTTCTGCTGGTGATTTGGTCTCCTCCATTATCTCTAAGGTTCGACTTATCTTATCTGCTCTTCCCTCAATCTATGATTTTTTTCGAACAATTACATATCTATGCGCTTCAGTGGTCGGTTTATGTTTTCATTTGCTTATCATTTGTTGAATGAGTAATCAAATTGTGAAACTTACAGTGTTAAGTAATCATGAAATTGATTTGCACCTCATCGCAAATATCATCTTCCCTTTCTGTGTGTATTTGTCTACACTGCTTGCTTTTCTTCAAAGGTCAATTCTCTCTGTTATCAGTTGCTTTTTGCATTAATTTCAAGTGGGTATATTTCATTTTTCATTGTAATTGCATTAATAATTGAGTTAGTTGATAATAAAGAATAAGGAATCAACCTGATTCCCTGCAAAAAGTTGGTGAAATTGCATTCTCTAGGGTCCTTAAGCTGTAGCAAGCCTTAACAAGGGTGGTGACATGAACGTAAGTGCCAACTGCCAAGATTGCTATTGCATGACATGAAATTGATTTATCAATTGTGTATTGAACATGAATTTTTCAAGAATGAAACAAGCTGGTGCAGACTTTGACTGTTTTCTTGGCACAAATGTCCTCCTCTTCTGAGTGAATGCTAAAGGAGTCCTTCCAGGGGGCAAGGTGAGATATAAAGTATGCTATTTCCCTTGAGCTTATTGTGATGATTACTTCTATCTTGATTTATGTTTCAATCAATCATTTTCCTCATTTCTAATAACAAACAGAAGAAAAGTCGTCAGGACTTTGGATGCTTGTTTAAGGAGAGCGTAATTATACTGAAAATTGGGTGGGAAGCATTGTCAAAATGGGGATATATATTCTCTTATTTTTTGTGGGTAAGTTCATATATTTATCTGAAATCCAAATAGCTTTGGGTATCCTATTTTCCAGTTCACCAAAACTTTTTTATTTGGTTTACAGTATGCAACTTATTAACAGTTAGTACTTGTTTATCACCCAAAAAAGGAGGTCACAATCTTCTATATCTTCTATTATGAAACAATTAGTAGTTATTATAGTACTTTTTTTTGGTCGCCAAAAGGAGTTATGTTACATAACCTCACTTATATATATAGATCGATCGATAGTACTATGAAAATTGTTTCTTGCTGCAACTTGGATATTTGAAAGGTTTCTTTTGAATGAATGTAAATACTAAACATTCCTTTAGTGGTGGTGATTCTGATCAATATAAGGCTTTTTGCGAACTCTAGCTATTTGCAGAGGTCCTTCTGTTTTAAGTAAACAAATTGAAGGGATTGCAAGGGATTCAGAGAAGTCATCTGATGCTTTTAATGCTCACAAGTTATCTTGTTATTCGATGATACTAGCATGTGCTGAACATTTTGTAGATGTTTGAAGCATATAACGATACATTCTTCCCATTGTGCAATTAGTCTAATACACTATTGAGGCTACTAGAGGCTAGGAAGATAATGATATTAGCACTGCTGATGTATGAACTGTTTTTCTCGCACTATGTGGTTTATATAACATGCGCTATGTGATGGGAAAAGCTTGAACTTTAAACCTCTAGTCAAAATGGAAAGGTAATAAGACAAATTATTTTGACGTTTGAGACCCGAGATTGCAAAAATCTTGCAGAAGCTTATATATTGTGGGATAGATTGTAATTGGTTTCGTTATTACTCTGATAGATCCTATTTCAATCATTTCTTCTGTTTGCCCTTTTACAAATTTACATCTCTTTCTCAGTCCTGATTTTCCTTAATAATTGAGTTAGTTGATAATAAGGAAGAAGGAATCCACCTGATTCCCTGCATTCTCTGGGTTCTTTAAGTTGTTGCAAGCCTTACCAAGGGTGTTGAGGCTTGGGCGTTGCTTGACTAGTCTGGCTGTTTACGCCATGTTTAACTAGGTCATTGCAAACTTGTGAACAGGGTTGGTTGTTCTGAATTGCTGGCCTAGCTTACACGACTGAAATTGCTCCAATAAGTGACTTAATTGTCCGACTTTAACTTCGGATTTGTAGACAGAATAGACCTTCTGCCCGTGTGTGTGTTGTTGTTTCACAAATAATGCTCTGTGTGCTGTTGAATGGTTTGGCATGATCACAAACAATAAAAGTGGTAAACACTGTGTATTCTTGCCCCTGAAGAAATAATATGTTCTGTGTATATTCTTGTATATGCTCTGTGTGCTGGTGAATCTGCGTTTTGTACCTTTGTTGCGCTGTTGGTTTAGCTTAAACGCATTTGCATAACTGGAGTCTTGCACTTTCAATGGTTCTTTGTGTCATTTGCGAAATCATAGGAAGGCCAAAAAGAGGAGCTCCTTCTCCTTTTCTTCTTTGTTCGGTTCTGTGTGGTATATTTTGGAACATTGTTTTCATTGTTGATTTTCTTTGTTAAATAGGGCGTATAGGACTCTTAAGCTCAAGAGTGGATTTCGTAAAAGTTTAGGATGGAAATCAATTAGCGTAAGCAATAAAGTTACATTATGCTTTTTTAATTATTTATCTTGTATTCGTCTTTATATTTATATATGATCGATTTTGTTTTTGCTTGTTCTTTTGCAGTGTCCTCGAATGCTCGGGGGAGTACAGTGTGGCTATTATGTCATGAAGTACATTGTTCATATAGTTTCACTTGTATGTTAAAAAGATCATGCTTTTCAAGAGCTAATACATGTATTCTTGTCATTAAATCTAGAATATTTTTCACCTCTTAATATCTCATACTTATTACCTCTTGTTCTTTTTGGTGTAGCATTTTTCGTTGGAGCCATACTCTCAAGAGGAAATTGACCACATATGAGAAGCGTGGTGTAGTTTATTCATCCATCGGTGCTTGTAGTTTTGAACCTTGAAGTTCAAGGGTGATGTTTGTATTTTTTACAGCTATTTGCTAAACTTTCAATGTTGTTAAAGATTTATTTATCAATAGGTAAATTATATATTGTAAAAGATAATATTTTTTTTGTTATGATATGGAGGTTGTGAAATGATTAGAATATTTCTTTTTAACTTTTGATATTTAATATTTATTATAATGTAATGAATGTATGGTAGAATAAATATATTATACAGTAAAAAAAAAAAGTTAAACAGAATTTTATGCGTCCCTTGCTAGGTTGTAGGCGTCACAATAGCATACTTATTGTGTCGCCTTTGAAGAAAGAGGCGATGCATAAAACTACTGTGTTTTTTGTAAGAGGGACCTATTGTGTCGCCTATTATAAATTAGGCGACACATTAGCTTATAATATGCGTCATGTATTAAGTGGTAGGAGACGCATAAGGGTAAGTTCTTTGTGGTGAAGTTGAGCTATAGTGTCGCCTCTTACCGAAGAGGCGACGCAATAGGTTGCCTTTTGTGTCGGTTCCCAGGCGACACCATAGATGTAGACCTATTGTGTCCCCAGCAACAGAGTCGCCCTCCAGGCGACGCGATAGCCTGTTTACAGGCGACACGATAGTGTGTTTTTGTAGTAGTGCGAGTTTTGTAGACCCACTCTGACATTCCTATTGAGGACCAAATACTCGTTTCTTGGATTTTTCCTCTTTTACTTCTATGGTCAATGTTGGTAGAGACCCGCCCCATTCCTAATGAGTACCAAATACTCGTTTCTTGAGTTTTTCATCTTTTACTTGTATGGTCAATGATAAAAATGTGCAGAGCCGGCCCTAAGGGTGTACAAGAGGAACATTTGCACAGGGTCCCCAATTCGGAGGGCCCAAAAACTCCTGAATTTTACTGCTTTTGTATTTTTAAAGTTGCATAAATCGTAAACAGCGGCGAAGTAGTTCAGTGGTACTAACAACTTGCCTCAAAAAAATTTCTATAAATTGCCCCGCGTTCGAATCTGTGGTTTCTCATTGAAGCCTTGATTTTCTTATTCTTTCTTGAAGACAGCTCATGATTTGGTTTTTATTTGTCATTATCATAATTGTTTTTATTCTCTTATTTTTTTTGCCACTCACTCTCTTCAAGTCATGCATTATTCTTGTAATGTTTTTGAAGTCTTTACTTTATTGATATGGAATTTTAGAGAAAAGTGTCTTCGAAAATATTATATATAGATTGTGGGATAAATTGTTAACTAGTACCTTTTAAATAAGTGAATTTGTAAACTAGTACCTTTTAAGTTTTTTTTTTTGTAAAATAGTACCTTAAGTTATGCAGACTCTTAAAAACAGTACTTTAGTCCAAAATTTCGGCAACTTTAGTCAATATTCCGGCTCTTTGGCCATTATTTTCCTTCGTTTTTTGGAACGTGTACAAGTTAACAAATTTTTAATTATTATCAGGGCCTAATTTCAAGTTTAACATCAAAACTTTCTAATTTTCTAATTTGTAATTGAAGAATGACATATAATATTAATCAGAGGTTGTAAATACCTAAAATAAAAGGCAAAAAGAATGACATATAATATTATTTATGTACATGTCTTCATGTGGCATTCTCCTCTCTTTCAATAGCATTCCATACATGTCATTATCCATTTGATTACATATATATAATGTTAATATATTGTTGCAAAGCCACAATCTCAAGTACACTTACTAATAACATGTTGGAATAGTGGTTGGAACTCCTTATTGCATACTAAAGGTCATGGGTTCAAATCTTTACGTTGACATTTTTTACCAAGCAAGACTTGGCTAGTGGTTAAGGATTTGGCCTCATGACTTCAAGGTCATGAGATTAAATCCCACTAGGGCCATTTGGGGGTGGAGATTCTCATACCATTCCCCCTACTCCCAAATGTCGGGCCCGCAAATACCAGATCAAGAAATTGTGCGAGTTGAGATCTGCTCAGGTTCCTCCACATTGCCTTCTCCAAAAAAAAAAACTACACTTGTATTGCTTCACTCGACAAAAACAAAGATAATATTATGGGGTAGTAATAAACTTCATGGATTAAACTACAATCAAATGCATGATGTAAATAAGTTTTTTGCTTGCATTTTTAGATTGTTATATTCTCACACCAAATTAACCTCATTAATAAGTTGAAAATAATATATGTTAATCAAATCACCCTCCAAATGTTGGTCATACAATGATTCAGAATATTGCTCGAGTTATCGAATAGTTAGATATGTATAATCTTTATACTATAAGGGAAGAGGAGGGGGTGAACACCAAAAATAAGAAAAGATAAAATAATTTAAATTAATCAAATAAGTTTTTAAATCCAATAATTAAGAAATTAAGTTTTATTTTCAATCTTAGACATCAAATTCTTAGCAAAAAAAATCTTTAAAACTTCAAACTAAAATATCTGAAAATCTATAAAGTAAAAACAATTTTAAAAAAGATCAACGGTTATATTTTCTTGAGATCTACAAAAAAACGTTGCAATAGTTTATTTTTATATTCTTTTGAATTTTTTTAATTTTCAAATTCATGAGTAATTGATTGCTCATGAATTGGGTGCATTTAATCAATTTGATCATGAAGCATGAAAAAGTATTTAAGGATGAGTGAGAAAGTGTTAGAGAGAGGGGGTGATGTATTTTTTTACTCATGAGTGATGATGCTCTAAATTACATCTTCTATTAATCTTTGGGAAGATTTTTTGTCTTTTGGCGTTTTATTTTAAACCACTATTGCTAATCTACTCTTTAATATTTATTACTCTTTTTCAATGCATTTATATTGTTTCACTTAAACTCTTTTGAAATAACAATTACACTCTTTAAAAAACAAAATAATTAAAACTTAACGATTATTTTTAAAAGTATGAAAAATATGTATACACTTCACTGGAGAAATGTAATTTCTCTCAAATCCTTATATGTTACTCTTTTGCACGAGGCAGGCATCGCGTGCATATAAAGCTAGCATTTATTAGGGGAACGTATGAGCAATAAGTCATGGCAAATTACTGATAATGATTCATTTATTTCAAGACAAAATAGCACAAGAACAGATCGAATGGCACACAATATCTTTCTTGCTCTCTTTGAAGATGGTACAAGAATAATCTGAAATAACTCCCCCGTTTCTAAATATAGGCATTAGAGAACAGAATATATTTGTTGGTTAATCTAGTTTATTGAAAACTAATGCAATTTTGTGAGAGTAACTGCATTTCTTGTTTATCATCAAATATATTTAAAAAATACAAATCCTATATTATTTTCATCAATATGCGAGCTTTGTAGAATGACAAACAAAAAGAAACAGAGACAGTATTTATTAGGAAAAAGTATGAGCAATAAGTCATGACAAATTACTAATAATGATTCATTTATTTAAAGACAAACTAGTACAAGAATAGATCGAATGGCATGCAATATCTTTCTTGCTCTCTTTAAAGATGGTACAAGAATATATAACCTGAAGACCTCCTCCGTCTCCAGATATATAAGCATGCACGTCTTTCGCAAATTTGCTTTGACTATAATTTATTTTTCAAAATGATAAATAAAAAGTATAACGTTATATCATATTTTCCTTGAAAAAATACTTTCATAATAATATTATCTTGTAATCTTGTCAATATTAATTGACAGTATATTATATGTTTATTCATTAATTAGTACCACCAAAGACCTTTTTGAGATTCTTGACCTCTGTGTGGTCAATCAATGTGATCTTCTCAATAAGTTCGGATGGCAAACTACTTTGAAACAAAGTGATGTCAACACTTTCAAAACCAGGATTTGCACTAGGAAAACTTGCATATGCAAGAGCCGGAGCCGGTCCAATGTTAATTTGGAAGTGCATTAGCCCTTGTGGGAAGATCATAATGTCGCCTTTCTTCATTGTTTTATAAAATGCAGTACTATTGGTGTCAATAATGCCGCCCATAATCGTCCCTTCAATTAATATAATGATCTCCGACACTCGATGTGTGTGGATCGGCACAACTCCATCCAATCCGAAGTCTACTGGTGCCATCGAGATGCCCATACCATTTAAGCCTGGAAATTGGGCAGAAAAGGCAGGAGTAATACTCGATTTAAAGATACTATTATTGGTATTACCCGCAACACCTAAAGATGAATATACAAAATCATCAGTCGTGACTTTTGCAGGATCCTTACAAGAATATCCTGCAGGTCCATGAGGGAGGCTCAATTCTCCAACACAATAATCAAAGACAGTATCAGTTTCAGCATTAGAGAATGAATTTAGGAGACATAAAGCTAAGAAAATGGGAACAACCATATTTCGAGAGTTTGATGAACTGAATCCTTGCTAGACGAATGTGATCGAAAATGGTGAGATGAGGAAGGACAATCTATAAAGCAGTTCTGTAAAAAAGTTTTTGATGGCCCTATTTATAGAATTTGTATGAGCATGCAAGGTAATCTAACTTATCAAACAAAATATTAGAATCCAATATTGTAATTTGTACACTAAATAATGGTAGTGGGTCTTGTCGAGGCGTTAATGCATCAACTTCCGAGTTCTATAAATTTGGTGGAAGAATATACTCCATTTTTTTTTCCGCCGGATTAAAAAAACAAAAGAAAATAACATGCATTTTCATTTACATTTTTGTTTTCGGGTCCGTTTGGTAAGGTGTAAAACATTTTTCTTAAAAACTGTTTTTCCATTTTACATTGTTTGGTTTGGAGTAGAATATTAAAATGTAAAACTTGGGATGAAAAATCATTTTCCACCTTATTGAAAACATTTCCCCCCCAATTTGGGAGGAAAACATTTTCCCTCACAAGTGGAAGGAAAACATTTTCTCTCGCAATTGAAGTAATTGATTTTCAGTTCAACCAAACAGTGAAAAATGCCTAAAATGGAAATTCATTTTACATGCAACCAAACAACGAAAAACCTTCATAAAAATTAATTTTCCAATGCAAAAGGTTTTCCATGGAAAACCATTTTCACCTGAAAACGTTTTACACCCTACCAAACGGAGTTCATTTTCGAAAATTCCCTTTCGTGATCGGGGTTTTTATTTTAGGATAAAGCTATATGCAGACCTAAGGGTTGAATACAAGTATTAAATACATATTTTAAAGTGGTATAAAGTTAAGCATTTATGACAAAAACACACGTAAATCAGTGTAATTAGTGTCTACCTTTTTCAAAACTTTCCTTTTAAAACTTCAGGCTACAGGCACAAAACGATTCTTCTCGTATAGAAAGAAACCGCTATTTTTAGCTTTTTCATGTTATACTTTCTTCGTTCTTTTCCTTATAGCATCTAAGTTAATCATGCATTTTAAAAGTTAAATTATGTATGAAAAGTAAATAGATATATTACTAAGAAAAAGTGAAAATTAGAGGGAATGTTTGTATCAAGATTAAAATAGTAGAAACTAATTTCGAAAAAAAAAATAGCGTCCCAAGTGACAACAATGGACAGTATTCTCAAAATAATGCCAGCCAAGTATTATTCGAAAACAATCTCAAATTTAGGGGGCGTGTTGTCAAATTGACCCCAAACCGAAAACCTTGTTCAAACGATTGACTTTTATACTAAATTTTATTTATTTCACTTTGTTTATTCTTTTCCTCTGCTCATAGTTTGCAATTCAAACTCATTATACCATTGTTTAACGAACAATTAGATTGGTCTCGAAGAAATCATTTTGAGAAGGTGATATCCCCAAAGTTGAGATTATTCTAGAATATTGTTGACAATTAATGTTCATTAGTGCACTATGATGCTTACAAACATAAATTTTAAAATTTTGTGCCAAGTTTTGCACACAAGTTTTAGAAATATGTTAAGATTATTTTGAAATCTATCTATATAAATAATTAAAGCAAAATCCAAAAGTTGACATGTCAAGCTCAGCATAATTCGAGGGACATGTGGCAATTTGGCAGCTCCATTTATACACGTGTCGTTAAGGCAATTGCTTTGAATCAATTATGAATAATATGCAAGATATAGGCGCAAATCTTGGTAAAACAAGGATTGCATATAGAAGTTTAGGAAAAAATCTTTTACATTTATTGTTTCTTTTATTTTTCAATTGATTATAAACTAATATATTATTAGTTTATTTCATTAGTTTACTCTATAAATTAAAGCACAATTTCATGTTGTCATTTGCTCTAAAAACGGTGTCTCTCTCAATCTTTATTCATTCCCTATCTTTTTTCATTCTAAATTTTATTAGTCTCCAAGATAATTTTTCCTATTCAAATTTCTAACAACATTTTATATATGGATGAAATGCAAGAATATTGTCTTAATGATTTATCAATGTATAAATCATGCAAGATTTGCAAGAGGAATCCCATTAAGTTTATATATAATTATTTCCACAACTTTGATAATTTGGCTGCTCCAAAATCTAATGATGATTACAACAACAACAACAACTGAGCCTTATTCCCAAAGTGATTTGGGGTCGGCTAACATGAATCGTCAACTGAAACCGTTGTCAAATGAGATGGCATTGACAAGAGTGATAAAATATTTTTAAAAGGGTTTAAGTTTTAAGAATTTTTAAATAAGTTTTTGAAAACAAGGTTTACACCAAAAGGTTTTAAAAGAGGTTTTCAACAAAAGGTACACAATTGAGAAAAGCAAATAAATGCATTAATCACACCCCTTCCTCCAAAATCGAATGAAGATTATCACGAAAAAATGATCACGACAAAGTTATTAGTGTTTTTCAAGGTTATATTTGAGTTTTATGTATTTTCTTTTTCTTTTTTTTTATCAATTTCTCTTCATGTAATCTAATCAAATATTTCATCTTTATTTTATATTTCTATACTTGAATACATAATTTGGTACCATCAATTTTTCTAATTCATAATGGTCTTTTTATGTATTTTTTTATTTATTATTCGACTAATTATGGTAATTCATCTCTTTGTTTTTTTCATTATTTCGACTAATTTTTTTATTTATCTCATTGTTTTTCCCTCATATATATATTTAACCTAGCATACACAAAAGTTTTGGATGAATTTAACAAATATTAATATTGGTTGTAATTTTTTATATTCTAATTAATTGATTTTAGGTGATTATACAACCTAAATATTACTTCCTCCGTTTTTTTAATATGCACATTTTTGCATTTTGGGGTATTTTTTTATTGGTACCTTTCTACCTTTTTCCATAAATAGAAGGTTATATCACCTAATTATTACACATCTCTCCTACTTTTTCTTTCCTTCTCTCTATCCATAAATAATGGAGTTGTGAACTGGGTGGGTGAGTGAGTGACTAGCAAGACGAAGATACGAGAAGGATTTTATGGGTAAGTCTCTAGATCTATAAATAAAGAGCAAAATATTGACATTTTTTATGACTATAGAAGAGAGGAGAGAGAAGAACTGATTGTTAATAACATACAATATTAAAAATTACCCAATTTTTTGATGTATTAGTATGAGAGAAGAAGGATTAGATAAATTATTCAATTTGCCCGAATTTAATACATATTAGATATTTAGTGTCTTGATTTGTAAAAAATAATTATTGAATGACCATGTTATTCTTTTTGCAGTATTTGATTATTATGAGAATTAAAATAATAGTATTATATATTCAAAACTTATCATGTACACGTATGTACGCTAATACATGAATAACTTTTTATATGCATTTTGAAAAAATTAACCCCGTGCTTTTGCACAGGTTTAAAAACTAGTTACATATAAAAACAATAATATACTACGAATCCAGAAAAAAAAATATTAGTATTATGCATGCCTTCTAGTAGAATATTAAAAAAATACATTGCATTTAGGAAATAAAGAGCGAAATATTGACATTTTTTAAGAATATAGAAGAGAGGAGAGAGAAGAATTGATTGTTAATAACATATTAAAAATTACCCAACTTTTTTATGTATTAGTATTGAGAGAAGAAGGATTAGATAAATTATCCAATTTGTACGGATTTAATCATATTAGATATTTAGTGTCTTGATTTGTATAAAATAATTATTGAATAACCATGTTATTCTTTTTGTAGTATTTGATTATTATGAGAATTAAAATAATAGTATTATATATTCAAAAATTATCATATACACGTATGTACGCTAATACATGAATAACTTTTTGTATGCATTTTGAAAAAATTAACCCCATGCTTTTGCACAGGTTTAAAACTAGTTATATATAAAAACAATAAAATACTATGAATCCAGGAAAAAAATTATTAGTATTATATATGCCTTCTAGTAGAATATTTAAAAAATTACATTGCATCTAGGAAAGCTTCCAGAGGCAATCTTTGATCCCTGCTCCTTCCTACCGCAGTTTCTTGCGGTGCTCCTAGCATCCCACATTCCCATCACTTAACCAAGGCATATGTTATGCCAAAATTGTGCAGCATTGGATTCATATACACCGAATTAAAGTTGGGCACCATTTACCCACAAGGTCCTCTATGGATGCTCATTTTACATAGGGTCTTAGCTGGATCTGACTTACATGTTGTATAAATGATAAGATATGATTAGGTCAGCTTTTCCTTTTTTCTTTGGTTGATTTTAACAAATTTGTTACTCTTAGTATGATAACGTGAAGGAAAATGATGGGGATAATTCCACCTTTGTCCGGTTATCCTAGATTAGTCAAAACTTTTGAAAATTCAGTAATAATCCCATCTTTGGAAACAATCTGTTCAAAATGGGTCTTTACATGTTAGTGACTTACAAATCCGTGTAAATTATCCTAATTAGATAATTAACAACTAATTAAGTAAATATTAAATCTAAATTCTTATTTATAGTCTTAATTCTAATTTAAAAATTATAATTCAATTTTTACAAAAAATAAAAAAGACCACCCACCTACTCCCCTCCCTCTCCCAAGCCAGCAAACTCTTCCTCACCTTAGCCATTCCCCTACCCCCTGTAGCCACCCCTACCCCTGTAGCCACCCCTCCCCCACCACCATCCCATCCCTCCTCCACCCCAAAACCAACACCCTAGTCCCCCACCCCCAAACTACCACCCAACGCCCTTACCCCTCCAAACTACCCCTCCTCCCTTGCCCGCCTTTGAAGCCACCGCCTAATCCTTTGGCCGAAACTTTCTGGACTGAAAATCAATGAAATTGGACTGAAAATCACTCAAGGGCACTTTTATGTTGTCGTGTAAAAGATTTAAGAATCAATAGGTAGGATATTATAGGAGAGAGAGCAAATCGAACAGAAAGATATTATATTATTATTTAAAAGTAATTATATTCCTTATTATAGTGATTTTTTTATAGTGATATTATTTTATGGTGATTCTGCCGTATAACATTTTATTTCCCTTGTCATAGTGATATTATGTTGTAGTGATTCTGTCATGTAAATATTATTTTTATAGTGATTCTTACCAAATATAAATATAAAAGATATTTTGCAAGAATAACGAAGCTACGGAAAAGCGACACATCAGTACATGCTCTCCTTGACTGACACGTCACACATTGCTTAAGAAAAGGACATATGTCCTTTTTTGTTTTGCTTTATTAGATTATGTATAGAATATAGAATATAGAATATAGAATATATATATATATATATATATATATATATATATATATATATATATATATATATATATATATATATATATTCAAACCGAAGAATATCATTTTTATTTTAGCACTTTTTTAATTAGATGTTTTTACCGTCTTTCTCTTTTTGTTTTTCTTTTTTTTCAAATTTTATAATCTTATAAACGATATATATTGCTTAGGAAAATCAAGAAAGACGTTCTTATATACATTGATATGTGTATGAAAGACACCATTTCACTTCATAAGAATACATATTGGACCCGATAATTTGGTAGATTTTGTAATGTGGGGGGGGAATAGTTTTTTATAATAAAATGAATCTTTGAAATTAATACATTATTCTACTGTTGCAGTTTAATAAGGCCTAATACATTTTGCCTAAGGCCTCATCTTTCTACAAGATAGCCTAATGTAAGTTGTGTACATATAATTCTATTTCTTTATTAAGTGGTACTTGGTCTAGTGATAAAGTTTGTAACTCACGATCTTTTAAAGTCATGAAATTATAACCCACTAGTATTTAGGCCCGGCGATACTCGGGGATTTTTGTGCATTGAATTTAATAATAGTTAAAATATTGATGTATAATTGTTGTGAAAAATTATCCAAAAAATTCATCTCATTTACAATATGCATTCTAAAAATTTACAACATAACTCTTGGTTTTTGTTCATACATATTATTGATTTTAATAAAAGAAGCTCTAATAACATGTTGGAGTGGTGGTTGGAAACTCTTTATTGCATACTCAAGGTCACTGGTTCGAATCTTCACATTGACACATTTTTGAATTTTAAAACTATACTACTTAACTCTTGATTTCTATTCATACATCATTATTGATTTTAATAGAAGAAACACTAATAACATATTGGAGTGGTGGTTGGAACTCCTTATTGCATACTCAAGGTCACGGGTTCGAATCTTCACATTGACATATTTTTGAATTTTAAAACTATACAACTTAACTCTTGGTTTCTATTCATACATCATTATTGATTTTAATAGAAGAAACACTAATAACACATTGGAGTGGTGGTTGGAACTCCTTATTGCATACTCAAGGTCACGGGTTCGAATCTTCACATTGACATATTTTTTTATTATATGAGAATGAAATGGATAGAGTGTCATTCAAAGAGGGGTGGTGACACGTGGCGGATTGCAATCCTTACTTACGCTTTTTAATATATATATAGATTCTTATTGCTGCAGATCCGATAAGAGTAAAATCAGATTCAATAGCAAAGGATTCTATTAAAAGCACCTCAAAAGGTGGAGAATCCTTTACTCTTCCTAGAGTAGTTCATACCACTCTCAATGACCCTTACCTACTAAATTGGATTTGATAACTTAAGGTTTGTTTGTTATCGTTTTTTTTTTCAGTTATCAATTTTCTAAGAAAACCAAAAACCAAATTATAGAAATCAGAAAGGTGGTTTCCAATTTTCTATTGTCAGTTTTCAAAATAAACATGAGTTCTATTTATATAACTAATTTCAAGTTCATTTACATCTTATTTTATATGATTCTAAAATTATAAAAATAGAAAATAGAAAATTAGCCCTTAGATTAACATTATACGACTTTTCGGTCCGATTGCAACTTCTTCCTACCCATCTTAAAAAAAATCTCCCCCTCTCACGTGACTGCTACGATGCTACTAAGTACCAACTATTGAACGAACTAAGGCTATGACTTCATAGTTATTGTTGAACGAACTAAGGCTATGAGTCTATGACTTCATAGTTACATGCATCACACATCATCAGATATCATTCGATTTCTCCCAAAAAAATTATTTTTAAGGAATTCGTGCACATCTATTAGACTATTATTACTATTAGAGCACTAGCCCATTTCATCGACAAGAGAATCAGAGAATTAGGCATGCTTTTTGAGTATTCATAATTCTAATCAAGCACCACATTATTGTTCTCACGTGATTTACTTAATTTTTTTTAATATTTTATCAATAATTTAGGCTATTTATATACATTAAAAAGTGTGAATGGCGAATACGGATTATAATCCATTACATGTCACCCTTCATCAGAGGCGGATTATCAAGGGGGCATGCAGGGGCATGGCCCCATTAAAATTCCACCCAAAAATAAAATTTCTTGGTTGAAGACTTTAAAGTCTTTAAGATGCCTTCAGTACTTTATCTTGTACAAAAGCCCAATATAAGACCAAATTAGACCCCAAAACTGAAACTAACAAAACCCAGGCACACACTTCCATAATGTTTCTTTCTCTCTCCCGCTTCTCTCACTCTTTAATTGAAACTACTAGTGCAAATGGGAAGTTGGAGACTATTTTAAATTGGGATATTTCCTGAGGTACCCCTGGGGTTAGAGCTAATTCCTCGGGTACCCCTCTCGTTTTCGAGCTAGCTCAAATACCACCAGAGTTAGTGCCGTTAGCTTTAATGCCATTACCACTAAATTTCCGTTAGGGATTCCGTTAACTTTCATAATTACACTTAAATTTCAATTAAAAATCAAACAAAAAAATTAAAAATAAAATAAAAACCACTCCCCACCCCTCCCACTCTCTCTCCTCCCCCAACCCCCCTGCCACCACCCTCAAAACCACCAGCCACCACCTTCTCAAACCAACCCAAATCGACCACCAACACCCCGTCGACACCAGCACCTCCACATTCAACACCAGCACCGCCGTCCTCTTCATTGCACGAGCACGAGCACCCCCGACCCCAGCACGAGCACCGCCGTCCTCTTCACTGCCGTTGAACCCCTGAAACGAACCCCAGCACGAGCACCGCCACATTCTCCTTCTTCGATTGACACCTCTAATTTCAAGAATTCAGCTCTTGTTGAACGTTTCATCTCCAAATACTGCAAATTTTGACCTTATTTCAATTTTACTCTACTTACGCTCTTGAAGCTGTGTTCATTGATGAGCTTAATTTCAAGTTGAAACCGCTGTTTTCGACGAAGCTTCGAGGATTTGGAGGAGAAATTGGTGAGGTTGTTAGTAATTTGGAGGAGAAATTGGTGAGTTTGGAGAAATAGATTGATGTTGTTTCTGCTGATATGAGGAAGTATCAACCGTTGGCGGCGTTTGAGGTTTTGAAGACGAAGAAGATTGGATTAAGAGGTGAGAAAGAGTTGATTTTTAATAGAATGGAGAGTTTAAAGTTGGTGTTCGTTGTTTGATTAGTCATGTTGAGGAGGAGAAGGAAAATGGAGGTTGAAGGTGAGTGAAGGTGTGAAGGTTGAGCAGTGGTTGAGCAGTGGGAGGGGAGGAGAGAGTGGGGAGTTTGGGTGGGGCGGCGATTTCAAGGAAGGGGGAAGGGGTGGGGCGGCGGTTTCAGGGAAGGGGGAAGGGTGGAAGGGGGTGGTTGGGTTGGGGTTGGGGTTGGGGGGTGGGTCGTGGGTTTGGAGAGGGGAGGAGAGAGAGTGGGAGGTTTTAATTTTTGTTTTCCTTTTCTTTTTCGTGTTTTAAATAAAAAGTAAAGTCTTATTAACAAAAGTTAACGGAACCCTAACATCTGTTAGCATTAATGGCATTTAAGCCATGAACATTGACTCTAGTGGCATCTCAGCTAGCTCGAAAACGAGGAGGGTACCCGAGGAATTAGCCCTAACCCTAGGGTACCTCAGAAAATATCTCTTTAAAATTTTATTGACTTCACTATCTACTTATGGTTATTGGTTGGGATCAAGTTATCTCACAAGTGTATAGTAGTTTTGTCAATTTATAATTACCATGAAGCATTAGGTATATCCTTTTCTATTAATTTTCTTTTGTATAACTTTTAGTTGATCTTACTCATTGTGTTTGTTTGCAAATTGTAATTACTAGCTCATTAGCAAAGTAACATATAGCATAAAAGGATGCAGACTTGTGGTAATAATATAATATTTTGAGCTATATTTCATATAATATCAGTTATGTATACTACTCCCTCCGTCCCAGAATAATGAACACTTTCCTTTTATATTTATCTCAGAATAGTCTGCACACTTTCCTTTTATATTTATCCCAAATTAGTTTGAACACTTCCATTTTTAGCATGGTCTTACTATTACTATATGCAATATTTCTTTTTACACTCACTTGGCCCCACAATTTACTTTTATCACTAAAAATGTTCCCCAACTTTCTTTCTTCTCTAATACCCCACCAACTACTATCACATCTATTTTTACTTTTATCACTAATAAAATAACATTTGATAGCCACACTACAACTTATCACCTTAAACTACATGTTTCATTAAGTGTTCAGATCTTTCTGGAACGGATGGAATACTAAACTAGAAATATATTAGGATGGTAAAGATATGATTAATATCTTCTAAATATATTATTATGTTAGGATATATTATACTCTTGTAAATTTTCTAGTAAGTGCTAAATTTAGTATACCGAATAAGATATCTTTTAGAGATAGTTTCATAGTACGAGTCTCTTAATACTTCTATATATATTATATTTTTTATGGTTAATTATCGAACACCAATATACACCCATATTATATTTTCTCTCCTCCCGTCAACTTGTCAATATATACAATACCTTTATCTTTTTATAAAAAAGTTACTCTTGACCTTGAGTGTATCATAGACTCATAGTTATTATTAGGTTTGGACGTCTGGCCCTCCCAAGAATTTTCTTCAAGGTCCGCCACATTTCGCCAAATTTGTATTTAGCTATTCTCATAATTAAAAAATTACAAACATTGACTATGAGAAGTTTTATACCCGCAACCTCAACTATAGAAGGTAAAGTTCTAACTATTACTCTATTATGTTATTGTTGCTTTTTTGATCAATATTAATAGTGATATTAATGATTTTGAATGGAAACCAATAATTAGAGCCCGTTCGGTATCACTGTGGTTTTCTGTTTTTGGTTTTTTTATTTTCAAAGTCATATGATATATGTCCAATAATGAATAAAAAATTAGTAAAATTTATTGGAAACATGATGATTTTAAAAATTGACAACTAAAAAGTGAAAACCACTTTTTCTGGTTTATTTTTTTTGGTTTTTAGTTTTCAAAAGAAACTGAAAACTGATAACAAAAAACGATAACGATCAGGCCTAAGGGGTTATTTGTTATCTTTTTTGTTTTCAGTATTTCCAAAATTAAAAGCAAAAAACAGGAAACTACAAAAAGTGTTTTTCACTTTTTAGTTGTCCGTTTTCGGAATCAACATATTTCCAATAAGTTTGACTAATTATTGATTTATTATAAGGCATATTCCCTCTGTTCTTAAATGTTCTTCCCATTTTCTTTTTTGTCATATTCCAACAAATTCTTCTCACTTTGAATATTTTCCATTTTGAGAATATATTTTTTCCCATCTTACCTTCAAAAACCAAATATTTACTGCATTTTTACCTTTTGTCTTACGCATGACCTACGAAGCTACTTTAGAATCATTTCTTTTTCAATCACTCACTTTTCTTTCTCTTTCTTACATTTTCGTCAAAAGCAAAAAGGTACCAAAGTACACTTTGCATATTATAAAATTTAAAATATTCTTATCCACTTCAATTTGCATTGGTTTTCCCCATGCACATTCTAAATGGGAACATCAAATGGGAATGGATGGAGTATATCATATCACTTTCATATACAAAAAAATATAAATCACAGTGACACCGAACAAGCCCTAAGCTGTATATTTTATGAATGTTATGAATATTAAGATTTGTATTCTATTTTTAGTGACATCTTTCGACACTTATACTCTTAATAGTTTTAAACTACTAAATAATAACCCATATAAGCCCGAGGCATCACCCAAACCTAGAAACTAATTACATCTCCATAAACACACAAGTTTGATTTATCAGGTGACACACATAACAGCTCAGCATACTTTTGTTGCACTTGAGAGTGGCTCTCTCCTTGGGATTTACAACAAATATAAGGCAAATTTATTTGTATCATTGACCATATACTAACTAATTCCATCCAATAGAGCTTCAATCATGGTCACTTTCTACGAAATATCAAACATACTTTCCTTTATATAATCCCAAAAACTTGTAACCTTGAATATCTACGACAGTATTGACCAATAAGTTTGTGCCCAACTCTTTATAAGATCATCGTGAAAATCCTCGTTAACATATTATGACCTACTCTATTACCAATATCATTAACAAGTCAGTGCATTTGTACAAGAACGAGATATACATGACTATATTTTAATCGCGCAATTAATCCTCAATACCTTCCAGCAATCCTAAAACAAAACTGGATGATTTGTATTAAAGGTAGATATGGAACAATCCCACAACCACATCGAATGGGACTTCCTTTTCAAAACATCGTCGCTCCTAGACTTCCATTGAAAAATGGATAGAATGGATCAAATTTTGTATGACATTGGTCCCATACTAAAAAACAGTGAATAATTCAATTTCAGATATTTTCACTTTATATATAATAAAATTAAAAAATATTCTCATCCACCTCAATTTACATTGGTTTTCCCTAATATTCTGAATGGGAATATCAAATGAGAACGGAGGGAGTATATCATATCACTTTAAATAAAAGAAAAACTAAAAACCACAGTGATATCGAACAAGCCCTAAGTTATACTACCTCCGTTTCTTTTTAAGTGCTACATTTTGACTTGTAACACTATTCATTCATTATAATTTGAACGGCTTTTATGATATAGGCATAAGGAAAAATATAGTCATGTTGGATCTCGTTTGATTCGTCTCGATATATATATTTTTAATATCTAATCGTCATAATTTTTACAAATGCATAATTAAAGATAAAAATGATAGAAAACGTGTCTCGACAAGCGTGCTAAAGTGAAATGTAGCACTTATAAAAAAACAGAGGAAGTATATTTTATGCATGTTATGAATATAATGACTTATATTCTATCTTTACAAACCTATATATTGTGACACATATAAGCTCACTAGTTTTAAACTACTAAATACTAAATTAGTATTAGGCCCGATGATGCCCTGTAATTTTTGTGCTTTATAATTTATTAGTACTTAAAGATAACAAATGTAAAAAATACCATTAAAAAATAAACAATTATATATATGGATAGCAAAAGTTGCAAGTTGCAACATAACCCTTGGTTATCATGCATATATCATCATTGTTTTTTTATAAAAATAACAATAATATTGTGGACTTATGGTGGAGGGATTGTTATACCTCTTTGTTCCCATACTTGAGGTTGTGGGTTCAAACCTTGACATTGATAACTTTTTAATATACGAAAAGGACGTCGATAGATCAATATTGAAAAAGGGATGGTGACACGTGCCGAGTAAACCTAAAGCCAAAATATTTTTGTCAAGTAAAACCTTAACTTAGATTCTAGCCATTGACCAACTATTCCAGAGTCGACTTTCATGTAAGTTGCACATGAGTCAATGCCCTAATAGGCCGTCGTCGAGCATACCAAAAATAAAAGCCTAACTCGGTCTCTCTAACTTGGTAGAAAGGGCAAACAAGGGTCGTATCTATAAAGACTAAGGGAGCACCGAAAAATATTGACTTATGATAAGCTAGGTCGGGTCTCTTTTTATGGGAGTAAGATTTATGGGTGAAAATAAGAATAAGAAACGATATTAAAAAGAGTCTTGGGAAAGGGTACCCACCAAATGATTCAATCATAAATCAAGCGATCAAAATGAGGGATCAATTGAGGGGAATGCTTCATCCAACGATACTCTAGGCACTCTTTCGAGCTAGTTAGACTGGCCTAATCTCCTACCAAAGACCTATTTTCATGGCTAAGCATTCAACAAAGCATATCCATAACAAAAACAAGCAAATAAATCTCCTAGGCTAGGTTGACTAGGTAGTCCCTATTTTCATGATCCTTCAAGCCTAATAATTGATTTAAGGCAATCCCTTAATTTCATCTTTCAGTCCTTCATTAAGGGTGCCCAAATTATGCTTTTATGATGGCCATTATACAAACATCATGAAAATCCCAAATCAATTAACCAAAATTAACCCAAGTCAAAGCCCAACATTCAATTTAAAGGTTTAAGAATTCATCAATGGCTTCAACCTTTTCCCAAGGAAGAACTACTCACAAATCATATAAAAGAAATAAAATATAAACATTAACAACTAAAATCATCAAATTAAACACTAATCTATGATAAAAACAAGTAAATAAAGTGAAAATAACATGAAACTAAGTAAAGAAAGCAATAAAAATATGAGAGGGAGTAAGAAATTCGCATTGATATTGCAAGGGATCACCAAATCTTCAAGTTTCCTTCTTAGATTCTTCAAAATCCAAACTTCTCTACAAGTCTTACTCACTTCTCTCTCTAAAAAAAAGAAAATTTTTCTCTCTAAAAATCTAAGTAAAACTTGAACTCACTAATGGAGGCTAATCCTCTAAATGTCCCCCGACCCTCAAAAGTTTTGGGGTTCGTCCCTTTAAAGGGATACAAAAATCCTTCATTAAACGAGCCCAAAACAACAAAACAGGAACTCCCAGGAAGGCTGTAGCGGGCATCAAAACCGGAACGCCTGCTCCCACTAAGCAAACAATTCAACTTTGAACAACCATATCTCTCTCGTCCTTGATTGGAATTGGGCTTATGACTAGTCGTTGGAAAGTTCTCGAGGCAAGCTTTCATCTTCAACTGAAATCATCTGAAGATGTTGACTAAATTGTGAGATATGTCCATTCTAAGTTGACTATTGTGCATAAACACCCCCAAAATGCGTTATTTTGCTTCAATTAAGTCTTCTATACTTGGTGTGTGAGATGCAAACCTCTGAGATCGATCCTAAAACATCAAAAATACAAGGAATCAATAATAGACCCTATAAAGATAATCAAAATAGTTACTATTCACCAAGGTTGTTAAAATCAAGATTCTAACTTAAATCGGAAAGGCATGTTAAAATCGGATTGTAGAATCGAATCGTAGAATCGTAAGATCCTACAAATTTAGCGAAAATAGAGTTCTATAATGCATTGTATAACTTATTTAGCCATTCTTTAGCATTAAATGATTTATCAAAAAAAAAAATATTTAGTAGCTGGTCCTTTTATTATACGATTATTCATTAAAATTTAAATATGGTTGAAATTAGAAGTGCAAGGCCACTAATCGTGTATCAAAAAGCTTCTCCTAGTATCATTGTTGATGAAAAAGACGAGTTTGAGTGAATTGTGAAAATGAATTGAGTATAAAATCGTATAGAATCGTTAAAATCGTAAGATTTTAATGACGATTTTAAGATTCTAATGATTTTTTAAGATTCTAACTAAGATTTTAACAGATTAAGATTCTAATTGCGATTTAAATCGTTTTGCAAATTAAGATCCGTAAAATTGTAAGATTTTAAGACTTAAATCGTGATTTTAATAATCTTACGATTTTAACGATTCTAATGATTTTTTAAGATTCTAACTAAGATTTTAACAGATTAAGATTCTAATTGCGATTTAAATCGTTTTGCAAATTAAGATCCGTAAAATTGTAAGATTTTAAGACTTAAATCGTGATTTTAATAACCATGCTATTCATTAATGAGTTACTACCTCCATTTTTCTTAATAGGGACATTTTCCCGTTTAGGGATATTTTTATTTAATTGGGACACTCTACCTTTTACCATAAATGGTAGGTCGGTCTACCTAATTATTACACTTCTCTCCAACTTTTTTTTTCTCTTCCTCTCTACCTTTTTCACTCTCCTTACTTTTACCATCTTTCTCTATTACTTTTGCACATTTTCCTTGGTCTGCGCGAAAAAGCAAATGTCCCCATTAAAAAAACGGAGGTATTATAATTTACCTAATTATTCTAAAATAAGCAAAATAAGCTAGAGGAGGATAAAAACTCTAAACAAGGGGGAATATATGGAGTTTAAATTGGTATAAATATCACTCATCATGCCCACCCACAAAATTACTATCGAATTGACATTCTATGTCATTTTCTCTCTTTCCGACATTTTAGTTTTGAGCTATGAAATTTATGATTCCTCCGTTCTCTAATAAGAGCAACATTTAACTTTTCACGTTTACCTAATACAACATTCTAAGTGTTAACATCTCTAATATGTAGAAGTGAATTTTTTTATAAATTTGATACTTAAAAAAATATATATTGAGACCAACATAACAAGATCCTATATCGCTATGTATTTCTCTTTCTTACTAATCACAAACAATAGTCAAAGTGAAACATGTGAATACTGCTTGAATCAAACTGTTACACTTATTAGAGAACAAAGGATATATATTTGTTGGTTAATCTAGTTTATTGAAAGTACAATTTTGTGAGAGTAACTGCATTTTTTGTTTATCATCAAATATATTTTAAAAATTCAAATCCTATATTATTTTCATCAGTATGAGAGCTTTGCAGAGTGACCGACACAAACTTTGATATAGTATTCATTTTATTACTAAGTATATTATTCTAGACTTTTTTTATTCTTTACATGCTCTAAGTTATATTGTTTATAAAGTATAAACCTTAATCAGTGGCTTTTAAAATGTTAAATATGTTGTTACTAATTAATTAATTTCTCTCCATCAATATACTATTGCTATATTCTTAATAGTTTACTTTGCTATATCCTTATATTCACATTCTTACCTTTCATTTTATTTTTAATACGTAATCCTATAAATAGAAAGATATTTTTTATTTACTCTCCTCCATCTTTTTTCATATTTGCAAAACTAATCCTTTTAAAAAATTGTAAACCGTGTATCGTACACTTCACGCTAGTATTCTACTATATTTCATAAAAGATAATCCATTGCCCGTCTTTTAATTAATCTAATATTAATAGTTTTTTGCCAACTTATTACAATCATCCTTAGGCAAAAAATAAGGAGATCAAGAAAAGGAAACAATTGCACAAAATTCATAATTTCTGGGAAAAAACAAGAAATTGAAAAACAAAATTCAACATAGGAGACAGAAAGAGACAGGGTTTTGCGGGTTTTCCCCCATTTCCCCTGCAACTCCCATTTCCCTCGAACTTATTACCCGTTCTTCCATCACCACAAACATTATTAATTTAGGGTTATTTTAATCTTATTATATTAATTTTGATTACTTTCATTAAAAAGATTATATTTTTAAAAAGTGTTTAAGAGTTTATGTAATCTCAACATCACCATTTATCATGATGTTCTTTCCAGTTGTGGTTCTTTCTTCCCAGGAGGAAAGCCCTCGCCATCCACAAGGAGGTGATTTTCCCATCTTTTCCCTTTTCTTTTTTTTTGCCTTTTTTTCCCTTTTTTGTTGGATTCTTTTGGAATTATATAAAGCTGGCTTTTGTGGGTATTTATTGTATATTCTTATGTCAATTTATGATGTTGATGGTTGTATTTTCTGGGTTGTGATTCTTATCATGCACTTTTTCAGGTTTATAAATTTTAATGAAGTTTTAATTTTTTTTAACATGGTTGAGCTTTAATTGTCTGTTTGTGATGGAAGTAATGCCAAATTCTTTGATTTTGATAAAGTTTTTGGCCTTGGAGCTGGTTTATAAAACGAGAATAGAGTTTATTTGGGCTTGGGAATGATTTTGGGAAGTTTGAGTTTGGGAGAAAGTTGATTGGGATAGTGGTCGCTCACTTTGTAGTTTGTACCTTAACTATTTAATTGGTTGGGTGTTCAAATCCCGACCTTTGGGAATGGAAAGAGATCCTTTCACAGCCATATACCCTTAAGTGTATCGCCTTGGGAGAAGGGAATAGTCATTGGTACCGGCAGTGGATACTTTGGGTTCACCAAAAATAAAAATTATTAAAAAGCAACTAAATGGAGCTTGTCCCTTCTTTCCTTTGAAGGTATTGTAATGAGCATGATAAGCTTTTGTAAATAGTAGCTTATCATATTCTTACTGAGGAAGGATACATAGTATTTCCCCTTATGTGTTTGTAGGTGTGGTGTTGGGGGGCTGGGCTGGGGCTGGATAGAGCTGAGAGATGTTGCGGATTCTACTAGGCTCGAATTGTCATGGGTAAGGTTGTGGTACATCTTGATTGATGTAGATTGTAGACCTTGTTGAGTAGAATGAATCCTGAACTTTGACGATTAATCCACTAAACTGTGCACAATTTATACCGTAGAACCTTTCTAGTATATTGGCTATAATCTTTTATTTGGTGTTAGGTGCTTCCCATGCAGGAGCCTGAAAAGAAGGTCAAGAGTTGCGACAATTTGTTTGCTTAATTTCAAGTTGCAGGATTTGAAACCATTTGTTTGGATATGATCTTTTTTCCACTTCAAAATTTCTGCATGGCTTGATTATTACACTTCAGATGATGTTCTACTTTTAAGAATCCAGTTTCGCACCGTGATCTAGTGGTTGAAAATAGATTTTAGAAATAAGAGATTTGAAGATGGCTATGTTACAATTTATGGGAACATATGCTGCTCACACATAATTTTTAGGTAAGCGGTACTGCGATTGCTTGGCCAGCTTCTTAATGTTAATCACTAGCTCAAGACTTCATTGGCAACTGGAAAGTAATATTGACAACTTGTATGTATTAAATTTGGTCAGAGAGGGTAAAGCCAATTTTTCGAAGATATTGATAAAAGACTAGAGATTATAGAATGGAGGCTTGGTAAATTGTGCAGAAGTCATGGGTTTTAAGTGGGTGACATTTAGATGAGACGTTGGAAACCTCGAGGAAACCTTGTTTTTTTGTTTGAACAGCAAGTATGTTAATTTCCACAGACCGTTCAGCACCTGAGATTGTCGGAGGCTATAGGCCCTTTCTGCCCTTCTATTCGCAGTTGTTTGCTGCTTCTCTTAACATACTAGATCAAATTGAGATGAATAAAACTGCTTCACATTATGCATTACTCTATTAACTTCCTAAAACTATGTGCACAAGCTAGTGTTACGATTAGTATGGGACGGAGGGAGTACTATTTTCTCAATGAGGTAAATTTTTGAAGGGAACAAAAGAAAGATGGAAAAGAGAGAAGAAACATCTCTTCGTTTATTCGATCATGGTATTCAGAATTGTGTACTTGGAGACGTGACCTGAAGGAAAAATAAAAGAATACAGAAATTGCCGAGTCTGCTTCCCGGTTGAGGTGACATTTTTGCCAATTCTTTTAGCTGACCCGACTAGATTAGTTTTGTTGCGCGTGAAAATCACAAAGACCCACTGCTTGTTCTATTTGGTTTTTCATTTGTATATTCTACGAGGATGAATCAATTTTTCACTTTCATTTGTTTGCCTGAGGTCAATGTTAAGCACAAACTTTTTGTAAACCTCCTGCTTCTTGTTGTAAAGTCATCTTATGTTTCTTTGTTCACATGAAGTTGTTTTCGTTTTCTTTGTTCTGTTAGGTGAAGGATTTACTGAGGAAATTGCTGTTATGGCTGATGCTGAAGCCTCAAGCAGCCAAGGATGGAGATCTTCACTCTCGTTGCCATCTTCAGAGGATGTTGCAAGAGCTGTGGCAGCTGCTGCTACTGCTGTTAGTTCACCACGACCATCTGTAGTGTTCTCTTCCCATGACGATGGCTGTAATTCCCCATTAAAGAGAATACAGAATCAGGTATCAAAGGTGCTAAAAGGCTTTTCACAATCTTCTGACAGGAGAAGTCTCACTTACAATCCAGAAGTGCTAACTAAGCAAAAGCGTCAGTGGGCCAGCTTTCAGTTAGAATCTTTGGTATGATCTTCCTTTCAAAGTTCCAGGGTGTAAGATGTCACTTTATGCTCTATTGTTTTGCCATATACTTTTGAGGGAGATGGGTTGCCATATCACTGGTTTGTTATTAGTTCATAGGAAGTGGTTGTCTTGTTTGGGCCATCATTCTTTGTGTTTGCACTGCTGATTTTTTTCTCAGTTTTTGGATATTTCCTTCATTTTTGATGCATACTTCCTCCTCTTTTTTTACTCAATACCATTTTTCAAAGTGCCACTATTCACTCACGTCTATTTTATTTTAATTTGTGACTTATATGTAATGTAAAGCATAGTCACGCGGGATCTTGTTAGATTCGTCTCGATGTGTAGATTATCAAAATCAATTTTGCGTGATTTTTTTCTTGTGTATAACAAAAGATATACTACCTCCGTTCCAAGTGTATTGCAACCTTTTACCTTATTTGACAATTTCATATTAATTGCAACATTTCTATTTTAATCACCAAAAAGATCACATGTGCAACCTTTCTCTCTCTTCATTACTTATTATCACATGATGCAAGTGGGAAATGACCCACTTTTTTGCTTTTCTTAATAAATGTGCCAACCCCGTATGTTGCAATACACTTGGAACGGAGGTAGTATAACATTTAAATTGCACAGTGACTCCAAATCTTGCAAGTATAAATAACAGAGTAAGTATATGTTTCTTATTCTTGGCTATGCTTTTAATTGACTTGATAATATCATCTTGGAGGTGTCCATGTTACTTTAACTTAGATTTAGGTATGAGCAAGGAATCTGTCAAAGGTTTGCTAATAGTAAATCCTTCAGGTAATGTGTTTTTTTTTTCTCTATACATGTGCAGGATCACCGTTCTTTTAAAGAGCCATCAAATCTTTTCGAGAGCATGGTAGTTGTTGGGCTTCCTCCCAGCTTTGATGATCAAGAACTAAGAAAACGACTACTTGTTAGGAAGTCTGAAGGTTCAGGGAAGTTCCGAATTGCCTTAAGTGGTCATAATCGTTCTCGTGTAGAGCCTAACTTTGAGCCCCAGGTGCATACCCTAGCTCACATGTAATATGTTTCAATGTGGTCACGCATTATTTCTTTGGGCTCATTTCTATTTCTTGTGGTCCCAGGTTCTATTCGTGTATCCTCCAGAGAAGCAATTGCCCCTCCAATACAGGGATCTTTTATCATTTTGCTTCCCTGGTGGTGTTGAGGTTGGTTCTGCTAGCTTTGCTTGTTGTTTATGCACTACTTTCATGAGTTTTGCAACATTACTCGATGTTATTATTTATATTATGTACTCACTAGGGCTGTAGGACTATAGGGTTTTTTTTGTTTACTGAAAACCTTCCCACCTCAATCCACTGGTATCGTTTTTGCTCTATCATAATAAACACCAGGCTGCAAATAAGGTTGAAGTTTGCTAACATAGAATAACCAGCTGTGTCTTACTTCAAGCATAATCTGCAGGAAGACCGTCTCCTCTGCTGCCATGCCATGTAACTCTCTGAGTTCATGCTTTTATTGGCAAAGAGATTAAAAGCTGTACCTTCAAAAGAGTATAGCTTCATGCAATATTGGCCCTCTGTTCACTCTAGTCTCTTCGTTTCTTCCAAAGATCCCATTGTTGAGCACTCATCTCTTGCACATGGAGATGTGGTTGCGTTTGTAATAACAGTTGTGTTGTCACAGAAGCTGTAGTCAAAGATGAATAGAATGGATTGCGGCTAACACAGAGTGATTCTTATTTTTGACTTTCTAATTCATGTTTTTTTTTTTACCTCATTTGCATATTTTAGCTTTAAATAAGTATTCTTTCATCATATTAAACTTACCATACTATGAGTGGACTTAATTCTATGTATTTGGTGAATGAATAATTATTTGAAAAATACTTCCTTTTTTTTTCTACTACTTGCGTCACTTTGACCTCTCTGCTCGGAACTGCACAATTTTGACAATTGGTATCTCTAATTATATGGTAGTAGAAACAAGAAAAAAAAATGATTTTTTGAAGCTGTACATTGAGATTTTTCCAACAATATTTTAATCGGTAACTTTTTTTTTCTATGTTTTGTTGAAAGACTGTGGTCAATGTCACTATATAACTCATACTAAAGTCAAAGTGTTCCGTTTAATAAAAATGAGAGGAAGTTTATCTTAACTAAATTTATATTGGGTGAAAAAGAAGGGATATTTCATTAACTACGTAATTAGCTAGTAAAATATTGTTGGCCAAATTTGTCAAAAAAAAGGAGGTAAAGGGAAAAAACCGGTAGTGGAGTGAGTCACCTTCAAGTAATGGGCTATGTGGAGAGAATGATGTGATTTTGGTCGAGGAGTTCATATGTGGTTTTGCAGAACGACAACTAAAAAATGAGTTGAAATTTAGGGTCTCGTAACATAGTGACCCAGTGTTAGTCCCATGTTGTGAACGTAGTAGGAATATGAAAAATTAGTCCACCTATGAGACAGATGTTGAAGCAGTGGAATAATTAATACAACCCTTTTGGTTGGTTTGCCATAGTTATAAAAGAAAGTAAGGAAACACCTCCAAATTTCCCAATAAAATTTTAAGATATTGAAGGAAAATCGGTGGACAATAATAAGAAAATACTAATGTGGCCTCGGTTCGAATGCACACATGCATTAGTTATCATGGACACTTCGTCCCAACATTCCCCAAGTACAAGATGTCATCTTGCCGATATTGGGCAAAAGTAGATGAAACTCCTTACCAGATGATATTTCAACGTCTAATAAACTCCCTTGCCGTATCAGGACCTTTAGATGTGGTATTTTAGCGATATCATTGAGATTGTACTCCCTACGTCTCATATAAATATTCCTAAATCATCTAATGGATCGTTTGGTTCGAGATATAGATTGGAAAGGGAATGGAAACAAATAAATGAAGTGAATCCTTATTAGGTGTTTGGTTCATAATTACCCGGAACGCGGGTTGAACCTCCAACCGGCAACCCGGATCGTTCGTTCCAAATCGTGGAACAAAGCTGTGGGTCGCAAACCATATCGTTAATGTTGGCGTCCCCTCAAATCTAGGGTTTTCATAGGTATAGAGGAGAGAGGGGGAGAGCGGAGAGCGAACCGAGAGAGAAGAGGAAGAGGAGATGAGAAGTACTACGGTCATACATTTGGGCATCGAAGGAGAAGACTAGAGGATAGAGAAGCAAGAATAGGAAATGACTTTTATTCACAGAACCACGTAACTGTACAAATGATAGAAGTGAAGTGCTAGTTGTTCCCTTTCCAATATATTTTTTAAGTTCTTTGATAAACAAAATATTTATGTTCTACTATCTTTTTTGTCTTTTACTGTAAGTTATATTTTTCATGCTTTTATTTTTTTGTAAAATATCTATGTGAATTTTCATTCTTGTTTTTTAAAGCTAGGAATACATTCTTTTTTTTTTCGTACCAATCGTTCCCGATTCACTATAGGTAGCATTCCGCATGCCCGTTCCCATCCCTCGACTCGTATCGTCTCGTCTCACATTCCTGGTAACATTGGTTTGGTTCAAGGCATGTAATGGAATGGTAACCATTACCTATAAGAATTAATTTCGTTACTTGAGCCGAAGGGGGAATAGGAGGTAATAAATTGAAGGAGTCCATTACCACCGATTAGTGGTAATGTATTGATGAAGGATCAAACCAAACAAGAAGAAAGGGAATTGGTAATTGATTCCGTTTCTTGGAGCCAAAAAATAGTGAACGAAACGATCCCTAAGTGTTATAATTTTGACCTCAAATTATGAAGACAAATGATGGTTTATAATGCAACTAGCTTTATCTGCACGCTATGCGTGCGTTCAATAAAATTTGCCAAAATAATGATAACAAACATAGATTGAGTATTAAATTTTGATAGCATTGACACAGACTTCATATCACTTTTATGAGTGCTAGAAATCTGATATTTAAGCTTTCAATAGCTAGTTAATTAGTAACGAATAATAACTATAATGTGAACCAATTTTTCCAAAACTTCAGATATGGTGGCAAAATTAATTAATTAGTGAACTAACTAGACGAAGCATTGCGATGCTTAATGAAGCATTGTAATGTTTAGAAGCATTATGATGTTTAGTGAAGCATTGGGTTGTTTCATTGTGTTAATTGACATTAGATAAGAGGAATTGTGGATTTATTTAGTAATATTATTAAGGGTAAATTAGTCATTTCATGTGGACACCATCTTCATTCCCCCTTGGCTTATATAATAGAGATAATGCAATAGAACTGTTGTTAGACTTATCTTCAAAAGTGCTTTCACTAGAAGTATCTTTTGCTATTTGCAAAAACAAAAATTTGCATGAAATGATGTTCAGGTTTGGTCTTGGAGATTGTATCTTTTATGTGTGTTGAAAATATATGTTGTACGCTCATTTTGATCAAAATCTTCACAATATCCCTGTAGTATTTGAGCATCTCAATGGTACCTCTACCATTATTAGTTCATTAATAAATTTCGTTGGTGCAGTTTTCTATGCGTTTAATGTCATTTTGGGGTTTGGAACTAATTTTAATGAGTTCTAACTTATTATATTGTCGGAAGTTATTGCTTAGTCAAAATTTTCCCCTTTTGTAAACAAGAACTTTAACAAATGTAATCACTTTTATACCTGAAAAATAAAAAGCATTTCATAATTGAGACACTTCTAAAACAACAGGGTAACTGTGGAGACTTTGAAAAAGTGAAAGTGAAATGTAGATTTTGAAAACCTTGGGTACGTCTTAGGAAAATACTTGTTTTTGATTTTTTTTATTTAGTGGATAAAGAAAAGAATTTTATGTTTACGCAAGACAATCGAAGTACAATTAGAGGGAAAAAGGCCTTTAACATAAGAATCAGCAAAAAACCACCTAAAAGCACAAGTCTACTTGTGGAAGCCTTTTGATAGACCCCGAGCCTTTTGTTGCAGATTTTAAAACTTGAAGTTCCCTGTAAAGTATGAACACAGTAGTGGAAGAAACTAGGCATTAACTTAACTCAGTGATGTCGGCTGGGTTTGATAGGGTCATCTCTATTTTTTCTTTAGCCTGGATTTTGTCCTTATCAGGGTTTTTACAGCTTAAATCATTGAGGCTCAGGGTTATATAGTGAAGTCAATTATGTTTTGCAGAATTCAAGCTGGATTATCAGTACTGGTCTTTGGGTCAGTGAAAATGGAGAGAACCCCTACTCTTTTGATCTTAATCATCTTGGAGTGTGCTCCTTTAATTAGAAGTAGTCACATAATTCGCTATCTAATTCGCCTTTTGAATTCGCAATTCGACTCTAATGGGCCAAAAATAGCTTAAAACCGACCATAATTCGCTTACTTCAATTCGCAATCCACAAGGAGTTTAGAGAATTATGTAACCCAACTACTGAATGTACCAAAGTGTTAGAAAGCTGATATTGAAGAGTTTTGGTATTAGATTTAGTTCCCTGATAACTAAAATAAATTTGTGGTTTAACACTATGGATTTTCTGATAGGTGAACTGTGAACATCTCTTTTTTTTCCTCTCTTTTTTTTCCTCCTTTCCGTGCTCTATCTCGTTTACTATTTGGTGTTATAGGTAATAAATTATGTTGCATCATTACCCTGGTGCCACATAAAATATGATGAGAAAAGCATGTGAAGTATTGTGGCTCTTGGACATCTATTTTGTCTCTTGGAATTATCAAAAGTCGAAAGTCATATTGTCATGTTTGATTCAATTTTCTTGTTTTTCCGCAGATGAATATGACTATTAATTATATACTTTATTAGCTTCTGATGTTATTCATCCTTTTTTACCTTTATCTTCCTAATGTTCTTCCTATATATCAGTGTTTTTATGTTCCGTGTCCATATGTTTCTTACTTGAAGGGGTCCTCACTTGATCATGGATTGTGTTTACAGGTTCATGCGGTTGAGAAAAGTGCTTCAATGAGCGAGTTAAATGAGATACTTCTTGGACAGGTATTTGTTATCGTGCTGACTTCACTGTGATGTCTGATATGTAAATCGCAATCAAGGCGAAATCACTATGCTCTTTCTTTCTTTAACTTAATGTAGTAGTCAACACTCTTTTTTGTGGTGGGAGTGCTATAATCAGATCCAAGCTTAATATGAGACTTTTTTGTGAGGTCATAAATGGCAATGGCAACCTGCTAGTCGAAGTATACATCTTATATTCCTCCTTGAACTGGCTGGACATTTGTGGTGTTCGGTGGTGAATTTTGTTTTACAACCCACTTGCTAAACTTCACTTCTTGTCAGTGATGCAGGGGTTGATTTCTTGCTTTTGGAATTTTTCAAATTGTAAGGGGTTAATACAGTAGGGCATATAGTTGCTTTAGTTGGATATTGAAAAGAGCTGGACGAAAAAGGCGGAAGTAGGAAGTAGGGGAGCTAAGAAGCGGATTTGGGATATTACGGTAAGAGAATAAGAACCAAAGGGAATACTAGGAGAAGCCTTGCGGAGGAGGGGTAAGCAATGTTCATTTCACATAAATTATCTTACTTTTGGAACTTTTCAAAATTTAAGGGGTTAATTTTGGTAGGGCGTGCCTTTTTTTTTTGGCATAGTTGCTCTAGTTGGCTATTGAAAGAGTTGGATGAAAAAGGTGGAGGTAGGAAACAAGAGAGCTAAGAAGAGGACTCGGGCTATATAACAACAACGACATTACCCAGTGTCTTAAAGGCTCCGCCATAAGGCGAGGTAAGGGGGGGGGGTTCAGATGTACGCAACTTTTTACACAAAGTGGCTATTTTCGGATGACCCAAAATGAGAATTGCGTTGAAAATGCATTGACCACCGGCGACTACATAGTATGACAAGCGCAGCTAGTTTAGGAAGCCATTTTGCTCTGTTCCATCATATTCCAAAGCCAAAGAATAGAGATTATTTGGCTCCATGGAAATTGGAATTTAAGAAGAGGATTCAGGGCTATGTAAGTGGAAAAAATCCTTAGGGAATACCTGGAGAAGCCTTGCAGAGGGGGATTTGTTGTAATGGAGATGACATATAAAGGAAAAGATTACATCCGTAGAGCCTTGGTGGATTGAATGGAATGGGGAAGGGTGGGAGAGGGGAAAAAAGGCATAAGTAAAGGTGATGGAAGGAGCCTTATTGAACTACCATTGGTAGTGCTTGTTCATTAGCAAGAGAGTAGGGGAAAAATGGTGGGAAAGGTGAGGGAGATAGACTGGTGGAGAGAAGAGGCGACTTTATGGGGGAAGGGCTGTGCTACACTGATGGTAAAGCTTGGTTTATCGGAGATAAAATTCATAGCCGCTGATATGGTATCCCACAAGTATTACGACGCCCTTTGTGACCAGAGCAGTGTGAATTGACAAATTGAAGAAGATCCATTTTATTATTGTGTTTCAAGAGTTTTGGGAATATTCTTTAGATTATAGCTTAAGTAGTATTTAGAAGATTCTAACAGTCTATAGTGACTAAAATATGAATAAAAGTCTTATCTTATATGTGAACTAAACTGTATTACTATGCATAACGGTTTAGAAACGAGCTATAACGCTAATATGGTAGATCGAGGGTCTGTGACTGGGACAATGTCGTGGCGTGCATAAAATCCCTTGTTATGGAACTGGTTTCGTGGAACAGCCATTTTAAAATCCGTTATGGAACGAATTTTACATAGCATACAAATATTTGTTTTTATTGCACACGAAATTGTCGTGAGTGAGCCACGTCGGGCTGTTTGCTTTTGTTATCTTTAATTCTGATTTTGCTGTCAGCCACAACCTTCAGTTCTTGTTGTTGCTGGCTGATATTAGTTCTTTTTGTCTGTTATTATATGCTTCTTTCGAGGATTTGTTGGTCGTAAACACGTTATATGGACTCCGCAAAACAAAAAAACAGGACACTGTAGTTGTATTGTCAAACAAAGCCCATTCTACTTGTCTTGCTTGTTAATAGTTAATGTCAGTGAAATTAATGTTTCTATTCAAATTTGTTTTTCTTTTATGGCTATAAAGGCACGTCAATGTCAATGTGCCAACTTTGACGAATTTCAAATTGTTTCGATTACACCATAAGAAATAAAAGGAAGTTAATTTTAGCCAAGGCTCTTGCTTTGAGATTGCACTCCAGCAAGTCAAAAGTATTGCTTGAATGATTGATTAATATTATAGTGCTTCTGCAATCTAGACTTTGCTCCTTTTGTTTTTACTTTTGATGGATGGTGGTCGTGGAAGTGGGTTATGACTCATGGACAATATGAGCAGTTTGGTCTTTATTTGGGCTAACGGGATTGTGAGAGAATAATTTTGGCTTTTGACACGGAACTGTTGTTAATATTTCTGTTTATTTTTGCAGGAACATCTTAAACAGAGTGAGTTGTCCTTCATGTTTCGCTTGCAGCAGGTAGTTTGCTTAGTTCTGTATATTCTATTTGCTGCCAATCATGTTTTGTTTGTATCGGATGATTATATCTAATGCATTCATGTTTTACGTTATGTGTATACCTTACATTGTTAGGCTTATCTGGTTGTTTATTTGGAAGTACAAGCAACCATCAAGAAGCCTATTTCTACGTACTAATAAAAAGAAAAATGATTTCAAAAAGATATAAGAATAAAGAAAGACCAGAAACCATTATAGTTTTTTGCTTGATTGATGTTTTTCCCCTGTAGAAAAAGGTATTTTTTCAAAAAACGAAATCAAGCTTTTTTTTTTATATTCGTTTAAGCTAGGCATTGAACATTGAGAAGCTTCTCACTCAGATTATGTTTCCCAGGGTGCTGATAATTCAACTTTGTATGGATGCTGTATATTGATGGAAGAACTTGTGGATAGACCATCCCGGCTAATTTCTTTGATATCTGACAGCCAACCTGTTAGCTCGTGTTTGGGACGGTATATATTTACAACAAAACGCTGCTATTGCATTCTTTCACGGGTACCTTTTTTCGAGTTGCATTTTGGCGTACTCAGAAGGTAGGTTTATACGTTTACCTTAAATCTACTTTCGGTTGTTATGAATTTTGTGGCTCACGTTATATGAAGTTTATTCTTTAGTACTAGTTTTTAAATTGGCTTGGCCAACTGTAAGTGAACCTTTAAGGACTTAGGCTTAGCATTTTGGCAGCACTTCTCTGCTCTCTCACAACTTTATATTTGGATCTGGGTATTTTATTCCGGTTGTGTACTTGGATGTTCTTAATGTTATAAAGGATGAAATTTGAGCATTCTTACCTGGTAAATTCCTCCTATGGATCGCGATTCTTAGTAGTACCATATACAAAAATCAACCTTCCTTCCTATTGACTTGATTTATTTTACGGTAGAATATTTTTCAAAATTGGAAGACTTAAATAATACTTCCTCAGTTCATTTATTCTCACTACATAGCCCTCGGACACACTTATTAAGGAGTCGGAAAAAGTAGAGACATGTAGAGGTAAGTGGTAATAGTGGAAACATGTATAATATTCTTACATTTGAGCTGCTTGGGGCTTCCCTAATCATTAATCACTGAGGTAGGCTAATGAAAGCTTTGTGAGTCTCCACTCCTCAGTAAGAGGAGAAACTAATCACTCTAGGCAATGCATTTCTAGGTGTTCTTGACATGATTAAGTTCTTTTGTGCTGGTTTTCTCACATTCTGATATATTGGTGGATTCCATGAAAAAAATCAACTTTGGTATATGTTTTGCATTTCACTGGCCTCATGAAAAACTTGAACGTCCTAGTATGCCAATTTGGTCATAGTGGTGATCATCCATTGTGTTTTTTTCATGAGTGTTTAGGAATGCAATAATTCCTAGTGTCATGTCAAAGCTAGAATTGCTTGTGGGTGATTTGGGACTTCTTGGATCATCCTGGAAGATTCATCTCGTTGGTTTAGATCTTTTTCTGAATCTCCTTGTGATTTTTTTCCCACTAATAAAGCCTGGAAGGAATATTGTAGATATTCCACTTGCCACTTTGCTTTGTTTAAAAGAGAAACTCAGGGGAATTTGGGTTTAGGATCGGATAAATTAGGCTTTGTTGTAGAGTATGAGATCATTGTTGCCTTTTGGATCAAGGGTTTGCAATTGTGGGGTAAAGATAGAAAAGCTTATTTGCAAATTGTATATAGATAAGCTGCAACAATCTGAGGGAAGGGGTGGTGGGGCACGGGGGTCGTGAGGGAGGAATAGGAGGGAAGAGGGAATGCTCACGGGAGGAGCAGTATGGGGTTGGGGTGGGGGAGTGAGGAAGCAGAGGGAGGGGGGGGGGGCTAAGGTGGGGAAGTAAGGGGTGGGGCCGGGGGCGAGGTGATGCGGTGGTAAGGGAGGAAGAAGAGGGAAGGGGGGCTGGGTTGAGGAGGGGCAGCAGGGGTGGGGGATGCGGTGAGGGAGGAAGAAGAGGGAAGGGAGTTAATGTTGTTTAAATAACCGTTGTTTAAAGTAAAAAAATGTTTCATTGTTAAAGTTAACGGAGTGTTCCTCATTAATGTTACTTTTGTTACTTTGGCAAAACTACGTGGTTACTTTAGAAAATCAAAGTTTTTTAAAATTCCCCAAAATACAGGGCCATCATGTTGAATTTCCTAAAAAGAAACTAATTACTGAGACGTCTATGGAGCAGATGTTCCCCAATTATTGGGCAAAGCAGGCCCTTGATTCGTCTATTGATAGCTTGGTCAGAACAATGCCCATTCTAGTATTCTTCTGTTGTCTGTTCATATATCTGAACACAAGTATATAAAGCAGTGTTCACTCACATTCTGCTCTGCCAAATCAATCATTGAAACCAACATACTACCTCCGTTCCAAATGTATTGCAACCTTTGACATTTTGCACTATTCATACACTCTGTTTTGACCTTCTTTTGTGATTTATACATAAGGATAAATATAGTCATGTGGGATCTTGTTAGATTCGTCTCGATATATTCTTAATTAATATCAACTTTTTATAATTTTTACTTAAAATTAGAGATATTATCGTTTAAAGTAGTGCGTTGGAAGGCGTAAAACTCCCTATGTTGCAATACATATGGAACGGAGGTAGTACTAAACAAGGCCTTTCTGATTGCTCCCTCGAATTTCGGAATCATGAGCATGGGTGATTCGATGTACTTTTTGGGTCACAGCATGGGTAATTTGTGAATTCAAAGCAATCTGGTGAAGTTATGTAACTTAAAGTTTTAAGCATTGGTGAACCAGATTTGAACCGTTAACACTTCGGGCATTCTCGGATAGCGGGTAATGCATTAGGAGGGTAATATAATAATAGAGAGAATAAAGGTGGATAGAGGTTGTGCTAGATGGGACGAGGTATTAATTGTGTAACGAGGGGGAGAATTATCACCCTCACTTTTGGCTAATAGTTACTCACCACCCCCGCACCCCCCGAAGGTGATGTATTACCCTCCAAAACGAGGGTAATTTCTCGTTTCATCTCTCCCTTTTTGCATTTTCTTACATCATCAATTCTATGATTGCCTAAATTTTATCTTCATTTTCTTTACTTTGTCTTTGTTGCCCCCCCCTTAATGTTAGCCAACGGGGGTTAATTTGCATCCTTTCCGCAAAGGTGTCTGGTGTCTGGATTTTTAACTTTGCTTGAAATCCTTTTACTCTTTTGGCTGTTTGTTATTACCAAGATTAAGATACAGTTGCTGGATCTCATAAGTCGTATCATTTGCTTTTGGTGTATTTTCTGCAGCATATTCATGGAAGAAAGGTTGGAACGCTTAACAAAAAGTTTCAGTGTCTTAGATTTGGAAGTGCCAGATACCCGTAACAAGGTAGAAGGATCAGAAGAAAATAGTGGAATGAATGACAGAATGCCAGCAATACATGTCTCAGAGGATGAGAAAAATGAAACAGCAGGGACTTCTCTATCCAGTTCTAGTGGAACTACTGCCTCTACTAGAGTGACTGACATAGGAAGTCACCTGGCCAACTCTGATCTTGAGGGAATTTCCTCTGCTTTTAGGGATGATACTGATGAATCTCTTACAACCGCGAGTTATGAAAGAGATATTCTTGCATCTGATACTGTAGTTGAACATAATTCTGAAACAAGTGAAATTAATTCCGATAACCCTGCTACTGCCTCTACTAGAGTGACTGATATAGGAAGTCACCTGGCCAACTCTGATCTTGAGGGAATTTCCTCTGCTTTTAGGGATGATACTGATGAATCTCTTACAACCACGAGTTATGAAAGAGATATTCTTGCATCTGATACTGTAGTTGAACATAATTCTGAAACAAGTGAAATTAATTCCGATAACCCTGCTACTGCCTCTACTAGAGTGACTGATATAGGAAGTCACCTGGCCAACTCTGATCTTGAGGGAATTTCCTCTGCTTTTAGGGATGATACTGATGAATCTCTTACAACCGCGAGTTATGAAAGAGATATTCTTGCATCTGATACTGTAGTTGAACATAATTCTGAAACAAGTGAAATTAATTCCGATAACCCTGCTACTGCCTCTACTAGAGTGACTGATATAGGAAGTCACCTGGCCAACTCTGATCTTGAGGGAATTTCCTCTGCTTTTAGGGATGATACTGATGAATCTCTTACAACCGCGAGTTATGAAAGAGATATTCTTGCATCTGATACTGTAGTTGAACATAATTCTGAAACAAGTGAAATTAATTCCGATAACCCTGCTACTGCCTCTACTAGAGTGACTGATATAGGAAGTCACCTGGCCAACTCTGATCTTGAGGGAATTTCCTCTGCTTTTAGGGATGATACTGATGAATCTCTTAGAACCACGAGTTATGAAAGAGATATTCTTGCATCTGATACTGTAGTTAAACATAATTCTGAAACAAGTGAAATTAATTCCGATAACCCTGCTATCAGTAAGCCAACCATGGAAAAGTCTATACCAGATGTTGTCTGGCCACTGCTGCGGTACCAGCAGTTCGAAAGTTCTGAACTTTCCTGCAGGTATGTGCCTTTTCGTTACCACTCAAGTCTCTTGTTCTTAAGCATGACAAGGTTTTTTGTTTCCATCGAATTAATGTTTATAGTAATTTACTTGATTTTAAAGTCTTTTGTTAGTGCTTCAAAAAAGCACTTGCGAGTAGTTTGTTTACGGGATAAGTTGGATGGAAAAGAAAGAATGGGAAAGGAATTGAAGGACTTTCTCATGTTTAGTTTCAAATTTTACATTGGATTTAATAGGAAAGGAAGGGAAGTGATGGCAAGAGAATCTTATGGTCTTTCCAATTTCCTTTCCTCCCAAATTAGAGGATTTCGGTAGGAAAGAGCAATAAATAGAGTTTTATTTCCTTCTGTTTCATTTTATTTTTTGGTAAGAATTCCGAATCATAACACTATACAATTTAAGTTCCTAAAGCATGGGCAACCCTCTAGGAAGGACTCCCCATAGCAAAAAGAACTACATTGAGCCAAACTTTGGAAAAAGTAGTTCCTTTCTTTTTTCTTCTCTTCCCTTCCTTTCCTTTCCTTTCACTTCCTTTTCGTTTGTTAAACCAAACATTGGAAAGTTTAGTTCCTTTTATCCCCTTCTCTTGTATCTGCTTTTTCAACGGTTTCAGATGACGATTCATGTTAGCCCACCCCAAATCATTTTGGGAATAAGGCTTAGTTGTTGGAGTTGTTGTGGTTTTCCCTTTCTCTTGTCTTCCTTCCCTTCTTTTTCTTTTTTGCTTAAGGCTCAAACTATCTCCTTTAAAGTGTCTCAATGAGAAAGCACTTGTTTGAATCTATTGTCTTTTTCTAAGTTTTTCTTTTGCTCAAACTCACAAATCGAGTTTTTTCAAATATAATATCAGAATCAACACCACTCTCAGGACCTTTTTTCTCCCTCTTTTTTCACCATATCGTTGAGGACCTCATTTCTGAAGCATGCTAATTATGCTATATATATTCGTAAGATAAACAGGGTAGTCGATCTAGGAAGGGGCTGTTTAGACTTTAGACTCTAAAAGTACATCGTTGCACAAAACTTTTATGAAAAACAATTTAGCTTCATAAAAGCTGCTCAAACTTCCTCGGATTCCCTTTTTCCACCGTCGCAGAAAAGCTATCCTCTCTCTCTGCATCATCTTTCTCCTCCGATGTCATTATCATAAAGGTGCATCTGGATCACAGAATGTGACCCATTCTTTGTGCATTTGGCTTTTCCATTCCCAACAATAGGTTGAGCAGAGATCCGATTTGGATATATAAGAAACATTGCAGAAACTGACAATGAACATCAACAAAAAAGGATCACCAAAGAATTTCTAATCTAAGTTAAATCAATCCTCGATAGATTGGAACTCTTCTATTCCCAAAATCACGATTTCTCTTACTTCTACTCCCAATACCTATCGAAAACATAAATCCAGCGAAGGAGAAAGAAATCACCAGACAAATAGTATTAACATGTAGTGCTTATTCAAATTTCAAAGTACCCAAACAAGAAAAAAAGGGACACACAAGTAGAAATCCACATGCCTCAAAAAGGATAAATGAGTGACAATGACACTAATGAAATAAAGATGTTTGATCATCGTTGCTGATATTCATGGTACAAAACATGGTTTGTAGTGAAAGATATAAATCACGTATGATTAAATAGGAGAGGATGTGGTTTTCACAAAGTTATCTTTGTTACTCTTTTTTTTTGCTAAGTTGAATATTTGAGAGAGAGAAAGAGTGATAAACTGAATAATATTGTCAAATGTTCTTTTACTATCTTGACACGTGTTAGAATGAAAACCATTAACTGGATCATTTTTTGAGCGTGGAGCTGGAGAGGATCTCGATAGTTGATACCTATGTTGGCATTAGAAAACTTTAGGAGTCGCTTGGTTCACATAATTCAGGTATTAGGTATGGGTTTGGAATGAGCTAAACCTATACCATGTGTTTGATTGAAGATTTTATGATTTTGAAACCCATACCTCAAACCCATGAGGTATGGGGTTTAGAAACCCTAGGGGGGAGGTGGGTATGGCTCATTCCAACCCCCTAGGTATCGGTTAATAAAAAAGACTAACAAATATTGCTGTTAATAAATACCTTCAACGTTCTTTCGTGATGTACCATAAAGACTCAATATATAATTTTTTTTCCTTTTCTCAATTTATGATTTAATTAAAATAGCTTTGATGGTAGAGATTTTTTTTTCTTCTTGTAATCATATAATTTTAAATTTTGCAATTTTTTTCTTTTCATTAAATTTGTGTTTGTATGATTTTCTTTTTCTTTTACCTGTTAGTCTTCATCTTTTAAGAAACACAATGACTAACAAAGGTGTGTAGGCTATGATTATTTTTCATATTCTAACTAGTTTTTTTTTTTTGAACTTTTATTCACGAACCACATTCATATGATGATCATTTTTTCTTCTCAATTTGCCACACACACAAGTATATTCATATATAAATATTATTTTTCTCAATTTGCTAATCACAAAGAACCATGTTTATATGATTTATTTTTTATCAATTTGCTAATCACCAAGAATCGTATTTATATGATTTTTTTTCTCATTTTGCTGATCACCAACCATTGAATACATATGATATATCTTGCAAAAGTTTTTTTAATTTTATTTTCTTTCACTTTATTTTCTAAGCTTGTGCGAATTTGTAATATTATTTTGTAGCATGGTTCGTAATTTGTTGGTCTTGGAAAAATATAACCAAAATTCAGCCTTACATATGTAAATATTATAAGATAATATAAAAGTAGAGTGGGGAAAAATATCCGTGATATATGTAAAATATTTTTTATTTGATTTTTGATTTAAAAATGTTTTAAACCAAATAACTAGTAAGGGTATCATTTTCATTCTAAAATTGAACCAAACACATGGTATTAGGAATCAAGTTCCAACCCCATACCACCCTGGTTTGATTCCTGATTCCAAACCCATACCACCTTTTGAACCAAACGGGACCTTAGAGGTTTTAAATCAGGGCTCGTTCGTTATCTTTTTTTGTTTTCAAATTTTTTGAAAACTAAAAACCATAATATGAAAACCAGAAAAAGTAGTTTTTAGTTCTCCGTTTTCAAAATTAGCATGATTACTATCATTATGACCATGTTTAAGTTTATAATACTAATATCATATGATTCTAAAATCATAAAAACCAAAAACTAGAAAATGGCAGTGATACCGAACGGGCCCTTAGTTATTTATTTTCAAAAACCTTGCTAGAAATGTAAACTTTTTCCTGGTGAAAATTAGGCATTAGCCAATCAAATTGGAGGCTTTTAAGAATTTTGATGGTTGCTATTAGGTTGTTTCAACTTTCATTACTTACAAATATCTTCAAAAGTTTCTATTTTCTTTTTCGGGAGGATCTTTTGGGAACACCTTTTCTTCCAGTTTTGTGCATATTGGGATCTACTAGACCAGTTTATTGGCGAAATTTGGATTTGCTGCTGGTTGTCCTTTGGTCCTTCCTATTTGATTATAATTTCGCCTTAAGCTCTTTCAGAACTGTTATTATAATGTGCTGAGTACATGGTACTTCCAGATTGTATGACAGTGGCTAGCTGCCCCCTCTAAAAAAAATGGATCAAGGGTAATAGAAGAGATGTTAGTATGAAGAAAATTAGCATTGAATCCGATTTACTACTGCTACGGTGCCATAGTGACATGCTTGGATGCCGTCTATATAATATTACTATTGCTAATTAGCTCACCAACTGTCCAACTTCAACATAATTGAATGACGTGTTTTTAATTATCTTATCTAGTCAGGGTGCGCCTTGTGAAGGGAGACAGTTGAGGAGTGAAAATGATGAGACAGATATTAAAGAAACATCTATTTCTGGCCAGGAAGATTTTAGCAGCCATAGTGACATACTTGAGTGGGCTAAGGTCTGTTTATCAGTTTTCATGAAATAAGGTGTTTTGATAGAAGCCTTCTTGTAACTCCTGCCTTATTTATTAAAATTAATTATTTATTTGGAATCCAAACCTTTGCAGGCAAATAATCATGGGTCGTTGCAAATTATATGTCAATATTACAAGGTAGATTGTCCACCAAGGGGTTCAAGCATTACTTTTCATCCACTAGAGCATTTGCACCCTTTGGAGTTTCATAGGCCAAGTGAAAAAGCCCTGGATGTTTGTGGCTCACCGCTCGATCTAAGATCGTGTAGAACAAGCCTTGAGAGGGTGGAGGTATTAAGTTATATCACCTTCATATATTTTTGTGAATTCACATCTAAGAAAAAGTATGTTATAATTTTTTTACTACATACTCTATGCACAGTTCGAGTATATTGCTTTCAGGGTTTCTTTTTCCTTGTTGGATTATAAGAATTTTGCATTTAAATCTTTTTTCTTTTCCAAGGTACTGAATGCATTAATATCTGAGGAGGAGGCTACATCTTTATCAGTAGTTACTCTGTCATGCATTTGTGGATTTTTGAGGCTTGAGCATGTAAGTTTCTTCCATATTGATGAACGACGTACATGTATTTTCCTGTTCGTCGTTTGTTTTGACTTGTTCAAATGTTTGTAACAATCTTTGGACCCAAGGAAGTGTTGTTTAATTAAAAATTCTTTCTATCTCCTTACACTTTTTGGTCCTTATGAACACATGGAAATAACTAAACCATGATTAGATGAAGAAACCTATCAAGTTAGTGAAGTAGTGAGTTAATGTTATTGTTGAATAAAGGCTTCATAAGGAAAAATGCTATCAATCATATTTTGGCTCGCCGACTTCATAGAGCGCAATAAAATTGTGCATGTATTATAATATTTGCGTCCAAATCTTATATACATCCTTCAACTGTAACAAAATATTGAGGGTATTGATTGAATGAATTCTCAAATTTGCAGATCTTGACATTGTTTGCAGGAGCGTTGCTAGAGAAACAGATCATATTTGTTTGCTCGAATTTGGTACGTATAATTTTAATAAAGTTAGAGTGGTTATGCCATTCAGCTTGAGAAGGCATTCTAAATTTGTGCTTGCGCTAATATGCTATAATTTGTAATCTTATATAATAAAGTATCCCATGCATCAATTAGAACAATGTTTCACATGAGACCCTGAGGCCTATGCGTATAAGTTTTATCCAGATTGAGACGTGTAAACTGAAGACTCCTTTGTTCTTAAAATATTACCATTTTTCTAGCCTTAAACTCCAAAGCTACTTGTCCAAAATTAAATTGATTGTTGCTATTATCTAACCAGTTAGCAGTCATCCATACAAGACTCTAGTTACTTGTTCTTTACTACTTACTCAGTATCTCCTTATAGAAACTTTGATCTTCGAATCATGAGCTACAGGAACAGTCAATTTACTGCCTAAGCTTTCAACCCTTTTTCCAAAAAAATCCCCCGATTCTGCTCCTTGTTATATTCCTAGAAGTTAAGATCTGTCACTGTTTAGAATGCCCCAAACGAAGCCCCCTTTACGGTCTCCTCAGAGACCAAGTGTTTGTGCGTGGAGAATAGGAAGCCCCAAGCTGCCTCTGCACGGAGCCATCAGAATTACCTTAAACCTAACTTAAGAGGGGGGAGCAGGAGAGAGAGGAGGGGGGAACATGGAATTTAATCTTTGTGAACTCAGTGGGAAAACGTCATAGAAAGTTCATAGTCTTTGGGAGAACATTTTAAGGGTGAAAACTGAAAAGAACAAAGCCTAATCCAATAAGTGCAAAACTTTCACACAGTGCTTTCACATATTATTCTTGTCTTTCTTTCATCTAAAAAAGCCGAAGTCCGTGATTGTAATGATGGTTTTCCAGTTTTTTCCAATCCCAACACATAGCTTTTTCAAATCCCATCGAAAAGCTAGCTTAGTTAAAGGGAAGGTTCTTTACGTTTCTTATATTCTTTCTCAATGCATGGGCGACTCTCTTCCATGAAAGCAAGGGAATGGTGTTCATTTAATGCATCCTGAGATATATATGTGTGCTTGGACTTCTGCTTTCATCTGATGGTGTGTTATTTACCTTCATGCCTCTTGATGCAGGGAATATTGTCGGCGTCGGTTCTCTCACTTATTCCTTTGATACGTCCCTATCATTGGCAGAGCTTGTTAATGCCGGTACTTATCTTCTTTGTGATTGTTTTCCAACAACTTTAATCTAGCATCTGCTATTGATGACTTTGCTCATGCATTACCAGGTTTTGCCAAATGATATGCTTGATTTTCTTGATGCGCCTGTGCCATATATAGTAAGTATTATCTTTTATGGCCATGTATTATTTTTTGTTAGATAATTATGTGACTTACTGATCTAATGTGCTACATGTTTCCTATCTTTCCTTTGTTCCTTTTTTTTTGGCTCTGTTTTGATAATGTATCATCTATAATTTGTGGCAGTTGAAATTTTGGTGTTATTTAGGGTGATAGGTGATCATAGCCTAAACCTTGTGTGCCTTGTGTATGCTTTTTTGCTTCATGTCTACTCTGTGGTTGGTGGTTGCTACTAGCTCTTTTTCTTCTTCCCATAGTTGGGCACACAAGTGTCACGGCCCGAGTGTTTAGACCCCCGAATGTGTGGCAAGCCCTTGCCGTAGCGCTAGCCTTCTTGTGGACAATGGATTCTAGGCATGTCGGAGCGAAGGAGCACTCTTGCGGTCTTGCCTATTGGCAACAAGAGCATGAGACGAGGGTAATCAGGGCGCTCGTGTGCACATGGCGGGTGCTTTGAGCTTGGGTGGAAGCTCATAATATGCGGCACAAGCTTTAGGTTGGCAAACAACACAATATTATAAAGCAAGGCTCAACTTTCATTCATTCACCATCACCCGCCCAAAGCCTCAAGAGGTTTAATTGTGAGATAACTTAATAATGGAAGCTAGGGCCTACTGATAAGCTATAAAGCATATAGTAAATACTAGAAAGCATAAATTAAGGAAAATACAAGTAAGGCGTGTTGGATTCTAACAATCTCCTCCACTTAAGCTGTCGTAGGTCGACTTACAAGAATTACAAAATAAAAACGAAAACTCTCCTATGTTAAACTTGATTGTCTCTGCTGCTGTTGGAGTCTTCTTGTTCCTTCTTGTGTCTTTGGAGTAAGCTTTCTCGGAAGTCTTCACCCTATTTGGGCATCTGCTTTGTTTAAGGCTTCCCTATCCCTTAGTTTAAAAAAGCGCGCCTCAGGCGCGCCTAGGCGTCAAGCGGAGCGAGGGAAAAGGTAAGTAACTTTTATAAATGTAAGAAAGCATCTATACAAATATTGAGGGAATCCCCTCACCCAAGAACCCCAAGCTCTGGCTCACCTTCTAGGGGGGGTCTCCACGACTCTGGGCTCCACAACAAACGCATACAACATACCAAAACAAGACCACCAACAAAAAAAAAGATATAAATCGGACGCCAAAACAACTTAGGCTAAAGTACTAGCAAACCACTCTCTATCCCTAGCGGTTGTTTACAGGCATAACACTATTAATTCTCCAATATACATTCCTTTTAATAGTCCTTATAATAGAATCATGGCTAGCTGTACAATTCCTCCAAATTGCTGAATTCCTCTGCCTCCATATACTGTATAAGAGAGCCACATAACTACTCTGAATCACCTCCCTCCCGACTCCTCCTGTTCCTGTAGGGACGTTGTCTTGCTTCCGATATTGAAGACATTATCCAATTCATCACAGCACCTCCTGGAATAATCACACTGAAAATAAAGGTGGTCAATTGTTTCTTTAGCCTGGTTGCAAAGGGGACAATTTTTATCCACCTGCAAGCCTATTCTCTTGTTATCTCGAGTCTGGATCCTTCTCCACATGATCAACCATCCAATTGTGTCTTTTCTTTGTTGCTTCTAGTTTCTTAACCGGCTAGCTCGTTGTTTCCATCTCGCGGCAATCCCTCTTACGATGCCAATCTCTCTACAGCTGCATCTAATTGCATCCATCTTGGACCCTCGATGGCTCGGTTGATTCATCTCCACTGTTCCAGTGTTCCCAAATGGTGTAGCACGCCCTTGCCTTCTGTCAGTTAGGGCGCTAGCATTCTTGCGAAAATGAGATTCTAGGGATGTGTGGAAGTAGGAGCACTTGGTATCTGAAAGGGCACTCTTGCCAATTGGCAAAGTGCGCAAGACAAGGGTCAATCGGTATGCACGACTCCCGACACGAGAGAGGGACGACGAGAAATACCTCTTCTGAGTTTGGGGGGCCACTTTTTAATATGCGGTGCCACAAGCTCTAGGTTGGCCAATAACAACACACAATATTATAGAGCAAAGCAACAAGTGATAGGATACTCAACTTTCCTTCATTCACCATCACCTAGGGCCTAGGGGTTAATTGTGAGATCGTACATATCCCCAGTGTTCGATGTATTATGTATATATACATTAACTCAATAATGGAAGCTAAAGCCTACGAAAAAGATCTAAAACATAAAAGACTAGAAAGCATAAACTAAGGAAAATACAAGTAAAGGAGGGGGTTGGATTCTCACTACAAGGACCTACCAAAGTCAAAGTGTTTGCATAGCAGTTATTGCAAAGGAATTTTTGCCTTTGCTCTACAAGAAAAGGCAAACATAATGAGCTTGGGAAAGATTTTTGACATGTTTTGACTTTTTCAATATGCTTGTCTGTGCGGAGTTTTGAGAGCTTGCCAATATGTTTGGGATTCTCTACCTATGTCATGATTTTGTAGGGGTGTGTTCAACCTCCTCTATCTATTTCCTCTCTATCTTCAAGCACCCTCGATTGTAGTTTTATGTAATGTCTTGTTTCCTGCTGGTAGTAATGCTGCTGCAAGCATCTTATTTGTAACTTGCATATGTAGGTTGGTGTGCAGAGCAAGTCTTCTGAGGTGCACTCAAAGTCGACAAGTGCTATATTGGTGGACATCAGCAAGAATCAGGTATATATAATGAGTTGGACCATTTACCTAATCATTCTCCACAAAGAGGGTGTATATTGACATTCTTACCCCTACCATAGTTCACAAAGCAAAGGGTAGAGTCTCACTATGCCTCTTGTTTTTATGAAGATAGGTGAATAAACTTTTTCATATCTAATTGTCTAGAGTTTGGCCATTTTTTCATTGCTGCCGACTACAATACTGAATACAGGCTGGTTTATTTTTTCTCTGCGCTGCCACCCCTCTGCTCCACTAAAATGATGCTGTACAAGTCTGGCTTCTTTACATGTTTGTTTTTTTCATAGAGAAAGTACTTTGATAATGTTTTCTTTGGAGTTTGTAGTGGAATCATGAACATTTTGAGCCATCCTCTTTAATGGCTACAATTTCTACCTAATAACAGAATATGCAGTCGCATGAGACCCATGCAAATGCCGAAGTAAATTTAATGTTCTGATAGTCCCATGTGGAAGTTCAAATGAAGTGGGACATTTATGCAGAGTTTTTAAAAATGTCTTCCTTTTAATTGGAAAAGAAATATTTCCTATGTTGTAATATCGCTACATGTCTGATATATCTTGCATGATTTTTTTTACCTATGATTTCTCAGAAATAACGGGCTATAATGTGTATATTTTGTGAGCTTAGGTGAAGTCACAATCGATGCCACAATTGCCCCAACAATGGAATTTACTAGCCTCCTTGGCTCCCTTCCATTCTAAGCTTGTTGGAGAAAGCTATTTGGGAAAAAAGCGGCCCATCTATGAATGTACAGATGCACAGGTATCTGCTGATCCAGCTAGTAGTGATTGCGAAACCTGTATATGCTTCATCTCGCTATCAACTTTCCTCTTTTATTTGCTTATCTGTTTCTTTGATATCATTTGTTTTGTTATCTTAGTTTCCAACCTTTGAAGATATTATATATATTACAGGTTGAAGCTGCCAAAGGTTTCATGGGAGTGTTAAAAAATTACTTGGATTCCCTTTGCTCTAATCTCCGTTCTCACACAATAACTAATGTGCAGTCCAATGATGATAAGGTATCCTGTCGTTTGGAATTCGAAATTCTGCTATCTTAATTTAATTTGCAATGCCATCTTTTGCAACTACACTTTAATCTTCGTTTGTAGTTTGCAAGTAAGACTGTGCCATCAACTTTAGCATCAGCGCGTCATTTATCTTTTTTTCCAGTTAGTTCTAATTTTTGTTTGCATTACTTAATATGGAAAATGCACACTCTCTATCTGTCTTCCCTCTTGCATGAATGGGAGTTTAGATTTCTGAACCATAATTTCTAGCCTTTTTCTTATTGAATTGCTAGTCTTAACTCAATAGATGCATCATTCTTCTTAGACATGAGGCTAGATTTTTTTTAAATAATAAACATTGCAAATGTGCTTCTTACTTGTCAACTTTGACTATAACTTAGGGGAGGGAAGAGGGTGGTAGCTATGGTGGGAGCGAGTGGCTGCCATAGTGTTTTTGATGAGAACATACTTGGGAGATGGTGAAACTAACGGAAGACGTGTAAAGGGAGGTTATATTTTAAAACTTGTCAAAATTGGAAGGATACTATGTCTACGGGTTTGTTGTCTTCACTTTAAAAAATTTAAGATAAAAGAAAGTTCCAGTGAATAGAACACACCTTATATTACTTTCGAATTATTTGGCCTATCAATCAAAAGTCAAAGGGTGCTTTGAAAGATTTCTCCCCAAAAAGAAAAAAAGATATTATTGATCTTGATTCTGTTGGCATGTTTGGAAAAGTAGATACTAGTAATGGATTGCAATCTCGAGAATGCAATATTGTTCAGCCGGATATGGAAAGAGAAGCTTAGGGCAGCACATGTTTTGAGGAATGATTCATATCTATAGCTTCCTCTATATAAGCCTTTAAGTATGATAAAGAAAATTGAATTAAACTTCTTAATAGTTTTGCAGCATTTTAGGGGCGTGTCTGGCACCGGAGGTTAAGTCAAAATACTACTGTACTTTACAAAATTAAAGGTGTTTGGCAAGGTACTTTGTGTGTGGTGTGTGGTGTGAGTAGTGTTTAGTGGTAGAGGTAGTGTTTAGGTAGTGGTTGTGGAAACTTGGAAAGCTTAAAAAAGCAGTGTTGAAGGTAGAGTTCAGAGGTTGAAAAATTTACAATAAATTATAAACTAAGTGGTAGTTTGGTTGATGTGGGAAGTTGAAATTACCATGAAATCTCAATTCATAGGAAATTAGTTCCTTAATCAAATTTATGGGAATTTGGCTAAAGTGTTTGGTTGACAATGGGGGAAGTAAATTTCCATGGGAATTTCTACTTATATACGGGACCTTAGGTAATTAAATTCCTCCATTTTGTGGGAAGTTGAAATTTCTAGGAATTGCGAATTCCTCCATTTTGCCATTTTAGTATCAACCAAACAACTCACCCATTTTCTAATTCATAGGAATTTCTATATCCCATGTTTTCTCATGTCAACCAAACAACCACTAAATACTTCCTCCGTTTCTTTTTAAAGGTTACGGTTTGACTTTAGCACTTTAACTATCTTTTGTGATTTATACTTAAGACAAAATATAGTCATGTAGAGTCTTGTTAAATCCTTTCATTGCATATTTTAAAGAAATCAAACTTTTATTTTTTTTATATGTAAGTAATTCAAGATATAACCAATTGCAATTATGTATTTACAAGCGTGAAAGTCACATTGTGTCATTGAAAAAGATACCAAGGGAGTATTTATCAACAACTTCTCCAATTACTACCTTTACCGGACACTAATATTTTACGGAGCTCCTTTAACAGCTAACAACTCAAGGCTACAAACAAACAACTCAGTAGTAGCTAACACCTACCACCTGAGCTTCCACATACCTTATGTAGTATAGTAAGTAGCTAAATAATCCAAGCATTGCTTGGGATTCATATTCAATAATCTCTACCCTTGTAGTTCTTGCTATATTTGTGCTTAGGAACTTGGAACGCTCGCCCCTCCTTTTTAGGGACCTCGTCTTATGTATCACCGAAGGCAACAAGGGGCAGAGCATCACTGATTTTCATCAAATATCTGGGTTGTTAGAGTTGTTTTTAACCTTTACACCTTTTTGACTTGGGGTGCAAAATCTTCTACTTGTGAAGAAACTTTGTTATATTACTTGTTTGCTGGTAGGGATGGTAATGTGTCTAAAAATTTCAAAACCCTATTTTTTCCCCAAGTCAACCCTTATTCATAGGCTCTAATTTTTGTAGACCCTAACCATACGACCATACCTATAACAGGTCTAGGTACGGTGTGGGGCTAAAATTGGTCCAAATCTTATAAATCTCCAATTCCAGTTACGTCTATATTTCTATATGTAAAATAACCCGTAGTAGCTCAAACATGAACATTGGCATGTCGCAAGTAAAAGGACTAGTGGCATGCTAGAACTAGAACCTCTAAACGACTTGGCGAGAGTTGATAATTACCGCCACTTTGTGTCTAAGAACTTTAGACTTGACTAGTGAGTGAGGGGGACGAGACAATATGACTTCATGACAACAACTTGGTTGTGTGGACTGGAAATGTGTTGGCTTTAGAGACATAGGGTTTTGTTATAATTTTTTTCTAATAAGGTCTTGGGTAAAGTTTGCATTTGTAAGACATTGGACCCTTACCATACGCTTATCCCATTCGATTACACCACCCTACTCTTACCCATAGGATCCAAAAAAAATTAGGCCATACCCTTAAAATAGGGTAGAGTCTAAGATCCATTGTTATCCTTATTTGCGGGAAGAATGGCCCTATGCTTGTAGGAGCATAGAGTGTAATTTTGTGAAGTGAAAGCCACTATGTTTGACGGTTAGATTATGGGCATTAGGGGACCAGAGAATGTGAAATAAACAAGGTATGGTTGAGATTGAGGCTAGCCCATGTTGAACTCCTAGGACATAATTTTATTACTAGTTAACTTGCTCTTCTATTATCATTTGACAGTTGACACTCAATAAATACTCCCTTTTTTTAACTGGCTTTATGAATTATGATAACTTGATTTCTTAGATACCAAATACTCTTCCGTAAGGGTAAAATTGAATAAAGTCACTAGATCATGCATGTAAGTATAGGACGCTGAACTTGAACGTACATGAACCCGAGTCATTCAATTAGCTAGCTACATCAATGAGCATATAGTAATGCATGCATCTTAAATCTTGGACCACGTCTACTACATAAGGTGTGCATATTACATTTCCATCTTCTAGATCCCAACTTTAGCTTGGATCTTATGATTGTGGACAATTTTCTATGTATAGAATACTTAGCCCTGCATCGCTTTGACATATTTGTTCAAACTCTCTAGTAACGCTGGTGTTAGAACACTCTGTTTTAGTTGGTAATAAGTATCTTGGGTGTCATTTTCATGTTTTTCTATGTTCAGGTATCACTTCTTTTGAAGGAGAGCTTCATTGACTCATTCCCAATCCGTGATCGACCTTTTATGAAGGTCTGCTTCTTAAGCTCTCAAGTCTTTAGTGCTCCAAGTGTAGCAATTTCCTTTTACATGACACCTTGATACAATTATTTGTCTTGCTGGGGCATTTTGGGGGGGGGGATTCACTTGCCTTTTTCCCTACTCTCATTAGCGTGAGCCGCAAACATTTGATGCTATGAGTTGCGGTAGGGTCCTTCTCTTACCATTGGAAAGGAAAAATTACTTGTTTTGCTGGAAACTCATGGTTTTTTGTAAGTGAATACAAGATGCCTATATTGCCACACCCTTTGCTAAAAAAAATGAGCTCCTTTGGTCACAATTGCAATTTAAGTAAAACATCCCTAGCTTTTGCTTGGACGTGTATAATATCAGTGTGGTGAATTCTATTTTGATGTCCTTAAACTTTTTGAGCCACACTTGCACAATTAGTAGGATAAAATGACTCTATTTGAGATGTTGAAAATAATTCTCAGTTCTTTGGACGGGGAGAGTATATTATACTTCCACCATTCTTTTATGATTGGAACTTGTTGACTTTTATACTATTCACATATTAATCCTGACTATATCTTTTTGCTAATACACATAATATAATTGTTATCATGTAATATGTTGGATTAGTTTCAATGTATTTTTTCAAATTATGAACTTCAATTTTTTTATACTTGAACGTTAAAGATATTAATGGTCAACGTTATATGCTGGCAAGCACGAAAGTTGAAAGTCTCCAATTATAAAGAAAGGAGGAAGTATCAATGGAGAAGGTTATTAGTGGCTACAAGTGTAAAAAAATAAATCGATAGGACGATGAGTATAGAGGATACAAACCTTTTGGGAGATCTTACATTCTAGAATAGTAAAATGGCCTACCCAACCCAAGAGGGGAATAGTATGCTAGTAAATAACACAACAAAAAACCGCAACTCTGATCACAGAACTTCAAACCAAGCCTTATCTAATCTACTGATTTTCATGGGCCACTCTGCCTTAATAATTTCATAATGTCTATCTGTTCGAACCATCCTGGAGGTCCGAACTGCCTCATTCTGGGCCCCACAAATGTTGTACACCAAGGCAACAACACTATATAACACAAATTTTCGTCTGAAGCCGGATCCTTTAATCTTCTACAGATCTAGCCACTTCAGCTTTCCAAGGTCTTTGCTAGGGAACAAATTAATTTGCAACCACCATTGTTTCGTACCTATCCAACATTGACCATTAAACCTGCAAGAGAAGAAGATATAGTTTTTCGTAGACCGACTCTTGTCCACATAATCACTAACCATTGTATTAAATCATCAATGGGTAAACTTAGCAACTATTTGGCGGACATGAAATTACTGTTACTAAGTTACTGATTTCTGATTTTTTGCCCCTTTATATATGCAGCTTTTTGTCGACACACAACTCTTCTCTGTACATACAGATCTTGTTCTGTCCTTCTATCAGAAGGATTAAAACTACTGCCGAAAGTTGGCGTCTATACATTTACGAAGCTGTTTTGAGATCTCTAATGTAAGTCTCAAGCTTAATGAATACATATTTCCAAGGGCTCTCAGCACCTGAAATGGAGCTTAAGAGGACAACTATCTATTTCCAAACTATGTTACCCCACGTGGGGCACTTGTCAACACCGGTACATGTCCAAGTGTCAGATTTGGCAACTCATGTTCCAGTTCAACGTGAAAGATCAAGTGCACATACCCATGACGAAATGTCGAGAATCGAAACACGTACTTGAGGTAAAATGAAGAGTCCAAATACCACAGTTCCATTATACAAAAAATAAAAATGTAAATATTGTGGGGAAAACAGTTTTTGTAATTATGTTTGGGTATAAGGTGGTGTTTGGGGGCAGATCGATAAATCGCTTTCGAAACATAAAGAACGGTTTCGAAAAATAAAGGAGAGTTTCACTGAAGTAGAAGATGTACGTGTTAGGGTTTCATGTTTCCTTAGTGGTGAACTTTGAGCTTTGGTTTTTGTGGTCCAAAACTCACACACAGACAGAGAGTTGAGCTGTCTTATAGGACCACATTTGGCGCATCATTGCTAACACAAAATGGCTGTCTTCCTCTTAGGAACACCTTTCTTTTTTTTTGATATTTTACAGCAACAAGGGTTGTTCTCAAACTTCTTAATACATGTATCTTTAATTTTGTACATTATTATTATTATCAGGAATTCAGATGTAGTAATGGTGAAAGACCCTTTGTTTTTTCACCATTGTTGTTTTTGTCTTGTATCTGCAGAGATCTACCTGATATACATCTCACTGTTTTGTCCCAATCTTTGCACGTGTGTGTCTTGATATTATGCACGTGTGCACCCTGCACATGTGTGCTTAAATTCTGCATAGAAAGTTATTTCTCATTTTGTTTATTGATGGTCTTTTCTTTCATACTTTTCCCCTATAGATATGGAGAATATTGTGTAAGGCTATAAAATTTTTAGCACGGGTGAAGGCGACCGCTCATTTCTTAGAAATTTGGAAAGTAAAATTGATAGAATTTCTATGTATTTCGTCTGTCCTTGAATATTTAGAAATTATTTTTATTTTTGGAAAATTTTAATAAATTAATTTTTTGGTCATTTGCAAATAATAATTCAATTTTATGATTATTCTTTAATAATCTAACCTTTGTATCCCAATTTCTCGGGGTATGTCAAAATTGGATGGAACTTTTAAAACAGGTAAAATAGGACATGTGTTGCCCAATTATTGGTTTTTTTAACAAATTTTGTTTATAGTAAATGTCGTGTACTGCTATGTACTATTATCTGGAAAATGATTTATACCACTATGTATCACTATACAAATTATCGTTAAACCCTTATTTTATTGCCATCAATCAATTTTAAAAAAATTGCAAATTCCTAAAATTAATTTACGTAGTCCCAACCTTTCCACTCTCTCCTCCATGAAAAGTTGAAACACAACCCCCATTTCTTTCTTGCCATTAGAACAACCCACCCCTGCCATTGAAATTAGCCATTTTTCATTTCCTTTTTGTTTTTGTTTATAATTTTTTATTAATTACTCTGCCATTTTGTTGCTTGGGGCTAATGGCCGGAGTTGGCGACAGCTAGAATGCAGCTTGAGTGACGGTGATTGTGGGTACTTGGTGGAGGTCGAGGTGGCGTAGAGAGCAGCGACGAGAAAAGGGGGAGGGTTGCAGGGTGGCTGGAGGCGTGGCTGCTAGGCGGCGGGTTGTGATGAGGCAGCTGTAAGTGGGGGGGAGGCAGAGGAGATGTGAGAGAGGGGGAAAGTTCGGGCCATGGGTTGCTGGTGGTCGAGGCCATATGGTTGTAGAGGCGGTGGTCGAAGGCCGTGGGTGGCAGACGAAGAGGAAGGAGGAGGAGGTCGAGTAATTTTATTTGAAAAATAATTAATCTTTATATATAGTGGTACATAGCGGTACATGACATATAAGGTAGACTCTTTCAATAAAATAAAATTTGAATTAACAAACTAAACCCACTCTAACTCCAGCGACATTACTACCACCCTCACCCCTCTTGTGTTGCCACGTACACCGCGGCCTTACAGACTCTGTAGACCACCGCGAGGGGAGGGGGTGGGGTGGGGCTCGGGTGGCAACAGGGGACAGAGTGGTGGTAGGGCTAGGGTTAGGGTTAGTCTAGGGTGTTTTTGTTTAAGTTTTAATTAGAATTAGGGGTTTAAGTTTAAAATTTAATTAGAATTAAGGATTCTAATAAAAAAAATTTACCACTTGTTTAGGTTACAAATCATCTCGACTTTTTGTAGGAAATTGATGTAAAAAGGTTGGATTATATAGCAATACTCAAAAGTTTAGCTTATTATTCGTAAACGGTCAAAAGGTTGAATTATTAGAAATAATTTTACTCTTTTTTGAAAAAGTTGAGGGTTAAACCGCCGATCTCCTATTAGACCACTGTCTCGATCAATATGATAACTCATACTCTTGTCCTATGAAGTGTAGGAGATAAATAACCAACTCTTCCTTTGGTAATTGTAAATTTGTGCGTTAATTGCAAATTACGATAATCAACCGAACAAACAAAGTCAATTACTAGGAAATAAACAAGGAAATATACTTTCTATGAAATGCAATCTATAGGAATTAACTTTTCGTGGTAGCCGGCCAAAGATACAGCAATTTGAGATTTTCTAAATAATTAATTTTGCTCACTGGAAAACTATTATTTCATGGGAAAAAAGATCTTAGAGAAGTACATACTATTAAAAGATGAACAGCAAGTTCTTACCACTTGCTAAGGTGCTGACGTTCAACATGTTTGTTTTTATCATATGAAGCTGGTGTTCTGAATTCACTTGCAAAGGTACGTTTCAAATAATTCTTAGAATCTTTTTCTTTCTAGTGCGATAATATTACCAACAAAAGGTTAGCACTCATTTCCTTTTACAATACATGCAATAAGTTAATATTGATAGAATGTTAATGCACTATTTCTATATTTAATTACTAGGATTTAGGCCCATGCAAAAATGCACGGGAAAGCTCTTTTCAATATAAATGTTGAGTGTTTAATGAGTAGACCGTAAGTCTACAAACTAACCTTGAGATTAATAATGTAAATTGATATAATAATAAAATTAATCAAGGTAAGAATATAAATAAACACAAATAATAATTTATTTTTTCATTGTATATAACTTTTTCATAATACGTAAAGGAAGGTCGAATAAGGATTAATTAGATTCAATCGGCTTTACAAATTATGTTCACTCCAGCTCGGTAAATTATATTGTTCCAATAAGGGGACGTTCGTATAAAGCTATTCGATATTAGTCGTGATAATGAATGTCATATACTCCCTCTGTTTCTTTTTGTTTGTCCTGATTTCCGTTTTTGTCCGTTCTTTTTGTTTGAGATTAAAAATTATATTTGTCTTCCTCTGTCATTTTTACACCTGAGCAAAAACACAAGATTTTTTTTGTTTTATTCGGTATAAAGCTATTCGATATTAGTCGTGATAATAGTTGTCATATGCATCCACAAAGTTTAAGACAGTGACATTGTTTTGGACTTGTGCATGATGCGAGAAGTTTTTTATTGAATAAATATACTTATAATTTTTTGGCAATAAATATACTTATATTTAAGTGTTAATAGATTCATATTTTCTAAAAGTTGTTTCATTAAGATATGGTAAATCAATATAATGTAGGAATTCATAAACAGTTAATAAAACAATAGATTATTAACTCATATAATATATTAACTACAAAATAAAATATAAGCACCAATAAATTATCCAACTGCGTAAATGATTTACAAGTGTTTACCTTCTAAGTTATAAGTGAATATACTATACGGGTTTGTATAAAGTTACTTTATTTGACAATAACTTCTCTTTATCTCAATCTTCATCATATGACTCCCTCTTCTAATATCTCTTTATCTCTTTCTTCCATAATCCACGTGTTCCCCCCCTAAGTTTCATTTACTTTAGAACTTTGGAGAAAATCTTCATCATATGACCGTGGATTATTGCTATGCCGCCATGTCAACTTTGGATTTCTATTAGTATATAGTATGATAACCAATTGAAAGAAATGAATTAAGTTAGGCAAGTAAGTAATTAGAATACCAGGCAAGTAAGAAGATTTTTAGAAAATTATTGCTTAATTACGGCAGCTATGCTATTTTTTTAAAATAAATAACTCGTTTTTTAATATAAAAAATATCAGCAACCATCAAGAAGGGAATTGTAAATTTGTTTCATTAATTTTAGCTAGATTTGGTTTTATACGATTATAGCTATTGGACACAAGAGCTTTTCAACTATTATTGTTAAGAAATTTTGTCGTTATTATTAAGAGGTTTCAACTTTTTTTTTTTTTGAAAGTAAGCTCGTTTATATCAAGAAGACAGATTGTCCATAAGTACATAAGGGGTTATCTCAGTGGGGCAGTGATTCTCCCAACATTGTTCTAACCCAAAAGGAACGAGCTTAGCTAGGTGGTGAGCAACAAAATTCCCACCCCTTTTAACATGTAAAAAACTAAAAGAATTAAAACCACAACTCAAAGCTAAAATATCATCAAGGATAGTGTCGAGGTCTGAAAAATGAGACGCTTCCTTCGAGAGCCTTGTCACCAAATTCAAGCAATCTGATTCACTGACTATATTGGTTAACCCATGCTGCAAACCAAGCCGTACCGCCATTAGAATCGCCTTCCCTTCCGCCACTACTGCAGGCCAATAAGCTCGTGTTCTTCTTGTCGCCGCAAAAACCACCATCCCCTCATAATCACGGGCCACAGCACCTAGACCCACCCAACCACCCATACTCAATGAAGCGTCAACGTTCAATTTGTGTATCCCTTGCGGTGGGGGCTGCCACACATTAGCGCTGCTCAGTCTTGGCCCTGATGGCGAGGCGTAGATGCGCTTTGCGTAATTGTGCTGCTCCTCCATGAACTGGTCCACCCTCTTTAAGATTACTTCATTGGGAGTTTGCTTGCCTTCAAAGACTTTTTTGTTTCTCTCCCCCCAAATGCTCCAAGCTAGGAAGCATCCTTTCTTCACCAGTTTTCCATCAAGCGATCCCCAGGCTTCCACCATATCACACATCGAGGTCATTGTGCTATCCAAGAGGGGCCTGCATCCATTCTCTTCCCATAAAATTCGAACACGATTGCAATCAAATAGCATGTGATTCACAGACTCACCGTGCTCATCACACCAAGGGCACCCCCATTCCTCTACAATGTGACGATCAAACAGTAGTTTTTTTCATTGGTAACGTGTTAGTGCATAACCTCCATAGAAAGTGTTTGACTTTAGGGAAGACATCAAGCCCCCAAATGATCACCCAAGCCTTGTGGAAATTATTCAAGTCACAACCCTTGCCCAACATGTAAGCCGATTTAACGGTGTAAACTCCATCATTAGAGAGTCCCCAAGCTTGAATATCCTTATGTTGACGAGTGCTCAGGGGGATACCTAGGATACGAGCTCTATCTCTTTCATTAAAACTCTCTTCGAGTGTCTCCAAGCGCCACTCTTCTTTCTCATGGTCTATGAGGTCACACACTCTCTCTAGTCCATCTTGCTTAGCACTAGTTATCATCTTACCTTCTTCATCAATAACCCACGAATCCACCCATATGTCAATGCTGTTGCCGTTGCCCACACGCCAAAAAAGGCCATCTTTGACAAGTGATTTCGAGCACCATATGCTCCGCCAGGAATAGCTACAAGAGTAGCCTAAAGACGCCTCTAATATTGAACAATGGGGATAGTACTTTGCTTTGAAAACCCGGGCCATCAATGAATCTTCATTATGTAGGAGGCGCCAAATTTGCTTCCCAAGTAAAGCCTCGTTGAAGACCAAAAGGTCCTTGAAGCCTAGACCTCCAAGGCATTTGGGTTCGCTCATTTTGCTCCAGCTTCGCCAATGCATGCTCCTCTTATGCTCGTCTCCTCCCCCACCAAAATCGTGCTATAGCACGATGTAAATCATCGATCACACTAGCCGGCAGCTTATAAACACTCATGAGGTACGTGGGGATAGCTTGGATTACCGCTTTTATTATAATCTCTTTCCCGGCTCTCGACAAAAATTTCTCCTTCCAGCCTCTAAGTTTCTTCCAGACGCGATCTATAAGAACTCTGAAAATAAGTTTCTTCGACCTCCCTACCACTGAAGGGATGCCAAGATATTTAACGTGACTATCAACTTGCCTCATCTGCAATACCTTAAGAAGCTCTTTTCTTCGGCCAGCACTAACTCCTTTGCTAAAAGAAACCTCCGACTTGTCATAATTAATTTTCTGCCCTGATGTTGCTTCATATCTGTTGAGAATATCAAGTATAGTTGTGCATTCCTGACTAGAGGCTCTAGCAAAGAGTAAACTGTCATCTGCAAAGAGAAGGTGAGATATAGCTGGACCAAGGCGAGATGCCTTCACCCCGTGAATCTTATTGTCATGAACTTTCCTCTGGATCATCATAGAAAAGGCATCTGCAACCATAATAAAGAGGTATGGGGACAGAGGATCACCCTGTCTAAGACCCCTCGCCAGAACTACATGACCACAAATCCTGCCATTCAGAGAGAAAGAAAAGGTGACCGTCGAGACACAGTCCATAATTAAGTTCACCCAACGTCCGTCGAAGCCCATAGTGAGAAGTAACTTCCTCAGAAAACCCCATTCAACTCTATCATAGGCTTTGCTCATATCAAACTACAAAGCTATATTACCTCTTCTGCCTCTGGACCTCTTTTTCATCGAATGAAAATTCTCAAGAGCAATAATAGCATTGTCAGTGATCAGTCGGCCTGGTATGAAGGCGCTCTGGTTCTCAGAAATAATACTTGGCTAGATATTTTTGAGACGAAGCACAAGAGATTTAGTAGCCAATTTATAAATGACATTACAGAGGCTAATTGGCCTAAATTCAGACATCACCTTAGGGGACTGGGTTTTGGGGATCAAAGCAATATTAGTATTATTCACAAAGCTAGGTGAGATTAGACCATGTAAAATGCTACTAACAAATTCAAAAACATCATCTCCAATAATATGCCAGAAACGGTGATAGAATATAGCATGCATACCATCCGGGCCTGGCGCTTTGCAAGGGTGCATTTGCAATAGTGCTCCGTAAACTTCATCTTTCGTGAAAGGCCTTAACAGAGCTTCATTCATCTCTGGAGTTACCGTTTGCGGGATGCAATTGAGAACTCCTTCGATGTCTGCTGCACTAGGGTTCGAAGTCTCGAATAATTTGTGGTAAAACCTTGTGATAATATTTTCGAGATCGCCCTCTTCAGTTTTCCAGACCCCCTCTTCATCCTTAAGGCCTTTAATATGATTCTGTTGTTTCCGTTGGCTAGCCTTGTGGTGAAAGTACTTTGTGTTCCTATCTCCATCCTTCACCTCTGCAACTCTAGAAATGATATACCAATAGGCCTCTTGTTGTTGTTGGAGCTCATAGAGGATACCCTCGAGCCGCGAACACTCGGCCAAATTCTCATCACTGATTGCCAATCCTTGAACTCTCTTCAATTGCTTCTCAACATTATCAATTTTTTCACCAAGTTTATTAAAACGATCCTTACTCCAAACCCCCAACTCACCCGCTACTGAGCTAATCCTGTCATAAAATCTAGCCCCTGCAGTCGCTTCCCACGCATTCTTAACAATGCTTTCACAAGACCCATCCAAAAGCCATGCGGTCTCAAAACGGAATTTGTGTCCACCTCCCTTCTTTTTGTGGTTCCTACGTGTCTCACATTTTAGAGCAATGGCCGCATGGTCTGATTTAAATCTAATCAAGTGATCAACAAAGGCATGGGGATACCAATTACACCAAGGAGTGGAAGCTACGTACCTATCAAGTCTTTCACGAATGCAAGTAGAAATAGTGTTACCTCGTTCCCATGTGTACCAAGCACCTTCATAACGGATATCCCGTAAACCACAATCATCAAGGGCGGCTCTAAAGTTACCAATCTCACGTCGAACACAACCCGCTCCTCCTTCCTTCTCTTCATAAGATAGAATTTCATTAAAATCTCCCCCTAAAACAATAGGTATTGTCACTTCTTCACAAAGCTGGAGAATTAACGCCCAAGTTTTATGTTTATTCCCCGAGTCCGGCCAAACATAGATGCCTACAAATCTCCAAACCCCTTTAGAATCAAGCACATCACCACACACATGCTGTTGTGAGAAAGAGACCAAAGTGAATTGAATCTTCTCACCCTTTCAAAAGAGGCCTAAACCTCCTGATCTACCAATGCTAGACACGCCTAAAGCACAAGAGTAACCCTACCGATCCTTCAACGACTCCACAACACCCTTTGTAACCATAGTTTCAGACAAAAATAAAAGATCAATGGCATGAACTCTGCTCCATCGGCAGAGCTGACGAACTTTCCGAGGGTTGCCAATCCCTCGGCAGTTCCAACTTAGGAGATTCATGGCTCTCGGCGGGGTTGGGCCTCATCGCCAACCTCCACCGTTGAAAAAGATTTAGAGCGTTTAAAAACACCCACCTCCTCCTCCTCTACTTCCATATCCGCCACTCCATAGTTTCTCTTACTCCGCATTGATTCGTTTGAACCCACCTCTTCATCACCTCCCTTTCGAGCTGCTCTTTTCCACTTCCTACCCGAACTATTATTAGGAGTAGCACATCCTACCGCGAAAACAAATTCAGAAGATGGTTGAGGGACAGTAGTTCCTAATTTTGGCTCTGCCGCAGGTTGCCCTACTACTAACATGTTAGTCTCTTCTAGCATTGTCGGACCTATTGGCCCTTCAGTACAGCAAGCACCTGGCACAATAATACTGTTACTCGCCCTTGAATCAGTTGTGTTAAACACCGGTTCTGCAGCCTCATCAGGTTTTTCCTCCAATACCTCTTTCTTATTAACAAAGAGAGTTTTTCGGCTCGCCTTTAACGCTGCCCAGTCCTCAATCTCCTTCACCCTCCCCTTCATTGGCGAAGCTCGTAGCCACGTCCCCCACCCCAAACCTTGTTTCGCATTATCCTCATCCGCCTCTGTACAGTCTCTCTCGGCATGTCCAATGATGCCACACACAAAACAGAAAAAGGGGAGCCTTTCATATTTGAACTCGACAGAAATAATTTTCCCGCTTCGGTCTCGAATACGCTGAGATCGACGGAGAGGTTTAGAGACATCAAGAAGCACTCTTACTCGCCGAAACCTCCCTGCGCCCAGTCCATCATCTTCAACCTCTATCACTTCTCCTATCCCCGCAACGGCACGCTTCACATCATTCTCCGATCTACAGTTAAGGGGTAATTTTAAAACCCTAACCCAGAAAGGAGAGTGAGTTAGGGCTATATTCTCAGGCTGTTCACCCCCTTCGACACGCTTCAGTAAGAGTAAGTTATTGTCAAAACACCAAGGGCAACCCTTAATCACTTTCTCCATATCTTTCCAATGAAGGAATTGAAGCCCAAAGAGATTAGGGCCTAGATTCGTGATAACTAGATGATCTTTAAGACTCCAAACTTTAATCATAGTTTGTTTGAACGCTTCTACATTAAAATTCCGCGCCGTCAAAACCTTTCCAACCAAGAAAAGCGAGAGCTTTTCCTTGGATTCAGTGTCCTTCGTACCTTCTAATTCTATTACGTCACCATCATCCTCATGAATATTAAGGCTCGAGTATCGATAAGCAATCTCTTCAGCCATTGGGATTTGCCCAAAGAGAAGAAACACGCCGTCGTGTAGAAAACTCACTAGAGAGAGAGAAACCCTACCTCAGAGAGAAGGGAGAATCTTTTTTAATTAATTAATAAATAAGAGTATAGAGGATAGGTTTCAACTTAATTTTAGCTAGATTTTGTTGTTGGACATAAGAGATATTAACTATATACTATAAGAGGTTGTCAATTAATTTTAGCAAGAAAATTTGCCAACTATTAATATTAAAAATTTATTTCCTTAATTTAAGCTAGATTTGATTTTATAATCAGGAATGAAAAAATAATAGATATTAGCTATATACCATAAGAGGTTTTCAATTAATTTTAGTAAGAAGATTTTCTAACTATTATTATTAAAAATTTGTTTCCTTAATTTGAGCTAGAGTTGATTTTATAAACCGGAATGGCAAATAATAGATATTAGTTATATGCCATAGAGGTTTTTAATTAATTTTAGCAAGAAGATTGGCCAACTATTATTATTAAAAAATTATTTCCTTAATTTAAGCTAGATTTGATTTTATAAACCGAAATGACAAATAATATATGCAATAGTTGTTATGACAATATTATACCTAGTTTAATGGCAAATAATATTCCCTATTTTAACGCTTTTATAAACCGGAATTTAAGAGATTCTTTCACCTTAATTAAGGCCTAAGCCAAGTTTAACTCCCCACAATTAAGGGGAAAGTCGGTTTAATTATGCTCAATTGATGTGGAAGCCACGTGGCATTATAGCTGCTTTAGCCTAACATGTAGCACACGACTTAAACTACTTTTGACATGTGGCATTAATCAATTTGCTTTAGTGTTATATAGATAAATTGGTTAGTAGAAATATATAAGTTTAACATTTCGAAATATACATTTGAATTATTTGACACATATTACTGTATATAGTACTTTTTTATGGGCTTTTCTTGTTCTTTCTAATTTATTGTATTTTCCGTTTATGAAAGTACTATTAATCATTATATGCCTAATTGTAGGATATTTCAATTTAGTTAGGATTTTTCAATTCAATTCAATTCGGTTCAACTATTTGTAACCAAAGAGAATAGGCCTTAAGAGGTTCAAAGGTTTAGAAAACTAGCATATTATCCAAAAACTCAAAGGTCCTGTTCTCTTTAACTTAACTTCAGTTTAGCTCAGTTATTTTTAGTTCACTTCATTTTTTCCAGTTCAGTGTAGGTATTTTCAGCCGAAGAGAATAGACCCTAAGAAGTTCAAAAGTATAGGAAACTAGCATATATTATCCTAAAACTCTAAGGGTTGTTCTTCTTCAGCTTAGTTTCAGATCAGTTCAACTTAGTTATTTTCAGTTTAGTAGAACTCTTCACAATAGTTTTACACTTTTACTCTTACATATTATATTACTATTCCTTTCAGTTCAGTTCAGTTCAATTCAATTATTTTATGCTAAAGAGAACAAATCTTAAATTGTTTCTACTTTATGATTTTTTAATTGTTTGACTCTCTTTCAAAAGTATCACATCACTTTATCATATTAATTAAGAAAATCAAACATTGTATGGGAATTAGGCGATACATATACTTAAACATGTTCTTTTCGACTAAAAACAGTTGAGCTGGAAAGAAAAACTAAAGTATGATGAAAGGAATAGTGAAATTTGAAATGAAGACAGTGCGATACATATACTAAAAGCATGTTCTTTTCGACTTAAAACAGTTGAACTGAAAAGAAAAACTAAAATGTAATGAAAGAAATAGTGGAATTTAAAATGAGACAATAAAAGTATTGTGCAGAAGTGAAGTGAACTTAACTGAAAATACATTCCACTAGACTTGTAAAAGCCTACTATGACTTTAAACCATATGTGATCCCAACTTATAAAGGCTTGTTTCGATATTGATCTAATATGTAATTATCGGACCTAAACACAATTTGAACTCGAAATTACCCGCCACTAGACTTGTAAAAATAGATCGACTGACCCGAACCAAATATCGTTTTTATTAATCTAATACCTTATCATTTACTTTCATATTATCCATGATTATTTCCAATTATTGACTTAAATTATCTTATACTCCCTCCGTCCCATGTTAGTTGCAACACTTTCCATATATGGTAGTCCCTTATTAATTGCAACACTTTTATTTTAGACATGGATCACCAATATTTTATTATGTATCACCCAACTAATATTACTCACTCATTCATTGATTTATGTGAAAAACATTAAAATATTATTCTCTTACTCTATTAACTTCCTAAAAGTATCACATCACTTTATATCACGTCAACTTTTACAATAAATTAATATAACTTACACCCTACTCTATTGACTTTCTAAAACTACGTGCACAAGCTATTGTTGCGATTAATATGGGACGGATGTAGTATTAATTTATTACTATATTTTAAAGTTTTATAGTACGTCCGCTTTTTTATACTTGGATCATTGAGTTTGGACACAAGATTTAAGGAGAGGATAAAGATAGAGAGAGGGGGAAAGGAGGACTCATGATTGGAGAAAAGTAAAAAGAAAAACTGCCTTAAAAAAATGATGCAACATGCAAGTAATATTTAGAAAATGATGCAAGTAAAAAAAACGGAGAAAGTAATATTAACTTGACTCATAATGGACGTGACTATAAGAGTATGCATCGAACTGAAACACATAGACTTAACGCAAATCAAACCCGAACTACCCAGACCCGAAATTAAGAAGACTATAAAGCAAACTCGACCTAAACTGACCCGTCCTGAACCCGACTCGAAATAACTTGCTCATCCGATTAGACACCTCTAGGTCGGTATAGGGAGATGACGAGGTGCATGTGTTACTATTTAAAAGTAATAAATGGCTGGGGGTGAAGGATTGTAGAGAGTTCAGTAAATCTGAGTGACCCCACGAGAGTAAAGAAAAGAGTGGAAATAGAGTATCTGTGTGTGTGAGTACTTTTTGGAGTGAAGTGGGAAAAACAGTGTCATGCGTCCCCTGACTTCTGACATTTCTGACTTCTGGTGAGTTTCTGACACACTGACCCTGAATCCTTTGATAGTAAATGCTCTACTGACCCCACTTCTCTACTCTCCCTACATCTCTCCTCTGTATATATCTGCTCTTCTGATAAAGAACCCGCCCAGAATTATTAGATTACTCAAAGCTTTAGCACGAATCTCCTTTCCCTCACCACATTTTTTTTAATTGTGTTTGGTAAATGGCTTTTAATAATTTTATTTTTTTATTAGATTTTAGTTTTTGACTTGTATTTAAGTTAAACAGTTAAAAAAAGTATTCTTTTCGTCCCATGTTACTTGATATAATTTGACTGGCACAAAGGAGTGTTATTTGACTTGTTTATTTTATTGTGAGTAGTTAGTTGTTGGTATTATTTAACTCTATAAAGTACTATATAGGACGCATGCGTGTATTGCAAAAGTAAAATAAAAAGCTAAAGAAAAAATGTAATAGGATAAATCTGGACTCATCCCATAATAAAAAAATTTTGCGTAGGGTCATGCTATTTTTAGAAGTGTATCAAATAATATGAGACGGATGAAGTATTTTTTAGTTGTTGTAAGAGCATCACCACTCATGAATAAAAAAATACATCATCCCTCTCTCTACCACTTTCTCACTTATCCCAAAATTTTTATCATGTTTTATGATCAATTTGATCAAAGGCACCCCATTCATGATCAACCAATTGCTTATGTATTTGAAAATTAAAAAAATCAAAAGTATATAAAAATATAGCAAAGTGGGTGTCTATTTATAAATCTCAAAAAGATATAATTGTTGGTATTTTTTATAATTTTTTTACTTTGTAGATTATCAGATATTTTCTTTAAAGTTTTAAACAAAAAATTGTTGCTACATGTCACTGTGTGATTAGACCACTTTTTGCTTTTCTCATGAACTAGTTGATCACAATGTGATCTATTTCATCATTGATCACAATGTGATATACTTTTACTCATGAGTGTAGGCCTTTTTTTGTTCATGCCTAATGATCTATTCTTATGATCAAAATGATTATGAGTGTAGTTGCTCTAAAGCCAATTTTTCAGCCAAAAGCAATAAGCTGTTTTTACAATTTTTTTTGGTTGGCTTTTATCTTTTACTTCCATTTTATAATCCACAAGACCACAACCAACAATAATACCCATTTTTGCCAAATATTCTTTTTAACAACAATTAATTATACAACTGGTCAAATCAGCCATCATATAAAACCGACATCCATCCACCACCAGCCAATTGGCAAATACCCCCATTAATATTAAGGAATCCTAATATTAATGCATAAAAGTTAAAAGAAGCTCTCATGTTTTTCTTTTAACTTAATAGTACCTTCGTCCCAAATTATTTGGTACATAGAGTTTTGACACAAAGATTTAGGTATAACAAGTGGGAGGGTTGAGACCACTTTTCATTTTTTAAAGTAACTCATAAAGCGGTTTTTGACAATTAGCTAGTGGCTGGTAGCTTTTTATGCTGCCTTTTTGCGACTGTTTTTAGTGGCTTGTTTGATCAGCTTTATAATTATTGGTTGTTATAAAAAGTGTTGGAGGTGGTTGTTATCACTAGTTGTTTAGTACAAAATATAAGCAAAAGCCAAAAAAGCTGTTAAAAGCGGCTTTTGTCTTTGGCTTTTCATCCACAGTTACCAAATACTTTTTTTGGCTGTTTGATCACAAACAATAGCTAAAAGCCAAGGAAAAAGACACCTAAAAGCCATTTGTCAAACGCCCCCCAAAGTACTAATTTTGGTGGGTCTAGTGATTAATTGTATGAAGAACACAAAAATACAAGTAATGAAGTAACAAGTATAGTGGGGATCATAAACCAAGAAAGGAAAATATAGTAAATAAAATGGGACACCCATTTATGGTATATGTAACAAATAATTTGGGACGAAGGTAATAATATTTATTTCAATTTATATGATTTTGTGCAAGCTTGTTACAAGTTGTCGAAATTTATTAGAATTTATTTAAGTTTTATTTTTAAAAAGGATCAAATCTTATTTCGAGTATTTTTACCTATCTGAACTTATTAGTACTTACATTAAGTTATCCAAAGTTATTGCTGGTGATGTTGACTAAACATAAGTTGAGAAGAAGTTGGGCTTAACCTTAGCTTTTAAGTTTAAACAAATAAAATAGTATTCTTTTTTGGCAAAAATAACTTCCTCCATTTTCTTTTAGTTGTCACACTTTCCAAATAAGAAAATTTCTTATTAGATGTTACACTTCTTTATTTGGTTTTTCCTTCTTTCTATCTCTCTCCTACCGAATGACTTTCCTCTCCATATCTCCCACATTAAAAAAAAAACATTGGACTCCGCAAAAAAACAAGTGTAGCATCTAATTTGATACGGAGGAAGTATAATAATATGAGAATACTCATACTCCTTTCATCCCATAACAATTGCTGCATTAGCATTTCACATAAGTTTTTTAGACAAATAAAAAGAGGGGGTGAGAATGCGGGTCAGTTCTTTTCAACTCATTTTCAGTTCTTATAAGTTCTAATAAGGTTTCATCTAATAAGGTCGAACAAGGTTTAACAAGGTCTTTTCAGTCCGTCTAAATTAAGATAAGTTCATATAAGTTCATATAAGTTAGTCAATATAAATTAAGATAAGTTAAGATAATTCATGTAAGCAAAAACAAGTTAAAAAGAACGGACCCAGAGTTAGTAGATGTTGGGCCTTCCTTTAAGCCAAAAAAAAAACCTAAGGGTCGCTTCTTTTCAACTTATTTTCAGTTCATATCTGAAAAACAAGTTTAGATAAATTCTAATACTGGGTTGGTGGTAGTAATAATGCCTATTTAATAAAAGAGAAATTAGATCTAAACAAGTACAAGAATGAAAAAAATATGAGAAAAATTATACGTTACGGGAGAAAAATCCACAAGTAAGGATACACCTAACTTTTTTAAAGACTTGTGTTTTGAAAATTTAGGGCCTGTTCATTTCAGCTTAATTTCAGTTCAGTTCAGCTCTAATCAGTTCAGTTCAGTTCAGTTTAGTTTAGTTCAGTTCAGTTCAGTTCAGTTCAGCTCCGTTCTTTTATAACCATTTTGTTAAAAGGGAACGGAGGGAGTATTATGTTGGTATAATTTATTTTACTAATTGCTCTTATTATTATATTATTAATATTTTATTTATTTATATATCATTATTATTAAGTATTATTATTATCTGTATATTATTTTGTTTGTTATAGCTTTATTCGTTATTATTACTATTATCATTAGGGAGGAACATGATTTAGGTTAAAAGCACAAATAAACCCGCGTTATCAGCCCATAATCCAATCAAATCACGTCAAAACAATTTATATTTTGCACAGTCCAACACAATCATTATTTTATTACTAAATATTAATATATAATTAAATCTAATTATCAAAATAGTAATATTAATTTAATTCTTAGATATTATTGTTATTATATAATCATCATCAGGTATTAATATATCAATACAAAGACTATAAAATAATTGTTATTAATTATCATTATTATTATTAATTTATGATTATTAATATTATTTATTTATAATTATCATTTAAGAATATCCAAAATACAATTATTATTATTCATTAATAATTATTCATTATTATTACCTATCATCATAATTATTATTTAATATTCATATTATTATTGTTTAAATATTATTTATATATTTATTAAATTTAATTTAATTTAATTCAATTCAATTCAATTCACTTCACTTCAATTCAATTCAATTCAATTCAGTTCAATTCAGTTTAGTTCAGTTCAGTTCAGTTCAGTTCAGTTCAATTCAGTTCAGCGCCAATCAGTTCAGTTTAGCTCTAATCAGTTCAGTTCAGTTCAGTTGTTTTCAGTAAATATAAACAGGCCCTTAGAAATTGTTCAAAAGGTTTGGAATAAATAAGGAAAATCCAGCCATTTCGAAAAAAAGATAAGAATAGTTGAGAAAATTTATTAAGTGTGTTTATTAATTTTAACATTTGTTAAACAGCGAAAAGAAGTTCAATAGATAACTTGTTGGGTAATAAAAAAGGCACACTTTCAACCAAAACTAAAAAAAAATAAAATATTTACTAGCTTTTTAGTGGCCAAAAAAAATATATTACTTATGAGTTTCTTTTCAATTCCTATATACTTACTCCATTTTTTTTACTTGCATCATTTTCCACTTTTGGAACTTATAAATTACTTGCACCGTTTTCTTTTATGGCAATACTTTCACTCTACCTCTCTCCAATCACATGGGTCCCTTTTTTCCTCTCTCTCTATCTCTCTCCTATTCTTAATTCTTGTGTCCCAACTCAATAATGCAAGTATAAAAAAACGGAGGAAGTATTGTAGAATAGCACAAATGGATGTTTATGTGTTTGTAGTTGAAACCATTGTTTTACAGGTAAAAGATACTCCCTCCGTAACAAAAAAAACGCAACGATTGGCCTTGGCACTCTCTCCTAGGCAAAAGATTCTAATGACAAATTAAAGAGATGATTAAGTTTTTAAGAAGAGGGGAAGTGAGGTTAGTGACCTTTAACCTCCAACCACCACCTACCACTCCAACCACCAACTTCAACACTGACCATCCCGACAGCCACCACCTTCAACACCGACAACCACGAACACCACCGCCTTCAACACCGACAACCACGAACACCACCGCCTTCAACACCGACAACCACGAACACCACCGCCTTCAACAACCACAACCACGAACACCACCGCCTTCAACAACCACAACCACGAACACCACCGCCAAACCCAACCAAACCACAAACCCTAACCACCTACCACCGCCAGATTTCGCCTAACCACGAACCCTAGAAACCACCGCCAGATTTCGCCTAACCATCGAGCCCAGAAATCGCCACCAAATCCTAACCATTGAGCCCGGAATTCGCCACCAAATCGAGCCAGAATTCGCCACCAAATCGAGCCCAGAAGTCGCTACCAAACCCTAACCATCGAGCCCAGATTCGCCACCAAACCCTAACCACCGAGCCCAGAAATCGCCACCAAACGCACGATCCACCGCCAAACGCACGAACCAAACGCACCACCAAACGCACGAACACCACCTAACGCACGAACCACCGGATACTTGAGTGGTGGTTAGGGTTTCGTGGTGGAAGTGGTGGTGATTAGGATTTTTGTGGTGGTGGTTATGGTGAAATTGGGTTGGATGTGGTGGTGGGTGGTGGTGGTGGGTGACTTTAGTTTGAATTTGAGTAATTAGGTTTAGGAGATGAAGGAAATTATTATTTAATTAATTTGTAGTTAAATTATAATGATAATTTGAGATGTTTTAATTATGATTAAGTAATGGCATTTTTGTAATTATAGCAAAAAAAAATTACCTAAAATGGAATGTTTGCAAACGTTGCATTTTTTTTGTTACAGCCAAAAATGGCAAATGTTGCATTTTTTTTGTTACGGAGGGAGTAAAAGAAATGGTAAACTCTAAGCAATTTGACCAAATCAATAAAAGCCAATTGTCACATACCTCCAAATAATTGATCATTCAGGACGACGCATTACATAGAACAATCATGTTCTCTTCGTCTGGAAAGAGCTGGATTAAACTGAATTGACTTTTAACGAATCGAATTGAAGCGAAAAGAATAGTGAACTAGTACTCCAATACACGATAGATGCATCATTTGCATATTGTATACTATTAACAGTTTAGACTTTGATTGAGTTTTGCTGATTTATATTTTAGGAAAAAACATAATCATGTGGGATCTTGTTAGATTCGTTTCAATGTAAATTTTTTAATATTCACTTTTTATAACTTTTACTTATTAATAATAAAATACATTAACAAACATATAAAGTGCAAATAATACATCTATTGTAAAACAAAAATAGTATGAGAAAAGTATAGAAAATTAAAGTGAATTGAATTGAATTAAACTCTACTCAAAATAAGTGCCAAGAACAGGCCCGGCCGTAAGTTGATGAACATATTTGGGCAATGAAAGATTAGTCATTAATATCTTTCATACAATTATCATACATTTGACAGGTTCATTCAACCTTTTTGTTCCCTATTAAATTTAATTTTATCAATGTTAAGTGGTTAATGGTACAGAAATTGTTGGTTTTGTATGTGTCTGTGATTCAGAATGAGTAGTATCTGACAAAGTTTGGAGGGGAAGGGAGATGAAGAAACACAGCCAAAATTGTCAACAGTAGTTCAGTTTCAACTCTTTCTCTCTCTGCTAAAACTTTACATAAATAGCATTTGTTTTTTTAAATTTGTTTACTATCTTCAATGAACTCACAACCAAACACATGTATCTTCTCCACAACACCTCACTATAGAAACGCCAGCTTCTGGCTCCTTCCCCACCATTGAGGGAAGAATTTTATGGTCTGTTCTTTTCAACTTATTTGGGGCCCGACATTTGAGAGCAGGGGGAATGGTAAGGGGATCCCCACCCCCAAATGCCCCTAGTGGGATTTGATCCCATGACCTTCAAGTCATGAGATCAAACCTTTACCACTAGACCAAGCCAAGCTTGGTATTATTATTATACTCATTGGGCTATCATCGTTGCTTGTTGTACGCTTGAGAATTTTATTCGTCTACATGAATAAGGGATATCGACTTTTATGGATTGTTGTTTATAAATGAACATTAAATTATTGTAGTTGGTAGTTGTTCTTGAAGCTATTGATATGCATCTTTTAAGTTTATCTCCGTAGAAATTTATAATTAATAATAACAATAGCAATAGATGATGACTTATAGACCAATAATAATAGATAATTATAGTAATATAATAGTAATAATATAATAATTTGAATAATAATAATATAATAATGGTAATAGTATACTAGTATTAATGATAATAAAAATTAACATAATAAGAAAAATAGTAATAACAGAGTAATTATTATTATATTAGAGATAATAATGATAATAAATATAATGATAATAGTATAAATAATGATAATAATAATAAATAATAAATAATGATAATAATAATAACAATATAAAAATAATAATAATAATAACAATAAGGTTAAATAAGGTCTAAGGGTCTGTTCTTTTCAACTTATTTTCAGTTCTTATAAGTTCAGATAAGGTCTAATAAGGTCGAATAAGGTCTAATAAGGTCGAATAAGGTCTAATAAGGTCGAATAAGGTATAATAAGGTCGAATAAGGTCGAATAAGGTCTAATAAGGTCTAATAAGGTCTAATAAGGTCTAATAAGGTTCTTATATATTTTTATATAACAACATCATTATTATTATTATTATTATTATTATTATTATTATTATTATTATTATTATTTATTATTATTATTTATTATTATTATTTATTATATAAAATTTATTATTATTATACTCATTGGGCTATCATCGTTGCTTGTTTTACGCTTGAGAATTTTATTCGTCTACATGAATAAGGGATATCGACTTTTATGGATTGTCGTTTATAAATGAACATTAAACTATTGTAGTTGGTAGTTGTTCTTGAGGCTATTGATATGCATCTTTTAAGTTTACCTCCGTAGAAATTTATAATTAATAATAACAATAACAATAAATAATGACTTATAGACCAATAATAATAGATAATTATAGTAATATAATAGTAATAATATAATAATTTGAATAATAATAATATAATAATGGTAGTAGTATTAATGATAATAAAAATTAACATAATAAGAAAAATAGTAATAACAAAGTAATTATTATTATATTAGAGATAAGAATGATAATAATTATAATGGTAATAGTATAAATAATGATAATAATAAATAATGATAATAATAATAAATAAATAATAATAATAATAAATAATAATAATAACAATAATAAAAATAAAAATAAATAATAAATAATAATAATAATAATAATAACAATAAGGTTAAATAAGGTCTAATAAGGTCAAATAAGGTCAAATAAGGTCAAATAAGGTCAAATAAGGTCAAATAAGATCGAATAAGGTCTAATAAGGTCGAATAAGATCTAATAAGGTTTAATAAGGTTGAATAAGGTCTAATAAGGTCTAATAAGTTCAGATAAGTTAAGATAAGTTAAGATAAGTTCAGATAAGTTCAGATAAGTTCAGATAAGCAAAAATAAGTTGAAAAGAACGGACCCTAATAAGGTCAAATAAGGTGTAATTAGGTCTAATAAGGTCGAATAAGGTCTAATAAGGTCGAATAAGTTCAGATAAGCAAAAATAAGTTGAAAAGAACGGACCCTTATAATGTGATAGAAAGGGAAAAGAAAAGTTACTCTTTTCATTTTCTCATATAAGGAGTTACTTAAAAAGCTAAAAACTTCGACCAATTATAATCTAACAAATACATTGATCTAAATCATTGTATGAAAGAAGAACTGATAAGAGAGTAATTTCAATTACAATATGATCTTTTCAACTATCAATACTTATCTAAATTTATTAGAGTCGATTTGTTTTCAACTTGCACTTATCTGAACTTTAATAGTATTGGACATTTTGGTAATGCAAATAGCAAGGAAAGAAGGAAATTCGTTGATGTTATCAAACGCCCATCGGGTGGTGATGGATCCAATCGGGTGAGTGTGATATTCCCTTCGTCTATTATTGTTGCTTGCGGGCTCAACGGTGAATGTTAACTGATATGGTAATTGACAAAACCGATCAGGTGAATGTGTTTTTTCTTTCGTCTGCTATTTTTCCTTGCGCGCTCGGTTAGTGGCGGATCCAGAAAAATTATTGAGTGGGGTCACAACATCATTGTAAAATTTTTTCGGGGTAAAATGGTCAATTTTGTAAGATAATTGTCAAAAAAAAATTTAGAAGGTAAATTTCAAAATATTACCAAGTCAAGTGGGTCAAGTGACCGCACTTAACACTACTAAATCTGCCATTGGGTCCGATAGGATCAATGTTAACCTGATATGGTAATTGACAAACCCCATCGGGTTAGCCTTTTCTACGACGGTTTTTATTTGGTTCTTTTCTTTTTCGCAATCTATGATCGGTTTATTTCTGTACCCTTTGTATATCCTCCTCCAACCCGTTTGTGATTCGTTATTATTCAGAAAACCCTTAAACACAAGCCTACCTTTTCACGAGAGAATTGAGTAGTTCTTAAGAAATTTCATCCTGTTTGGTGCGTAGAATTATAGTAATATGTTAAACTTAAACTTAGGGGGGGTTTGTCATTGAAAGTTTGCACTGATATGGTGGCGAAATCGCTGCTAAGGCAATGTCATCTATATCACGGCACAACACTATACTTGTAAGGTTCACTCAAGTTCAGTTGGCGATCCCTCCAGATAAGTTTATTCTTCCATTGTTGATAAGTACTTTTATTCCTTTTGTTCTTCATGAATATTGCAATCATACCTCTATATTTCTAACAGTTTAGAAGTGATTTTCTTGATTGTTATATTCATATTGTTGCGAAGTTTATACTAACCTAATTAATTCTAACGATCTACCTTGATTTGAATTCCTTGAGTATTGGTTATCTGCGAAGGTATGGTTAGATAGATTAAGCCTTGTTCATGACTTGATTTGGAAATATGAAGAATAACAATCAAGAAAATTGTTTTAGTCTTATTATCTGTTGATCACATTAATTGGATGCAAGGAAAAATTGTGTTCCTTTGATTGGGTGAAAAATGTAAAGAAATTAGTCTCTCGTAGTATTGTCGATGTTCATATATATTGTTGTAGCAAAGTGTGCCCAGGAAAAAGGGACCTTTTAACATTTGTATGTGCTTTAAATTTCAATGTCCCATTATTTTGAAACTTTAATACGATTAGGCTGGTTTGATGGTGTACTTATCGTAGATTATTTAATTAGATTAAATTTGCAAAGTCTTATGAAGAAATTTGCAAAAATCTGTGAAAAAACATAAACGTCTATGATTTGCGCTTTTAAGTAGTGGTTTTCGACTGAAATGACGTTCTAAGAAGAACCCACTACAAGGTAGTAAATACCACCCTTTTGAGTCCAAATTTAAGTCAACAAGGTGTTTTTTCGAGCAATTTAGATCTTCGTGCCGTATTTTTATTTTGTTTTAATTCGAGCAAACTCCGTCAAAGCTATAATCTACTATTATCATTTTTATTATATGGGGGGAAAGTTTGCTTGCTGACGACACGCCAAGTGTTTGATGAAAGAACTCATAGTACAAAGATTAAAAAGAGAACAACTAATCATATATGAACTTCTAATGAGACTCCAACGTGCTCAAGGAATTTTCCTCCCTATTTTGTATATTGTCAAACTCTAACCGTCGAAAAGAGGATTTCTCACTTCTTTCTCTCATTCAAAACCATGCATGAGACTTTCATCTCGCACGGCTCCTAAGTGATAAAAAAATAATATGTTCTTCTTTCTTCTTTGATTACCTTCCTCGGATATATATAAGACCGAACCCGTTCGATTTCTAAAAAAAGATCCTTGCATAATATTTTTATTATGTGACTCAATGCTTGGCTTTCGATATACTTTATCATTGTATTATGAACATTGTGGGGGGTATGTTAGAACTTGAAACGAATAAGATTTCTGGTTGGGCTCTCTTAGGTGAGAATAATAAGATTAGAAAATTCTATAGGAATTACAATGGGTTTCAAAAGTAATATCGCAAGTGCACGGTGTCTGTTGTTATCAGAGCCTTGTAAGTATGGGTCGAATCCACAGGGAGACAGGTTCTTAAAGTTTATATTCAACTAAACAGCTACTTCAGATATTGAACAAATAATTAGACTAAAGAAATCAAGATTAAATTGAAGATTTATCTATGAATTAAAGGTCTAGGGTCATAGTTCGGTCCACCATGCGTATACCATTCAAGAGGTTCAAATAACTAACAATATCTAGGTCTAGAGCCGAAAGATTAGAGCAAGTGTTAAGCTATGGTCTAGTCTCAATGCCCATAATCCAACATATGTCGTATGATCACAAACATAATTAGGATCATTAATGTGTTCTAGGCCTTTAAAAGTAAGACGGATATGTACGAACAATTATTAGACAAATATAACTCATGAAATTGGCCACTAAACATAAATTATAGATTCACGAACAAATCACATTATATTTGCTCTAATCAAAACCTAGAAACTATAGCAATTCAAATAGCAATCATGGCATAAGTATGGTTTCCCTCCCTAAAACCCTAGAAAAGGAAACCACTCACTCATGGCTACAAAGAAAAAAATCAATTCTATGTAAAGATTCATAATTGAAAATGAAAACAATAATAAGAATAAAGAAGAACAAAACGAAGTAAAGAAATTACCGAAATTGAGTCTGAACGATGAACTATATTGAAAACGAAATCAAAGATCCAAACTTCAACAATGGGGAATAAAACTAGAGTTCTAAGGCTAGGTCTTAATGAAATATTAATAAAAACAACATGTGTCTCAAAAATACTAAGTGTTCTATTTATACTATGTCCTAAAAAAAGAAAAAAGGATTAAAAACGGACGATAAAACGCGCGTCATTAACCTAAATGAGTAGTCGCCCGATCAGGCAAAATCGCCCGAACCAATCGGGCGAAACACCTTTCTTCAAAAACTGGGCTGATAGCAAAAGTAAATCCGCCCGATCGGGCGGATCTTACATCATCTCAGAATTGCTGCTGAACACAACAAGCAGCAACTGGAGTCAGTAAACACTTCCGCCCGATGGCGTCGGGCTAAATCGCCCCATCGGGCGTTTTGACGATCTTCTTCCCAGCAGCACAACAATAATCAGTTAGCCCGATCGGGTGAATCTGCCCGATGGTATCACACGAATTGCATTTCTTCTTCTCTTGGCTCTTTGAGCCACAACTTCGAACATGGATGCCTCTAGGCCTATGGAATGTGTCCTTGGGACTCAGCAACTCAGTACATATGCATCAGAACTCCACCTATCAGATGTTGCTCAAAACAACAAATTAGAGGGAGAAAACTCCCTGAAACCTGTAATTCAACTTAAAATAAGCAAACCACAACTAGATACAGGAGTTAGCATAATATAGCTCCTAAGAGCATAATTTGGCGCACATTTTAGCTCAAAAGTAAAGGAAAAAGCTTTCTAAAATGGCATGATATCAAATTATTTTTGTTGATAACGATAATATAACTCATAGGTTATGACACTCAAGTAAGCAAACGAAAGTGAAAAGAATAGGAATTATGCAGATTCCATAGTACCTCCACCAGGCTTGACGTAAGGGTTGTTCCAAGTTTCTGTCTTGTTGTTACACTCCAAGTCTAGTTATTTGCATAGTATTTTTATGTGTCCCATTGATTGATAGTTAACTTATACATGCGTTTTGGCCATAATTGTGTATGTTGAAAAATATTTTAATGTATGGGACTAGCAAGTTAGTTAGTTAGCCTCGTAGCTGAGAATGAGGGATGATGAGTGTTTTATCCTCCTGTCTTTTCATTTTCTAGCTTATTTTGCTTATTTTAGAATAATTGAGTAAATTCTACTTTATTTGTGAATAGTAGCTATTTTGATATCTTTCTAGGTTCTACTATTGATTCCTGTCTGTTTGATGTTTTAGGATCAAACTTGAAGGTTTTCACCCCGCACACCAATTATAGAATAGTTAGTTGGGGCCAAATAACGTATTTTGGAAGTGTTTAACTTCAAATGGGAGATGGAAGTGTTTAACTACAAAGGTCAACTTCAAATGGACATATTTCCCATCTCACTCAATATTTTCAGGTGATTTAAATTGGAGATGAAAGCTTGCCATGAGAGATTTCAATGACTGGTCAAAGCCCAATTCCGATAAAGGACGAGAGAGATATGGTCATTCGAAGTTGAGTTGTTTGCTCAATGGGAGTGGACGCTCAGGCTTTTGAATGGAGCGGGAGCTCTGAACTTCATAGGAGTTCCTGTTTTGCCTGTTTTCGGCCCATTTAATCAAAGATTTTTGTAAGCCTTTAAAGGGACAAACCCTAAAACTTTGAAGGGGGAAAAGGAGAGTTACCTCCGTTAGTTAGTTTGCGTTTAGTTAGGGTTTGAAGAAGGCCTAGCCTCCATAGATTATTTTATAGAGAGAGTTAGAATAACTCAAATAGAGCTTGGACTTGAAAATTATAAGAAGGAAACTTGAAGATTATAAGTAACCTTGCAATATCAATGAGAATTTCTTACTCTATCTTTATATTTTACTGCTTTGTTAACTTATTTTCATCTATTTTCTCTTTAACTTTTTTGTCTACCTTAGATTAGTGCGTGCTTGGTTTCATAATTATAGTTTTAACGTTGTTATTTTATAATTTCTCATGATTTATGAGTAGTTCTTTGTTGGGAAGAGGTTGAAGCGATTGATGAGTTCATAAACCTTTAAATTGAATATTGGGCTTCGACTTGGGTTCATTTTGGTTAATTCATTTGGGATTTTCATGTATATTTGTATGATTGGCCATCATTACACATTAGTTTAGGCACGCGTAGTGACGATTGAAAGATGAAATTAAGGGGTCACCGCAAATAAATTATTAGGCTTCAAGGACCATGAAAATAGAGACTACCTAGCCTAGGGAATTTGTTTGCTTGTTTTTGTTAATCATGTTTACGGATATGTTTGGTTGAATGCCTTCGCCATGAAAACAAGTATTTGGTAAGAGATTAGGCCAATCTAGCTAGCTCATAAGAGTGGTTAGAGTATTGTTTGATGAACCATTCCCATCAGTTGATCCCCATTGTCGACCCCTCATTTCGATTGCTTGAATTATGAATGAATTCTTTAGTGGATACCCTTTCCGGAGACCTTTTGAATATGATTTCTTTTTCCTAAAAGGATATTTGGCCTAACTTACCATAAATCCATACTTTTCGATACTCCCCTTAGTCCTTGTAGGATCGACCTTACTTGCCATTTGCACCTAGTCAAAGAGACCGAGTTAGGTTTTTACTTTTGGAACGCTCGACGACGACCTATCAGATTTTGCCACCATTGCCGGGGACTTCGTTGACATTAATTAAGTGTTCACTAGGTAAGTCTAGGTCTTTTTGTATACCACCCCCATCGCCACCTCTACCACTATCACCCCCAGTTCCACCCATCTCCACCTCCACTACTCCCACCACCTCAACCCCCCCTCCACACTCATAGCCCCACCACCACAATCCTTCACCACTAGGGATGGCTACTGGTGGGATTTGGGTTGAGTGAGCCATCACCCACATCTATCACCCGGTTAGACCAATTCGCATCCGTCCATCCGTCACCCGGTAAGATTATCTCCCGTATTCCGTCCATCCACCATCAGTGGGTGAACCGGGTGGACAGGGTGATAATCCATTTAAGATAATTAAACAAGAAAAGATAAATCAAAGTTGCAAAATGACATTTTATACATTAACTTCATGTCAAATTAATAAGTTAAGTTTATGGAAACATCTCGATAATAATCAAAAGAGAAAAAATTATACTAATGTAAATGCAATGATAGACATTTAAGAAAATGTAAGAAATGGGTGATGGAGCGGGTGATAAACGGGTGATCGGTCGGGTGATGGATGAAACTTTCTCACCCTAATTCCGTCCATCATTCGTCATCCGTTCACCCACCACCCATCCATCATCCATTTAACTCGAGTTTTCACCATTTTTTATTTTTCGGGTGGAGCGGATAATGGATCATCCATTGGATAGTGCCATCTCTATCCACCACCATGCCCCTTATCCTAGCTCAGAGCCTCACTATAACAAACCCAGGTCCACTCCCTCCAAAACTAACTCCCAACCCTAAAAACAATGAAACTTATCCACCAGCATGCCTTCCTCCCAAAACCAACACAAAGCCTCCTAAAATAATCTAGCATTGCCAAATACCAGAAAGTCTCCCACCACTCCATCCCAAACCTTGCCACCCCTTTCTCTACATTGAAAGCCAATCCAAACTCCATCCAGATCTACAACCAAGCGAAGAGGAGATAGAAAGCCGCGCGAAGGAGAAGGGGGCGGCGGGGAAAGGGGCGTTGACAGTTGAAAAGAGGCATATATGGTGGTGCAAAAATGAGAGGGCGATGTGAGGAGATAAGTTATGAAATAACTTCTTACATATAAGGGTCTGGTGTTCTTACCCCTTTCTTGGTTGCATTTCTTTTACTTTGGCAATTGAAAATGCTCGCTAAGACTTTCTTTCGTTCAACTAATTTTAAGACATTTTTAGAATAAATAAGTTCAGATAAATTAATATAAGTTCAAATAAGTGCTAACAATTACTAATAAGTTCATATAAGACTCTGTTTAGTTCACCTTAGAACAATAGTATTCAATAAAAAATTGCCAAATTTTGTAAAATAATTTTAGTTTAGTAAAATTAAGTGATAAAATCAATAGTACACAAAAGAAGAACAAATACAAATTATTAAAAATAAGTTCATTTTAATAAAAATACGTCCACTTCTGTAAATATAAGTTCAGTTCAGTAAAATTAATGTCAAATGGACAAGTTAAAATACATTAAGATAAGTTCAGATAAGTGTTCATTAGTTGAATCAAACGAACCCTAAGTTAGGATACATATTAGTACTAAGTTTTTATGTATTACGGGTTTGTTCATTTCAGCTTACAAGCACTTATCTAAACTTAGGGTCTATTCTTTTCAACTGAGGGTGTCAAACCTTAATAGTACCTTTTTTTTAAGAAGAAGAACCCTAATAGGACCTCAACTAGCTCAATTTCTTAGTCTAGTATTTGCGTGTCATACATTTGGGAGTAAAGGGAAAGGTAAAGGGAAATATCCACCCCCTAATACCCGAGTGAGATTTGATCTTATGACCTTGAAGTCATGAGCTGAAACCCTTACCACTAGGCCAAACCTTTGGTATACCTTAATAATACTTAGAACTCATTCAAACCTTATTTGTTAGAGGACCAAACTTTACTAACCAACACCTAGACCATGTTCTTTTCAACTTATTTTCAATCCTTATGAGAAAAAATAAGTTCTAATAAATTCAGTTAAGCTAAGATAAGTCATGTTCAGCAAAATAAGACAGAACAAGGTTTGACTCTTTCACAAATAAGGTTTAAATAAGGATTTGTTCTTTTGAACTGGACTGAACTGAACTGAACTAAACTAAACTAAAATGATCTAAAATGAACTGAACTGAAATGTTCTGAACTGAAGAAATGTTCCGAACTGAACTGAAATGTTTTGAACTGAACTAAACTAAATTAAAATGATCTAAAATGAACTGAACTAAAATGTTCTGAAATGTTCTGAACTGAAATGTTCTGAACTTAACTGAAATGTTTTGAACTGAACTGAAATTAATGGAGCTAAACTGAACTGGACTGAACTAAAATTAATGGAGGTGGACTGAACTGAACTGAAATATTTTTCAATTAATCCAGTTCAAAAGAAAAGAGCCTTAAGTCCCAATATGTTCTTATAAGCAAAAATAGATTCAAATAAGTTCAGATAAACAAAATAAATTGAAAAGAACAAACCCGTATTAGAATTTATTATAACTTTTATTCTAATGATGACTGAAAAATATTAAAAAGAACGGAGCCTACTTCCGTCAGCGATTGACTGAAAAGAGAAGTGCTCTAAGGCCCTGATCTTTTGTACTAGATTGATTGTAATTAATTTCATTTCAATCTAGTTCAACTCCTTGAATTCCAATTGAGTTCACTTTAGTTTATCTTTATTTATCTCATAATTTCAGTTTAGTTTAATTCAGCTTAGCTCCATTTAGAAAAAAAAAACATATGCTAAGTAAAGGACAGAAAAACTAAACACGTAGATCAAAGTGGAAAAACAAAGAATTAGCTGTCTAAATCTGAGCTCATAAACCAACAAATCTTTTACTCTCCCTCGTTCATTAGTTTTATGGGATTCTGTAAAAGATTGGCAGAGACAAATAGCTGCACACATGCAGCAAGCTTAGCATAGCATAGCATAGCAGGCCAGAAGCTAACAGAGAGGTGCAGTCATAATTTGTGCAGAAGACTTCTGCAATACTTCTGCTACAGAGATAAACAAAACAAACAAACACCCTTTCAAAAAAACCCAAAAAAAAAAAAAGAAAAAAAAAGAGGTGGGTTGCAGCAGATCAGACCCCTCTGTTCATCTGAACCATTAGTTTTATCCATGTACAGAAGATTCTGCAAACACCCCCCTCTTCTTTCTTTCTTTCTCTTTCCTCTAAAGTGGGTCCCTTTTTATTTAATACTTCTCTACTACTGTACTCTATTTATGTTTCCCCTTCTTCTAACTTTCATACTACTTCACTTCTTTTATTCACTCACTCACTTCTTTCTCTCAAAAGCCAACTCTTTATTATTATTATTACAGTAACTTGTTCATCATCTTCATTTCCTCTGTTTCTTTGTTCTGTTTTTCAGACATCAAAAGTTGCAAACTTTATAATCTGTGTTTTGTTTTAAGTTATGAGTACTAGTACTGCTACAGCAGCAGCAACAGGTGTTGGAGGAGGAGGTGGAAGAAGCAAATTCCCATTCACAGCAACACAATGGCAAGAACTTGAACATCAAGCTTTAATTTACAAATACATGGCTGCTGGTGTTCCTATTCCTCCTGATCTTCTCTTCACCATCAAACGCAGTCTTGACTCTTCTCTCTCCTCCAAGCTCTTTCCTTATCAACCTTCCCCTTGTAAGACTCCCTTTTTCTTGTCAATATTATAAAGTCTTAATTTTTCCTTAATACCCAATTTGATTTTCTTATCTAGTATTGTTTGGTCTAGTGGTAATGGTTTGTATACCCCACTAGACACTATGTGTGTTGGTGTGTTTGCGAGAGTTTTCAATCTAGTAGGACACTTCGAGAAAAAAAAAAGTTCTTTTTTATGGGTTTTGTTGATAAATTGGTATGTTATATACTGATATAGATGTAAAAAATGTGGAAATGACAGTGGGATGGAACCCATATCAAATGGGGTATGGAAAAAAGATAGACCCAGAACCAGGAAGGTGCAGAAGAACAGATGGGAAGAAATGGAGGTGTTCAAAAGAAGCATACCCTGATTCAAAGTACTGTGAGAGGCACATGCACAGAGGCAAAAACCGTTCAAGAAAGCCTGTGGAATCACCTTTAACTACTCCTGCTACTACTACTTCTACTGCTTCTCATAATAATAATAATAATAATAATAATAATAATAATAATAATAATAATAATTCTGCTACTAATTCATCACTGACAGTTGCAGCATCTTTGACCAATCAATCACTGCTCACTAAAAATTCTACTTCTTCTCTCTTTTCTCTTCCTTCTTCTGATTCTTCCTGTAATTCTCATCTCCTTTACCCCCATTCTTCTTCCTACAATAATCACAAGGACTATAGGTATGTTATCTTCTTCTATCCTTATTTTTATGTTATGTACTCTTGCTTGTCATTCTAATATTCTTTTTTTCAAAACTATGTTATTCGGACTCTTCAGTTTACCTCGAGTATGACAAATACCCATGTCACATATCCTTGACACTGGATATGATCATAAAAGGCTTTCATATGGACACGTACATGGTGTGCTACATGAGTACACGAGCTCGAGTAACATATATTAAAAATAGATGTTATGGAAACTGTAAACTGTGACAAACTGAAAATATGTGAAAGAGTAAATTTTGATGGGTGAAAAATGAAACTTTATTATGCAGAGAAAGGTATTTTCAAGGGATGAAGGAGGAAGTGGGAGAACATGCATTTTTCACAGAGAGTTCAGGATCAAGTATGAGAGGATTTTCTGGGTCTGCAATGGAAGAAAGTTGGCAGCTTGGTAATAACTTGGAACATCATCATCAACAGTCAAAACAACAAAGTGGTGGGTACCCTAATTACTTGCAGCAGCTACAAAGTAACAGTAATAATGGTGCATCAACAAAGCAGGAGAAGCAATGCTACATTTGGGGAAGAGATTTTAACTGTGATTTATCAATGAAGGTTGAAGATGAAAGAGATGAAAAAACAACACATCATTTCTTTGATGAATGGCCAATTAAAGGTGGTGGAAGAGGAGGAACAGATTCTAATTCATGGCATGATTCTTCTTCAACTACTCAACTTTCCATCTCCATTCCTACTACTACTTCTCATCATCATGACTTCTTTTCTAGAGACTAAATTAATACTACTTCATATCAATGGTAATTTTTTTATTTTTTTATTATAAATTTATCTCAAATTTAAAATTTTACTTTTTTAAGGGGGGGGGAAAAGGAGGTTGTTTGCTTTAAATGTGCTGATGGTGTTGGCTTTTCATGTGACAAAAATTTGTTCGTCATATTATGTTCTTCCTTTTGTTTATTTGGTTCGGAAAATGATATACGTAACCATTAGACTTATATACGGAACTAAAAGAGGAAACATTGAACATTAAATAATCGTTAATAACGCTAGTTGATGTATGATTTTGCCACAAGTTTTAACGTAATTCAATTTAAGAAATGCGTTTAATGCTTATATAGGTTGTTACATTATGTACCTAGCTCATTTTTCTTTAAATTTTATACTAATATTTATAATGATTTTTTGTTTTTTGGCAGATGGGTTGAGTATTTCAAGAGCTGGGTGTTAGTGGGACTCTGAATCAAAGGTCACCAGAAAAAGAGAGCTGTTACTGAAATTTGGTGGGTGGGGGTCAGTCTGCTCTGCTGTTATTTTTCTGTGTTTACCCTCTCACTTTTTTCCTTTTTCCTTTCTTCCTTTCTTTTTAAGTGTAAGTTTGTGACTGATAGGACTTGTTACTGGCCTATGTAGAAGAAGAGAATGCTTTTTATTGGTTTTTTCTGCAAAGTGTGACTGACTCATATTATGTGCCATATTTATCTTTACACTTTCAGTTTTTTTTTCTTTTTTTGTTTTTGCAGTTTCATTTCTATAGGAATAGAATTCTTGTTATTTTTTCCCTGATGACCTTTTCTTTATTCTAGTATTCTATTCCTTTCCTTTCTTTTCTTTCATTTCTTTCCCCTAAACTAAAATCACCTAGCTTTAGATAAAGTCGGATAAGTTTTACCATTTATAAATTTAGTTTCAACAAATTTTGATAAACTCAATTTAGACAAAAGAAAGTATTTTTTCCTTTCCTTAATTAAAAATAAATAATTTATATATGTTCAGGAAAATGTATAGATTTAAGGAGGTGTTACTTTATACTACATCCGTTCCATATGTATTGCAACATAGGGAGTTTTACGCCTTCCAATGCACTATTTTAAACGCTAATATCTCTAATTTTACTTAAGTAAAAATTGTAAAAAGTTGATATTAATTAAATATATATCGAGATGAATCTAACAAGATTATATTTATCCTTATGTATAAATCACAAAAGAAGGTCAAAGGGGAGTATATGAATAGTGTAAAATGTCAAAGGTTGCAATACCATGGAATGGAGGTAGTATGTGTTTCAAAGGCAGATGACAGCTTCAACCCTTTTGGCTGCTTCTTAAGTTGTTTTCAGAATTCAGAGCTTTTGTTGTTTGTTTTAGGGCTTCTTCTTGTTTGATTATTTATAGGTTGGGCCCCTCAAATATGCCAGTTTTGGCTTTTCCCTTTGTGATAACTTCTTCATGTTGCTGTTGCTCAAACTTGAAAAGTTCAAACTGCCATTTAAAACTTAAGATAGTGTAAAAAATTAAATTTAAGAACCCTTCTTTCTTTATAGGGAGTAAGTGAATAAGACAGACAACTAAATTAGCTCAATCTGTATGTTTAAACGTGTTTGAAAGACGATCATTATTGAGGTAAGTTAGCCTAATTGGAATCCAAGGTATAGAACTCACTAAAATACTACAGCCTCACGGCTTATTTGATTTATGCAATGTATTTGTGAATGGATCGTCGTAAATATATTCGGCAGCCTATGTTATTTATGGGAATAAGACCCTTTTTTTTGACGTGTGAAATAAGACCCCTAAAATTTAAAACAAATAAGAAAAGTTCAAAAGGATAAAGATTAACTTGAGTACTTCAAAAGTATAGAGGTTAAATTCACTACACAAATCTCCTATATGATGCTCTTACTTGAATAGTATTTTGGTAAAATGTCTTTAAAATGGTTCTTTCAGAAGTTAAAATGCCAAAAATGGTTAGCTACGTATATGAAGTGATCTTTTACCCTAGAGTAAAATTTTCTATATACGAACTAATTTTACAATAATAAACAATAAAATGCATATTTTTTAAGTCTTATAAGATGAGATGCATTGTGCTATTGGTTACTTTGAACACCAATACTTTTACTCACATTTCACTATTCCTTTTAGAGTTGTTAAGTTCAAATTTTTTTCCAGTTCAATTCATTTTATTATTTTCAATTCGAAGCCATTGCTCACCGTTCATATTATTTATGTTCCATTGCCAATCTTTCAAATAAAAGTGACTAGCTACACAAGGTAATTCTGAAAGCACCGTTTTCAGCATATTTGAGAGCCATATATTATCTATGGAAACAGGGTCCTAAAACATAAAACAAATATGCATGGTTCAAAAGATAAAAGATTAGCTCTTAATAGTATGGAGCTTAATTTTGATACAGTGAAATTTCGGCAAAATGCTTCTAAGAGAAAAATGCTGAAAACAATCTAGTATGCAAACAATGCTGAAAACAATCTTGACTTTTACTCAAGAAGTGACAATATGAAAGTGATACACTAATTTAGTGTAACTCTTGCCCTATACAGACTGATTTTACGAAACAAACAATAAAATTCAGATTTTATAATCTTATAAGATGAGAGACAATGTGCTATTGACTACTTTGATCACCCTATTAAACCCCTTTCCCTGCTTCAGTTAGAAGCCATAGGTCACCGTTTATCTTCTGTCAGTTGCATTGTTGATTTTCATATCTTCTATCTAAAATGATATCTACTCTCTCCTTCCATCTCCAAATTTCATATTAACTATTTCCACGTATGTTAATTATATTTAATATTTTAAGTGTGGAGTCTAGACATTTTCAAACCCAAATTAATTTTTTCACCAACTTAAAATTCAACCATTATTTATTTTGTAGTGATAGCACTTGGCCTGCCCTTATCAAACTCGTTGCAACACTTCTTTCACAAGCTAGTTTTAGGATAAAGAGAAGCTAGTACCAATTACGTTTCTTTCAGGCAAACCGTCATTTATCGAACTTGTAAGGATAAATCAAAAGAAGGAATTCCAGGACAGAATTAATTCTGTATTTCTTAAGTTTGGAATATACACAAACAAATTTTATTGGCTAATCAACTGGAGTAGAGTTTACAACACCCAACAGAAGAAATAAGATTAGAACAGCTAGATACAAAACTAAGGATTTACGCAGAACGCAGGCCTTCTCAAAAAATGCAACCCTGTTGGATCCTGAATAACTCCAACCTTAATCAGAATAATCACCTTAGACAAACTATTATACAAAATTGGGGGCCCTTAGAAAATTGATTCGAATTACCCCAGCTACTAGAAGTGAAATAAAACTCCTTGAAGCATGCGTCCAAATTAATCTACATCGTCATCAAACTCGACATTCTGTTCGTTATCGTCATTTCCTACCGTTCCAGTATCCTGCTGCTGAGAAGTGTGTTCTCTTAATGGGCTGGAATCTTCATGCCTATATGTAGGTTCATCGTCATCAGATTCCGCCAAAGCCTGCCGCCGACGGCTTGCAGTTGTAGGTGCACCCTAAAATTAGTGGAGACACAGGCCATTTCTTGTAAACATTAAAGGCAAATGAATATCGTATATACAAGAAAAGTGCACAACATAAAATTTACTAAAATGTATGAGGAGGAAAAGCAAGTAACAAGAAAAGGAAATACAAATATGACAACCAATGCATATTTACCAGTTACCCCATCAGATTTCCTGGTATCAATACAAGGAAGAGCACAAAATGAAATTCTGAAATTACCATTTCATCCTCTGCATCTGAATCTTCGAGCCCAACTGCAGCAAGAGGATCTTGAACATTGTCGTCTTCATCATCATATACCGTGTCGAGCTGATTCGCTGGTTCGTCATAATCATTCTGGTGTTCATCCATATCTTCCTGAAATCCAATCCTGTCAGGTTCAACTTCTTCAGTCTCATAATGCAACTTCTCACTCTTGTCCCTCCTCTTCTTCTTTCCACTTTTCCTCTTCTTCTTTTCACTATGCTCACCCTCCTCATCTTCACTTTGAGCCCTTTCCTTCCGTTTGGATGTGTGACCAATCTTCAATTGCTCCTGGAAAACCAATCTTTTCAGTTGCATAGTAAATGACTCTAAAAGTACTTCTAAGCTACAGCATTTTACATTGACCAATCTTCTGACCAAATTATTTAACCAACTACAAGTATGGAATGGCAATTTTTCCTAGGTTTGGGTAACAGCACAATTAATCAAGCATAGACGAAAATGCCCACTGCTCCTCACTCCTTTTCTAGTCCATGTTTCTCAAATCGAACATCTGGAGACGATGGTATGATATGATATGATGACATGGAATTAGCTGAATCAATCACTAAAGAAAGATGTCCCTCGTTCTCACATATATATGCACCCAGAAAAGATGATGTAATAGCCTAGGTTTTGCAAAGGTAATATCAGGAGGTTAAACACAAAAATAGAGGGGAAAGATTGGAGGATATTGTATTGATTTGCAAGAAGTTACAAACAGCATTCGAGTGGCTGCTCACTCCCTAATACAAGCAATACTAAGAGAATATTCTTCACTTTTTGGATGACAAAATGCTATGACAGTAGCTTTCTATTTATAGCCTAGGTCACCTTATTTCCCTCCTCTTGATTGGTCCACAAATCAGGACAGCACAACATTGGACAGCACACCATTCTCTGTCATTCCCCTGGCCTTTGTTTTGTCTCTACGTGAATAAGTAAAGTGGATGGTGGGCTTGGGCTGGTGCATTACAATACCCCCTTCCCAAAGAACCATCTTGTCCTCAAGATGGAAGGTAGGAAAGTGGTTGATGATGGCAGCCGCCTCTTCCCAAGTTGCATCAAACTCCGGAATGCCATGCCACTTAATCAATACTTCTCTTGTTGCCCCCTGAGGGTGTGGAATTTCTCGGATGCCGAGCAGCAATTCTGGCGTGGCCTCTAGCACCAGATCAGCATTGATGTGGGGGGGAAGTGCTTGGGACTGTTGGAGAGGGCCCAGCGCTGGCTTGAGTTGGGAAACATGGAAAACTGGGTGAATTTTGGAATGTGAAGGAAGCTCAAGTTTATAAGCCACAGACCCGATGCGCTGAATAATTTGATAAGGCCCGTAGTACTTGGGAGCTAGTTTCTCATGGTGGCGTTTGGCGAGAGAAGACTGCCGGTATGGTTGCAATTTAAGGTAGACAAAAGAACCTACCTCCAATTCCAGCTCTCTCCTCTTTCTATCCGCATTCACCTTTTGTTTTTGCTGAGCCCGAAGCAATTGGACTCGCAAGTCATCAAGGATAGCATCCCTTTCTTGCAATTGAGCCTCTAGCGTCCCCACTTGTGTCTGCCCATGTCCAATGCGAATCAGTGGTGGAGGATCGCGCCCATACACAGCCTTGAATGGGGCCATTCGAGTGGAGATGTGTATTGACGTATTGTACCAATACTCGGCCCATGGCAGCCATTTAGCCCATTGTCGCGGCTGTCCTCCAACGAAACACCTCAGGAAGGTTTCCACAGATTTGTTGACGATTTCTGATTGTCCATCCGTTTGAGGGTGGTATGCGGTGCTTCGCTTGAGACTAGTGCCTTGGAGCCTAAAGAGTTCACTCCAAAACCGGCTCATGAACACCTTGTCACGATCGGAAATGATCGATGCTGGGAATCCATGAAGACGGACTATTTCTTTTATAAAGGATGCGGCTACTGTGATGGCGGTGAAAGGATGGCGTAGACCCACAAAATGTGCATACTTAGTAAATCGATCCACAACAACGAGTATGGTGTCCACTCCGTGGGATTTTGGCAGCCCTTCAATGAAGTCCATTGTTATGTCCTCCCAAACTTGGGCTGGTATGGGAAGAGGTTGCAACAGCCCCGCCGAACTGTGGCTCGAACTTTTGCTTTGTTGACATGTCGGGCAAGCTTGCACATAGTGGGTGATGCTCTTTCTCATACCGTGCCAATACCACTCCTGAGCTATCCTCAAATAAGTCTTAAATTCTCCGGAATGACCTCCAATCGGGCTGTCGTGATATGCCCATAATACCTCCTGAATTAACGAGGATGAAGGGGGCAGTACCACACGCCCCTTATATAGTAGTTTACCTTGGTCAATGGTAAACCCAACCATGCTCTTATCACTCCCTTGCAAGTCCTTCACCAGCCCCTTTATGTATGCATCCTGACTCAGTTGGGCTTGTACCCCTGTCCAATCCACTCCGGCTATGGAGATCAGATTCTGTAGTTCAACTCCAACAGAATCACGGCGAGACAAGGCGTCTGCCACTCTATTTGATGTTCCGGGTTTATACTGAATAACGAAGTCAAAGCCCATAAGTTTCGAGACCCATCTTTGATACTCCGCCCCCACTTCTCGTTGTTCTAATAGGTACTTGAGACTTTGTTGATCGGTGCGGACAACGAATCTTCTTCCCAACAAGTAGTGTCGCCAACGCAACACCGCCAATACTATAGCCATGAGTTCCTTCTCGTAAATGGATTTCAATCGAGCTCGAACCCCCAATGTATGACTATAGTAGGCTATGGGTCGATGAGCCTGCATTAGTACTGCTCCCAAACCAAATCCCGAAGCATCCGCCTCCACTATGAATTCTTTAGAGAAGTCCGGTAGTGCAAGTACCGGTACTGTTGTCATGGCTGTTTTTAAGGCTTGGAAAGCCTCGGCCGCCTTCGAGTTCCATCCAAAACAGTCCTTTTTCAGTTGTTCTGTCAAGGGCACCGCAATTTTCCCGTAGCCTTCTACAAATTTTCGGTAGTAGCCGGTGAGCCCCAAGAACCCTCTCAACTCCCTCAGGTTACGCGGCTCAGGCCACGCGAGCATTGCACCAATTTTTTCTTCGTCCACCGCCACTCCCTGTTCAGAAATTCTGTGGCCAAGGTATGCAATTTCCTTGCGTCCAAAGTCGCACTTCTTCCAATTTGCATAGAGCTCATTGGCGGCTAATGTCCCCAGTACTATGTTAAGATGATGCACGTGGGATGACTCATCCGGGCTGTAAATCAGTATATCGTCAAAAAATACTAATACAAATTGACGAAGGTAGGGCCGAAATACCTCGTTCATAAGAGATTGGAAAGTGGCCGGAGCATTAGTGAGACCGAACGGCATCACCATGAATTCATAATGCCCCTCATGAGTGCGGAATGCCGTTTTCTGAATGTCCTCCGCCCGAACCCTGATTTGATGATACCCGGACTTAAGGTCTAACTTGGTGAAGATTGTTGCCCCGTGCAATTCATCTAATAATTCATCGATCACGGGTATGGGGTATTTGTCCGGCACGGTTTCCCTATTCAAAGCCCGGTAGTCCACACAAAACCTCCACGACCCATCTTTCTTTTTCACAAGTAAAACCGGGCTAGAGAATGGGCTCGTTGAAGGTCTTATTATTCCTGCCGCCAGCATTTCTTTTGAGACGTTCAATCTCGTCTTTCTGGATTTGGGGGTAACGGTATGGCCTCACACTTACCGGGTCACTGCCATTTTTAAGGATAATAGCGTGCTCGCGGTTTCTGCTCGGTGGCAGCCCTGTTGGCAGCTCAAACACCTGTGGGAATTTATCAAGCACCCCTTTCAAGAACTCCGGTGGTTCCCTTTCTCCAATGGCAGCTTCATGCCCCTCCAATTGACTCATTTCAATCAAAATTCCGCCGCCCTCACCTCTCAATGCTCGTATCATGGCCTTCAAGGATACTTGTGTGCGTTTTAACGACGAATCTCCATTCAATTGTACCCTCCTTCCGTCCACGAAAAAACTCATGGATTGCGCTTTCCAGTTAGTAGTCACCTCCCCCAATTTTTCTAACCATTGAACACCAAGTATTATGTCTGAGTTACCTAGTTCCAATGGTAGGAACTGCTCAATGGTAATTCCTTGTATCTCCAAACGAACTCCGGCGCAACTCCCTTTTCCGACAACCTTCGCCCCATTTCCTAGAGAAACACCAAACTCGGTGTCGCCGGTGACTGTGATTTTCAACCTCTCCACCGTATTGACTGAGATAAAGTTGTGGGTGGCCCCCGGATCGACCATCACTAGCACCTCCTCACCGCCAATCCGTCCTTTCATTTTCATGGTTTTCGGGCTTGTAATGCCGACCACTGAACACAGAGACACCTCCACGGCGTTAACCTGAGTTTCTTCCGCGTCTACTCCGTCATCACTTCCGTCTTCCTCTTCTCCGGCATCTTCGCCGGCTATCATAATGCTCAACTCCCTGCTTTTGCATTTGTGATTCGCTTCCCACTTACCATCGCATCTGAAGCACAAACCATTCTCACGGCGGTATTGGAATTCCTTGTCGGAGAGGCGTCGGATTCCCCTGGACGGTGAGGAGTTGGAAAGGTGGCAGAAGAGCTTGGGGTGGTTTTCTGGTATAAGGATCGTGTGATGTTGTTGGAGGATGCATTTGATTGAGCTGGGTGAGGTGGGAGATGTGGGTTTTGGGTTGGAATGTGAGTTTGGGTTTGAGGAGTGGAGTAATGGGTATTGTAAGGGGTTTGTGAGTTTAATGGAGGGTGAGATATGGGCCGGCCCAAGTTTGGTGAATAGGGCAATTGGTCCTTCCCCCATTATACCCCTTAATGGGTTGCAAATATTTAGCCTTTTCCTCTATCTTCATTGCCAATTCCATAGCCTGTTCTAAACTCCTTGGGCTCAGTAAACGGATCTCGGCCCGAATTTCTTTTTGGAGTCCATTAATAAATTGACCTAAGGCCACAGGTTCAGGGACATCTTCAAGAGGGGCGATTAGAGTGATGAAACTCCGGCGGTAATCCACCACACTTCCGGTCTGCTGCAGAGATAACCACTGCTCGTGAAGACTCCCCGCTGAAGTTGTGCGAAACTGTCGACGCAGGAGCCCCTTGAGCTCCTCCCACCGGCCAATGGGTCGCCTTCTATTTTCCCATTGATACCACGAGAGCACATCCTCTTCAAAGGACACAACGGCGGCATCCATTTTTTCCTCTTCTGTCAACTGGTAAAACGAGAAAAATCTCTCAGCTCTCAATATCCATCCATCCGGGTTTTGCCCATCAAACGTCGGCATATCTAGTTTTTTGTTCTTCCACCCGGACTGACCACCGCCGTTCCCCTGGTTCATCTGAAATTGAAATTGTCCACCCTGACGGTTGAGTGCATTTTGGAACCCAGGCGGACCTCTCATGGTGGCTATCAAGGTCTGTAGATCTTCCCGGATCTTCCTCTGGTCGTCTGTCAGCCCAGCCGTGGCTCTGTTTAGTTCTTCTCTCATCTGTCGCGTGGCTTCCTCCATACTCCCTTTGATTTTTTCGCCCATCTCTGTCTGAATAAGTTGCCTGATATGGTTTGTTTCGTGCTGGATGGTTTCTCTCATCTCATTCATCTCTAGCTCGAGAGTATCCATTCGTTGGCCTTGCGTGGGAGCCATCGGAATCCGGGACCGTCAGGCTCTGATACCAAGATGTAATAGCCTAGGTTTTGCAAAGGTAATATCAGGAGGTTAAACACAAAAATAGAGGGGAAAGATTGGAGGATATTGTATTGATTTGCAAGAAGTTACAAACAGCATTCGAGTGGCTGCTCACTCCCTAATACAAGCAATACTAAGAGAATATTCTTCACTTTTTGGATGACAAAATGCTATGACAGTAGCTTTCTATTTATAGCCTAGGTCACCTTATTTCCCTCCTCTTGATTGGTCCACAAATCAGGACAGCACAACATTGGACAGCACACCATTCTCTGTCATTCCCCTGGCCTTTGTTTTGTCTCTACGTGAATAAGTAAAGTGGATGGTGGGCTTGGGCTGGTGCATTACAGATGACACTTCATGTTTTATTTAGTTACAAGTCTTACAACTTTTGTTTAATCTGTGTAACACATAGCTGACTCTGGAACCGCTCCATTTTTTTCTGTCACAGAATCCGAAACTTAGGTCGAGAATAACCATCGCCGCCTTGTCCTACTGCAGTAATGGATTCCGCTCGGGATGCACCATGGTTCAAAAAAACGGCCGTTCCGGAACGGTTCGCCCGTTTTGGAACGGTTTTCAAGTTCACCGAACCGTTTTTGTCCGGTTCAGCACGGTGGGTTTGAAAACCCCGTTTTTTTGGCCGGAACGGCCGTATTGACCGTGACAACACGGTTTCGCCCGCATTTTCCGCATCAAAACGGAAGCTTTTAGGGCACATGCGAGAGAAGAAGATAGATCTGAGAAAGAATTTGAAAAAAGAACAATTTTTAATTGAAAATAACTCTTACCCAGGCTTTGTAGATGAATTTCGAGCCAAAGCCCTCAATCAATTGTGTAAAATTGAGTCAGTTAAACCTATAAATCAAAACCCTAATTCGTTGGGAAAACCCTAATTTTGGGAATCGTGATTAGGCTTGATACTGTGGCCGCCGACGTACTAGATAACACAGAGGTGGCCGACGACCACTTTGCTGGTGGTTCCGGCCCTGATCTGCCGGTGATTGTCGCCAGCGAACAGATTCATCACTGTATCCTTCGTTGGCAGTTTGGCACAGTCGCACAGAAGAAGAGGAAGAAAGAAGAGAGAGAGAAAGAGAGAGGAGAGAGAAGAGGAAGAGGTGACTCTGTCAACCTCACTAAACCCACTTTCTTTTTCAAAATTGCATTGAAGTTCTTTTTACCATAATATTTAAAATTAAAATAAAAAATTAAATTTTACTTTTTTTTATTCTTTTTGTAAGAAGAAAGTAATTATTTTGTTTTTGTGGAATTATCATTAAAAACACTAAAAAAGGCTTTAAAACTTAATTCCTGCCGCGACAACCGTATTGCGGTCCGCGACGAACGTATCCGTTCCGTTACACCGAAATCCGAACCGTTTCCGTATCCGAAACCGTTCCCGTATTTTCGAACCATGGGATGCACCCCTTGGGGCTGCAGAAGCTCCACCACCGAACATTCAGCAGCTCGCCCGACTGGGTCTGGTCCAATCCAAATCCAAAGAAGGAACTTAGTACAGCCAGTCCACTTTAAACGGTAGAGCTTAGCAGGGGGGCCGTTGTCCCCTCGGAGCCTCAACCTAACATCTTTAGCTACATTATAGTAAATGTTATGAAAATTAATTTTTTTGGAAATATACATTGAGATCAACATAGTCGCAAATATGGTGTTCTTAAGCCCAAGAGCTTGCAATTAAATTGATTTGACCAATGAGTAGACCGCAATCTTCTACATAAAGTATAACATATGGTCAGAGTTGGTGAAATTTGACCACTATTGCCGTGAGTAAATACAGACACATGATACCATCATGCCATCTTATTAGATGCGCAATTTCTCAGTATACCCAAAGAACCGCCAGTACATACATGGATGTACTTATTTTAGGAATTAACTATACCATCACACCTGTCTAATAGATGATAAATTCCCACAATCCAGATGTACCAACACGCCACTAAACGGTATTTCCCTAAAAATTAAAATCTAGCAGATAATACTTTTACTCCCACGTTTCACTATTCCTTCCCTTTCAATTCAATTATTTCAGTTCAATTCAATTTAGTTACGCCGAAGAGAACATGCCCTTAATTGGATTTCCAAACATAAGCTCAAATTGAGTATGGCCATAGGATCCGGATAACCACAACTAAAAGGTATTGCCGAAAGCATGTCAACATCCGTGATAATGAGAAAAAGGGACATTTAGGGCGTGTTCGGCAAGTAGAGGTAGAGGTAAAAGTAGAGGTTAGAGTTTTGACTAGGTCAAATTTTTAATTTATAAATTTAAGTGTTTTGGCAAGGTAATGGTTAAGAGGTAGAGGAAGAGCTTAGGCAATGGTTGTGGAAAGCTAAAAACAGTAGTGGCTGAAAGTAGAGGTAGAGGTTGAAAAAAATATAATAATGTTTTAAATAAATTATAAAGTAAATATGTATTTGCTATTCCAACCACTACTTTTACCGAACACTAATATTTTACGTAGTTACTTTGACAGCTAACAACTCACAGGTAAAACTACTCAGACAGCTACCCCTACAACTGACAATTACCTTCGCAGCTATTGTTGCCGAACAAACCCTTAGGTGGCTAATTCTAGACAGTAATGAAAATGGCGATCAATGCTATTGCTGCATATTCATGGACCATAAATAGCAAGATGCTTTCTGCAGATCCTTGTTTTGCAGAATTATATCAAGGCGAACATCGGGTAGCGACCGCCAGGGTAAAGGAGAGATTTGGAGATGATGTTCATAGAGTTCGCCAAGAGTTTACTAGTGACAATCCAGAACAAGAACGCATCTAAAATGAGCACGTTGACATCCAACACATGCTCATTGATAAAATAGAGATCTTCATGTCTTGTTGAAAGAAAAGACTCAGATGGGAGGAAAATTTTAAGTTTGCATGCATGTGAAAGGGTATAGAGAAGCATGCATCTGTACTTAGAAACACAACTTACAACAAACAAACTTTTAAAAATATTCGTGGTGAAAGGGCCACATTAAATCTTGCACTGCATGATTACTCAAATGGCAACCAGCAGCAGCTGCAACTAAGATAAGATATACGCTTTATTTGTAGTATTAGTACTTACCTTGACACGTTCGAAACGCTCTTCCATTTCCTTCACTCGCCTTAGCTCTTCCTCTTGTTTTCTCTTTTCCACCTGTTTCGCCAGCTATCAGTGCAACCATATACAGTATAACATAATTAATCCTTAACGTAAAGAAGTGTGACATCAAACCTGAAGTCTCTGCTGTTCTTCAGCCTTACGACGCGCTTCCTCAGCTAATGTCACCTGACGAGCAAGCTCAAGTTTCTGCCGGGTTTGCTGCTCCTCGAGTTCAGCGGCCTCCTTATAAACTTTGGCAACACCCAGTAAGTGCTTGCAGTAGCTAACATGTGTCTCTATCTTTTTCTCATCAATTCCATGAATATTCTGAGTAAAAGCCATAGCAAGCTGTCCAAAAACACTAATAGCAATCTCCAGCTCAGAAACTGTTGTGCGCATCTACAAATAGCCGAACAAAAGGACTTAGAAGAGTTCAGCCAGCATAAAAGTTGTCAGCCAGCATACTGAGTATCTTTTTCTAGCAGAGTGATATTGAGATATTCAACTTCAGAATGATGACAACAAAAGTCAGCAGTAAGGAAGCATCAATAGCTGAGGCGAGCTCGAGCCACGGGTATCTTGGCTCAGCTCGTTTAGCACCAACTCGAACTCAAGCTTGTCGAGCTCAGAAATATATCTTGACGCGGCTGGGATAGGATTGGTTCAGCTCACCTCAGTTCAGCTCTCAACTCAAGCTCAAATGTTGAGGTTGTTGAGCATGACTCATGAGCACCAACTACGAAATTTTCTTACAAGCTATGATACTCATATATCTAAATTTTGTGACAATTTAGGGATATTAACAAAAATTACTCATAAATCAGAACCCGTTGATTGTATCTAATTTTTGTATTTGAGCCTGCTTACGAGCTTTACAGGGTCATCTTATTTAAGTCTCGAGTTGAGCCAGAACTCCAGCAGAGCTCACTCAACCAAACAGAGTTCAAGTAGATCGTTAGGCACAGTGGGTGTAAAACGTTGATGTTTATGTGCACAAGATAAGCATTCACCCATATGCAGGATTTACAGGTATCAACTAGGCCATGAACTTAACTGGGGTAGTTAGCACCAATGAGAATCTAAGAGACCCCATAATAGCTATCAACCATCATTATGACAATCTAAGCAGTGAATAATATGACATTAATCGCAACCTGAACATAGCTCTTAAACCCCTTACATCCAAATTCCAAAAGGTTGTCCTTTAAGCAGTGAATAATATAACATTAACAAGATTTACATTAACCGCAGCATCACCAAATGACAATGTAAGAAGTCACATAAGAAAAAGACGTAGTAGATGACTAGGTGTAGTCGCTCACCTCATCTGCAGACCTCTTCTCCTTATTCAGCAGGGACGCTGAAAACTTCTGCATCACAACGCCAAGATTGAATCTAAGCGTATAATTTGATGGTGACAAATGCATGGCTCTGAGTAGCGTCCGCTTGCTGTCCTGCCACTGCTCAGCTTCATAATGAGTCCGAGCAAGATACAAAAGGAGTTGACTCTCTGTATTGTAGAAAAACTTCCGCAAGCAATTTTGATACTGCAAAGATAGGAGGTATAACAAAGGCGTGGTCTTAGAATCAGAAAAAAGAATAACAGAGAAAATATGAGAAAGTAAAAGGGTGGGCAAGCACCATCTTTACAGCCAATGTATAATTCCCTTGAGCAAAGTATACATGTGCCAAATTTATCCACACATCTGGCATCTGAGAGAAAATTGTTCCACTTCCAGCTTCTTGCACCTGGAGAAAAACATGAACAAATGAGACATCCTCTTCTGTGGACTACAGACTTGTTTGGTTCAGATTTTTTGTGAAAGAAACAACATGAAAACAGTTTGGGGAAGTTTTTTAAGTTCCATTGCTTAGGAAAACTGTGATGGCCATTTCTAAACCTCAAACAATCTCTTTTCACTCACCTATACCCATCCTCACCACCACGAGTGGAACCCCCCCCCCCCCAACCCCCCAATTACATTTTTCTTGCTTGATTATCCCAAAACTGCTTCACGTCTAACCCAAGTGATGTTCCTATTGAATTAAGGATGATGGTCAATCCCTAAACTATATCTTTACGACTCTATCCCCCCCCCCCCCAAAACCACCCTCTCGTTGATATGTGAGATGATAGGAATATTTCATTGTTAAATGAAAGAGGCACTGATGAGGTGGTGAACCAGTGAAGCTTGACATGTTGTGGGACTATACAGCTAGGTTGGAAATGTAACTGATAAAAAAATCAATCAAAGCTTGCCTGTGTAAATATTTCTTTACAAACATCAAATTGTCCCTTTTCTGCCAGAATCATTCCCAGCCCGTTGGCAGCATACAAATTGGTGGTGCACTTCTTTAAGACCTAATCATTCAAAGACAAAGAGATTACAAAAAATTTAACAGAAAGCATATGAGTAAGATCTACCCCCCCCCCTCTTTTCCCAGAAGAAAAGTTATATAGTTATTAAACAGAAAAGGTACAAACTGTTATAATCATTCTTACTAAGCACAAAAAATTAACATCTTTAGAGGATATTACATTGGAATATATGTCCTTTGCTTTCTCCAGATGGACGGGAATGTGCTTGACCTGTTTTTTCAATTCGCTTACAAGTGCAGCAAAGTAATTCCAATTTCCCTATCAAGAAAAACACGAGAAAACAAAAAATTATAAACAGATATCTGGATTAAAAAAAGATGTGCATAGCAAATACTGAGGGATCTATTATAGGAACAAAGGGAGATAAGGCTGCTTTGTTTCAGAAAGAAAAGAGTGTATTATTAGAAATGGATAGTAAGTAACACCTTGACAAACAACACCCAGGAAAAATCTGGCAAGGAAGGTTTGAGGAATAGGGAGGTCACGTTGTATACATTCTCCCCCGATTGACAGATAACAACAACTAAGCCTTATTCCCAAAATGATTTGGGATCGGCTTACGTGAATCGTCTAACCAAAATGATTGACAGATAAAGAGGCTATTTCTAAAAGACCCACAAAAGAGCTTTTTTCACAAGGAATTGTGGTACACAAGAAAACAGCAGTGAAGTAATTACAACTGATTTGGAAGCACCAGGGTATCAATCATCAATCATAAAAATAAAGCAATAAAAAAAATTCTCCAAAAAAGAAAAAGAGAGCAACTATTCTCACCAGACAAACAGAAGCATAAAAATCCTTCCCATCAGCAGCCTCACTGGCAGCACGGAAAGTCTCCTTAGCCCTCACCCAATCATCATTCTTTAGCTCCAAGCATCCTAGAATCGCAAGAGCACCAGGACACTTATCATTTACCCTCAGTGCTTCACCAACCTGTAACAATAACAATTTGCACAGACAAAATACATGACAATGTAAGGAACAAAGATATGAAGAACTTGTAGGCTATAAAGTTAAAATAAACAAACGAGTAAATCCAAAGGCAGCCTTTGTAACCTCAGCCACGGTTCTCGATCAATATGTATCATGTGTTGCAACCAAATGATATCAAGAGGTCTACAACTAGATTAAACCCATTTAAAACTTCTTTACAAATTTTAGGCGGCCGAACATATAACTGTAAAAGTGAACTCCTCAAGGAATATATTGATGAATTCACTCAATCTTATGAAGGGACTAACCAATTCTATGCTCAATTGAAAGTTGCTTCGAGCCTTCGCTATGGCAGCAAGCCTTAGAAGAGCATCTACATACTCTGGGTACTGTGACACAGATCAGAAACTATTAGCTGATAAAAAAAATTTCATTTGTATGCAAAATTATACAGGGGACAGAGATGCATGAATATCAAATGCGATCCTTCTAGGGGAAAGGGGAAAGGGGAAAGATGAGGGCCTCATTCACAGCACGACATATTCAGGCTCACAAGGGGGGAGGGCTAGGAGTTTGATAGAGAATCCTGTAGTTGGACATGTGAGAGCAGGCCCACAGCAAGAGTAACCTTACAAGGTAAATTATTAATTTGAAAAAAAATCTCTAGCGAGTCTTGATTTTTCTCAAACACAAACCAAGTTCGAACCTGATCCCGGAAGACGAGGGTACTAAAAACTAGAAAGTCACCTAAAGCCATTAACATCGCTAATGTCACACCCTAATCTCATTAACAAGGTTCCAGCGCATGGTAAGGTGACAGGTCTAAGACGTGCATACCCTGACCTGTAACCATAAATCTGAGACTGTAGCTGTACAATTGATCCGAAATTCAATGACCATCTGCTACTTATATCAGAAAGAAGTGTTAACAGTTCAATTTGACATTATGATTTAATGTGCCCGAGACAAAAAAAAACTGAATCTTTTGCCATTAGTGGAAATGCAGCCCCTATAAAGATTTAAAAAAAAAAAAAGAAACTAAAACACTCAAGAGAATGGTAATAACCTCTAAAACCAAATGAGAACTGGTGTATTGAGTAAAATCATCTCGATGTTATTGCATAGCACATAATAACCACAGAAAACCGCCATTCAAAGGAATTCTATATGGTAGAACTTTCGGTTTTGTGCGTTCAAGACAGTCCAGGGTTCCTAAATTTTTACAAGTTCTAATGGCATCAATAATGGCCAAAAGGCCCAGACCCAGTGGCAGACTCTCCTGAACAAGTATATTATGATCATTTCGCAACTCTTTTGAGGGTTCAATCTACTCCATGACCAGCATACCCTAATTCTTCTCAAAGAAGCTTGTCTCGGTAGATTTATGTTTCACTTAATAAGCAAAAAGTAAAATGAGAGGCAAAGATATGCAAACATTGAAAAAATATGAAACTCAGGAGCAAATCGAGGCTAAGTTATCTACCAGTAGGAAAGGGAAAACACCAACGAAATTTTGTTTTAGAAAGAATTGGTTACGCTTGGTTTGAAAATAAAAACATGGCCTTTCATATTATTTGTCATTTTTTTAAAACTATGATTTCCTTAATTTAGGAACATGCTGAGAATTTATTTTCCAATGGGGATTATATCCTGCACATCAGTGGAAGTTGGAACTAAATTTAGTTAATTTTACAAGAACAATGCAGCTTCATGATGCCGTTTACCTTATATAAGATTAGGCGATACAACAAGATTGCACTTAGAGTTTTATGTAACTCCTCAAATAATCGGGCCAGGTTAAAGATTGTTGAAACTCTGTTCCATGGTAATTCCACACTGTTGCCTTCTTCCTCAAGACGATGAAATATTTGTACATCCTTGTACTGAAGCAAAGCTGTGAACGCATCCCCAACATAATTGTTTTCTTTCCCATTGATTAAGGAGAGCCATACACCATTGCCTAAAGCATCCTTGAAAGTTTGCTCTGCAAGCTACAAACAAACACCAAGAGCATACATGAATTACTCTAAGAATATAGCAAGCAACCTGTGAGCCAAAGTGAACCAAGGTAAACCTGTCATTCTTAAAAAATAATTCAGCAAAGTGCAACAGTTTCACAATCACCAAAATTGAACAAACCTCAAACTCGCCCCTCTCCAAGTGAAGAACCCCAATATTGTTGAGAAGCTCTATTGGTACATCTTCACCCACTTTCCTCAGAAGACTCCGTGCCTATAAAGATGCATTAAATCGTGAATAGCGTAAATTTTGTCATGGAAAGAGAATTGGAAAACAGGCAGGACGGTATCTGACAGATGACAAGCCCTTACAGTTCTGTAGGCTTCTAAAGCAGCTCCAGTATCAGATGGGATCAAAATTTCACCAAGATCTAAGAATGCCTGCATATAAGTTGCATCGCTTAATATTCCAAACACCAAAATAAATGTTTAATAGTTGCTGAGTGCTAGCATCTAAGGAATTGAGTCAAACGCACATCTAGCAGGCTCGTTAATCAGATACTCAAAAGAAAAAAATATTAGCATATAACGTGCAAGCTTATATCAAAACAACTCACAGTAGCAGCCAATAGCAACAGAAGCTATCTATTAAACAACTAAAAAGTCAGTTTTTTTGAAGTTAACTAAAAAGTCAGTTGGAAGCAAGACATACTTTTAAGAGTGTATTAACATGCAATGCACAAAGCAAACTCATCCAAAATATTAAGAAACTAGCTCACAAGAAGCAAATATAAAATGGGACAAAGGGATAACAGTGCTTCAGTTATTGCATCTCATATGCTTAATCCAGCATTGGCAAGACAGAAGCAGTGTTCGTTCAACTTAATATTAGCGAGATTTACTACAACTACGCTTTCATTTTTCTGACGTCAAGCATGCAATAGCTCATCATCAATTCCATAACCTAAATTTTTTTAAATAAGCATCAATTTCTCAAAAAACTTGTGAGGTCGACAAATAAGCTAAATCTGCCAGACACAGTAAGTGTTTGTGTCAACAGATAACAAGTCGGAAATCCTTGAACCTTAACCTAACCCATTCATAAAAATGAGTTGACTTGAACAAACGGCTTATCAATATACTTATTAACTTTCACGTTACCATTTATTACTCCCTCCATCCCAAATTCCCAACGTAGTTCAAACACTTAGCGTTGCACATAATATTAGGAGATAAGTTGTTGAGTGATTACTAATTGTTATTTTTATTAAAAAATAGATGTGACAGGAGTTGGTTGGCCATTATTTGTTAGAGGATTAAAAAGGTGGAGTCCTTTTTATTAAGAGAGAGAGTGTGTGGTGGGTCAAAGGGGTAGAAGAGTGGTACTAAAATATTACCGGGACCATTCCTAAAATAGAAGAATTCAAACTTACGTGGGACATTTGAAGAAGGAAAGTGTTGGAACTTGGAACTAATATAGGACAACAGGAATATCTGATAAAAATTGAATCAAGTCGATCAAAGAACTACATTTGAGTTTAATCAATAAGAATGACGATATGCTCCACCTTCTTCTATTATATCTTTCGGCCAATCATTACATACACCAAATTACCAATACACTTTTTAGGACAATTATACATCAATGGATTAAGCGGGTTTAAAGAGGTTGACAATATCAACATCACCAATCATATATACATATATGTACTTCCTATTGTCTTCTTGTACAATCGGTACATTTCTCATTTTACACCATTCACACTACTATCATGACTAATGCATAAGGATAAACACGGTCCTCTTAGGTTTGTCTCAAAGCATTCTAACTTTTAATTAGATACAATTAAAGGTTTTAACATTCAAAGTTGTGCGGAGATGTAAAACTTTATATAAGTGATTATAAGAGAATGGAGGAAGAGTATATAAATGGTTAGTTGTGTCAACCAATGTAATTCTAAAAACACACCACTTTCGGGTTATTAACCTCTCCTAAAAACGCTGACAGATATTTCCCAGCAATATTGCAGCAATGTGTCATTGCAAACTTCTACTGATCATGATTTTTTATTATTTCAAGTCACAGACATTTAGGATGGCACTACTGGCAAAGACCGTCTGGCAAAAACACCGTACCTAGGAACAAAAATTCAATCTTATTTTGAAGGCTCTTTCGACCAAAAAAGAAGAAAGTGTGAAAATTGAACGAGAAAACTGCTGTGAACCCCCTCTTGTACCCCCCTAACCCCCAACAACACAAAGCAAATTCTTCGATCTAAATTTGATTCTCTTATTCAATTTCGTGCTTCATTCTCTAGAATGATCTTCTAAAATATATAGTTTAGTTAGGAGGCTAAGCCTGTTAAGCTCCAGTCTTCTTTTGGTCGGGAGTCCGAACTCCTAAGCCCCTTTTTTCATCGGTGATCTTTCATGGAGTTGCTGGAAGCAGCTTTTCGGAAAATTTCCAAACGAACAATTTCAGCGAAAACTTTAAATTTCTAATGGATCTCTTAACTTTGCAGGTGCAATGAAGAAATATCATTCCTCTACTAGTAAAGTTTTCAAATCTACCCAACCCATATTACTCGTGTCGTAAAGATGTACAAATACCGTGTTTTAGGTCTGTGGTCTCAGCCGCTGTATGGTGGTACATGGTACGAAAACTGCATATCTCCAAAACTATGACCATTATCGAGAGTGAAATCAAACTTTCGAACCATGATATAAGGTGAATTTTAAGGCTCCTATAGTGCAATCACCATTACGGCCTATTGTACCAATGGAGAAGAAAAAACTATGATTAGCTTTACAGGAAATTCCCAAACGATCGACGAAATCTTATCTTACTATTCCTATTGATTTCATGCAATATGATTTATTACCACTTTGTATAAAAACAGAACGACATGGTTAGTTTTTTTTTTAGTTTAGTAAGATAAACTTTTTCATTAAACTAGCTCAATTAATTTCAATAGAATAAGAGTCTTGTATAAGCTTACCATACAAAGTATCTAATCTAAAAGTTAGGAACAAAAGTAGGTCATGAAGAACATGACTTACACTTATACTCCATAATATTAAACTAATAAATACATCTTACTAATAAAATAAACAACCCATTAATTTATTAGCATCAACTAACCCTAATTATTAGGAAAACCATTTGACTAGATTTGGAGCATAGAGGATAATCCAGCACTTCATGGCATATAAAAGGAGGAGTAACACAAAATGATGGCGTACTACGTTGCTTACTTATACCTGATATGGGCAAATATATGGGACAGAATGGCTAAATTCATGTAGCTAAAAGCTGCATATCATTCAGCTGAATTTAAAATGAAGGACATAATCTTTCGTAGCAATATTTTCATATCTAGTACTCGTCCTATTTCTATCTGATAATATTTCTGACTCATGATCCGGATATAAGTTAAATATGTAAAGCTGAGTAAGGCCTTTTAAGTTAAAGTGAACGATACATCACCTGAGAGTCACGTGGATCAATTCGAGTAACTTTCCTCAAAACCTCCAGAGCTTTGTCTGTCTGGTGAAGTAAAGCATAAACGTGCCCAAGAGACTAAAAAATATGAAAAATCAAAAGCATAGATAAATCAGCAACAAGTGGAAATGATGACACATCTTAATCTAGGATAGCTGAATGCAGTGTCGATCCTTCTAGAATCAGCAACTAACCTTCAATGTTTCGCAGTTCTCAGGATAGACCTCTAAGACCTTTTCGAAGTTCACAAGGGCACTTCTGTAGTCTCCCAATTTGAGCTGTACTTGGCCTAAGCCTGCAGAATGCATTAACTTTAGCCCTTCGAAGGTTTTAGGAAAACCGATATGCAGCACAAGTAAAGTATAGCATATACAAGGGACTCAAAGAGAGTCAGTAATTAGCTCGAAAGAAAAAAAAAAAAGGATTAGGTTGTAGAGTGAATTAACTAAGCCACCCAAAAGACTCGTGTATTTCTCTGTAGTGAGGTGCAGTGTATGAAATAGGTTAAGGCATACTGAGGCGTTAGGAATCCTAGTAAACCTTAATGCGCCTTATTGAAGTGAGGTGCAACCATGGGGTCAAACAAGGCCGCTCCGGTTCAGTTTGCTCGTATAGTAAAGAATTTTCCATGTTGGCAAACCAATGTTCAATGGATCATACTGAGTAAATATTTTAGTCTGAAATATCAGATTGAACCTGAATCACACGGATGCCACTGCATCGAACATTATGGTAGTCACTTTCAGTCCAAATCAGCAACAATAGGCAAAAGAAAACTTATAATTCTCACATTAAAACCTATTGGCTAATTGAAAAACCACAACCACCCGTCTACAAAATTTTGAAAGTAAATACATTTTACAGTCACTTTAGTCTCTCTTTCATGCTCAATGTCTTAAACTAACAGTTGGGAGAGTAAAAATGTCACCTTTGCGATCCTTTTGACTTGTTTGCATTGAACATAATATCTCTGTTCAGCCTATCTTTAATCAAATATACTACATAATTTCTTTTTATCATTGGACAAAAGTGACAGATGGATCTGCCACCATGTGAGACAAACCCCCCCCCCCTCTAAATTAAGTTATTCCAGAACTCCTTCATAAGACATACCATAGTATGGCAACACAAATTCCTGAGGCTTGCTGCTTTCCTTGACAGAGGCCATGTAGTATCGCCCTGCCTTTTCATAGTCCCCCTGCAGCAAAGATACATCAACAATTGACATTAATCTTCAAAGTTCCAAAAAAACGATAGCCTATTATAAACCACAGGGAAGACATATAGGTCAAATGATAACTACTTCTTTACAAGAGCAATTCAGAGTGAGAGGGGATCAGGGGAAGCTAACGAATGAAGCAAAGCCATCAAAATTACAAAGCTTAAAACAGAAGAAGTCTGTTGTCTAATATTTTACATTTCAGTAAAAGATGACCTGGAATAGCAGACAGAAGAGGAGTAAATTATTGGTTTACAAAACATGATACCAGGAACAACAGGTGAGTGGTATACGCAGAAAGCAGGATCTGATTAAAAAAATTGAATAGGAAAAGAAAAGGCTTCACTACAAATCTCTTTCTTCTAAAAAGCGTATAGTCTCTGACAAAAAAGGGAAGTTGTCCCCTCAAAAAAAAGGGAAGTGGTCAAGAAGATGCAACAGTGAATCAATAGAAAAAATAAATCTAACATCAAACATACCTTACTATGATATGATCGAGCCAAATTATAGTACGAATGAGCCTTAGTGGGTCCGTGATTTGTAACAGCCAAGGCAGTTTCTGTCAATTGCTCAACTAAAAAATGTTGCCCAGTGAAGAAGAAGTGGTTCGCCAGATAATTCAATGACAAGGCATTGTAGGGATATATTTCAAATGCAAGCAGCATTTTTTCCATCCCTCTTCTAATCCCTGCAGCTGTCACATATATGTCAACAGACAAAAAATTAGAGTCCAGCCAGAAACACTAGTGGAACAGTAATTAGGCTCAGAAGAGAACCACCATCCAGAAACTTCACAGGTGACTAACCATCATTTGAATGCATATCCATAACCCCCAGAGCCACAAGAGCTTCGACATTTTCTTGATCTAACTGCAAATCCAAAACAAACCTTAAGTATATGAAGGAAATGCGAGATGATGATGAGTGAAGCCAGAAAACAGACCCCCCCCCCCCTAATCACACCAAATAGGCTTGTAAGGATAAATAAGCTTTGAAATTATTATTTTTTTAAAAAAAAGTGTCCTCTGAACAAGCTTTTGAAAGTTCATAGATACACATAGACATCTGTTGAAATTTATTTCGGATTTGGAGCATCAGTTCATAACTTCATATATCACATCCTTTATAGCAAAATCACACCTAAGTTATTCTATCTCGGGCGTACAAATCCAAATGTTAGACTTGGCCATTATATAATTTTTTCCACATTTGTGGTCCAAACGATAACTACAACTCACACTGAAGTGTCGAGTCCAACATGAGTAGGTGAGGTGAAACGAAGATTCAGTACACAGAATCACATGTTACTTAATCCCTATGTTACTTCGACACCGTCCTTTACATCAAAAATTGTGTGTCACGTTGACACGACACTTGGATAATTTGTCTTTAACTAAAAACTTGAATTTTTTTCTATAAAAAGACTGAGTCCGGCACTTCAACACCTGTATCCGAGTAGACACTTAAACCATGTCTATCAATAACAACAACAACAACAACAACAACAACAACTACTAAGCTTTATTCCCAAAATGATTTGGGGTCAGCTAACATGGATCATCATCTGAAACCGTGGAAAAAAGAGATGGCATCGACAAGTGTGACAAAAAAGTTCTAAGTAACATATTAATCGACAACAAAATGAGTAGGTAGATTGATAGGTGGGTCGGTGCTGCGTGTGCATGCGTGCCTATACATATATAATACCATAACCATCCCTTGCTAAATGCTAATGCAAAAACAGCTGAGTAAAATTTGCTTACCTGCAAAACACGCTCAAAAGCTTGCCGTGCCTTTTCAAAGTGACCCAACTTGTAGCGACATAGACCTATGCCTAGTCTGACAGCTCCAGGACAATCAGGATACACTCTCAAGGCTCTCTAACAAAGCTTGACAAAAAGGAATTATTAACAAATAAAAACAAATCCACTTTCGTGATATCTATAAGATAATAACATACGGCATAAAAGTAATTATGGTACTAGAAAAATCTTGTAAAAAATTGAGCACAATTAAGCCAGGCTAAAACTGACCTTGTACAATTCCAAGGACTCAGAATAACGTCCACGATTAAACTGCACAGACGCCTGCAATTATGTAGGTGATAAGTTCAAACTCTCCAAAAGGATAAGAATAAAAGGGATAAACCCGTGTGGAAAGATACATGAAGGGAAAAGAAAGCATAAAATATCAAGCAAGAGGCAATCAAACTGAAGAATGTACAAAACAGAAAGATGGCAGAAATGTCAAAAGGACTATTACAGTTTCTTTTTGTTTAATTACATAAAAAGTATGGTTTCAGATATCAGCTAATAATCCAATATGCATATTGGCCGATTCTTATCAGGTTTCAGCTTGCAAAGTGTTGTTTCTTGACTTATAAGAGAGCTTACATATCAATCAATATAGTTAACACAAAGTTCATACAGCCGATAAAGGCCACCAAAAGGTCCAGAAAATTAAAATAACCAATAAATTGTCATGCCCCATCAACCAAAACACTCAACGCTATAACAAAATAAAGAACACTTGCTCAATGGGAGACAATGGTACTATAATGGCGAGCTTAACTACAACCATAATACAAATAGAGTTTAAATACAATTAGAGTTTAGACATCATGTAGGAATTTACAAAAAAAAATGGTCATAACCGATAGAATATAACAAACTAAAGGGAGAAAATAGAAATACAAAAGGAGCCTTTCCAAAAACAAAAACCTAGCTGCCTTTATCACAAATTCACAAGTAAAGGCAGTAAATGTCCCTCTCCAATCCCCAAAACATACAGATAAAAATACCTGTCCAAGAAGGGCAGGAACATTGTCCGGATCACCATCGAGTACAATCTTGAATGTATTAAATGCCTGCTCAACATCACCCTTTGCAAGTAAAAGCTGACCTGCATTCAGCAAAAATGATAAAAACGCTCACTAAATAATCCTCAACACAAGTACTAATATTGATGTCTGATAATATTCAGGGAACAGGTGGATAATTTTCAATAAGGGAAGACACCTAATCAAACAAGGAGCTCAAAGTAACAATTTTTTTTAAAAATACATGGTATGTCAAATCACCATAAGCATTGGAATGGGAATGCACACATAGATGCCACTGAGGCACGAATTTTGGGCAGTCCAGTGATTGTTCCAAGATCCTGACTGGATACAGCCTAGAAGTATCCAGACCACGATATAAGAAAAAATTTAAAGAGCAATGACTGTTAGATACTTGGATAACGGAAACCAGCTTTTGAAATAATCCTGTAAAACAACAATCTCAGCTTGATCAAGGCAATCAACCTAAGACCTTGCTAATGGGACAGCACAAGAGTTTTTCGATAGTCATCAACAAGCTACCAGCAAGGAAGTCAGATTTTAGCAGTCATCTGGTTTTCAACGGATGGAGCATGATGTTTTACTTGGAAAATGCTTTGTTGACAAAAACATAGAACTTATTAAGAGGTTCGATTTTTTCCAAAATGCGATGAACTCAAATAATCCTCCCCTGGCCCTAGGTAATTGGGACTCCATGCACATAATTCTACTATAAGTATAAACTCCCTCCATCTTTTATTCAACTTCATTTTTTCTCTTACCTTGTTCTGGGTGGAGCCAACTCTTTCATCTCGCTAAATCAGCTCTCGCCATCTTTTTCAGATGTAACTGTAATCTTAAATTAAGCATCCACTTCACTCTTTAAATAATTAGAATCCCTCTGAAATTGACTTCCGAAGAGGTTTCCAATAGCAAAGATCAGAGGGCTAGATTCAAGCTCAAAGCCTCAACTTCAAAAGCAGGGTCTGAAAGGTCTTTCTGCCTTCCAAACTACGCTCCACAACAAGCACCCGTTTTTGTACCGATTCCGGAATAATAAGACTCATGTTGAAAGAGAAGCCATAACCATTTCTATTTCAAAGGATGAGCACGAATAGGATGTGAATTATGTAGCAATTATTGATTCCATTTAAACTATTGCTTCCACATTTTTTGTCATTTAATGAGTTCCACATTTCAAAGACAATGAACCTTGCTGGCCTGGTGCGGCATTTCCATGATTCACAACCATCAATAATATTGTGGAGATTGAGGCAGCTGTTACATAACAAAGAAAGATGATTGAATGTCGAAAGAACTAGGCTCCACGAGGCCTAAACTCGGTGGCTGTCTCATAAACTGGGGGTGGAGAGAGAAGAGGAGCCTACAAACAAACATCAACCCTCATATGATCACCCATGAGCTTACCTACAAAATCAAGGAATGCCGATCTCGTGAAAAGTGTAGGTTTCCAAGTCCCCAAAGAATAGAAGAGCTTCATAAACACGACAACTGACTTGGCAATGCTTTATCTCCATCAATTTCTTCCCTTCCACATCTAGTTACACACCATGAAATTGCCAAAGGAAATAGGTTCTCACGTACTTAGCCAATTAAGATGAAGTGTGTATAAAGCACAATGCCTTTTGTTACTCTAAACTTGGGGGCTTCTTCCCACATGAAATGAATTCGCTTTTTGTGATCCGTAAACAGAGAGACAGAGCGATATAATGAAATATAAATCTTCCTGACTATGCTTTATTGACATTTTGGGCTAAATGAATGAAGTATCAATTTCTCACGACATAAATTAGATTCCTTGGTACAGAACGTGATGTTGACATCCTGAATCCTATACTACAACTAGTCAATGGATGTAGTGTGGTCTCCATGACATCGCATTCAGCTTGACCATCTTTGTCTTTCATGAGTATACTTAAATTTCTACCAAATGCCACATCCCAAATCTTGGCTCAGAATGCAGATTGTTTACATAACAAAAAACAAATCCCTAAGCTTCGGAGCAATTAAAAAGAAAGCGAAATTTTACATGTTCCACAATTTAATCGTCTGTTGTATAACTACTACTTTCAGTGAGAATCCATTCACTTATTTTCAGGACCATAAAGCACGGTAGAAAAGGAGGATGTGATAGCTAAGTCCTGTTGGAATGCTATTCAATTCGGAGTGGATTCTTAATACAAAATCTATCAATTACGAGAAGTTAAAGAAGAGGATCATAAAGGACTTACCTTTACCAACCCAAGTAGATGATTCATGCATGTCAATTCTGGATGCCCTATTGTAGTATTGAGTTGCTTGAGCAAAATGATTATCCTTCTCTTTAAGACTTGTCTCGATTTTTCCAATATAACTATAATAAGCGCCCAATGCGTTTAGAATGGCAATCCTTTCATATCTCACATCAGCATAATATTCATCTATTTCTGAAAATTCCACGCAAATACATAAGCCCCAAACTCCATAACAATAGAGAAAGCCAGCTAAAAACAATGCTACGAGGCCTACGACTTATGAAACAAACCTAGAAACTTGTAAAGTTTATTAGAATTACCTGGGCTTGAACCTTCTTCCAAAATTTGGCGGAATTGTTCAATCTTTCCTTGCTTAAAGTACTCCCTCTGCACAAAACCATCTCAATTGGAAAAAGAATATACCCAAAATTTCCAACAACTACAAGTACAAAACAAAAATCACTCCCACACTACACATAAAATTTTACCCTGTCTCAATTTGAACAAACTTGGGTAAGAGAAACAAGCATGGTGAAGGGTGCAGAAGCGAAAATGTACACGACTAGAAGAAAATTACAGAAATGTCAGTAAACCTTCCTATAGTAATAACAAGCAGAAAACCAGGGCTTTTTTATTCCAAAATAAATGATCTTGAATTACTTTATATAGTTCTCCACAACCTAATTCAGGGTCCGTTCGGTATCACCAGCAGTTTTTTTTTTCTGTTTTTAGTTTTTATGATTTTAAAAGTCATATCGTGAAATTGTGAAAAAAAAAACAATTAATTAGGGTCCGTTCATTTCAACTCATTTTCAGTAGTTAGCAGGAAAAAAAGTTCACGTAAGATCTAATAGGGCGAATAAGGTTTCATCTAATAAGGTAAATAAGGGTTGAATAAGGTCTGATATGATCGTTTGGTTTATGTGGGAAGTCAAAATTCCCATGAAATTTCAATTCATAGGAAATAAATTCCTTAACTAAATTTATGGGAATTTGGTTAAATTGTTTGGTTGACAACGGGGGAATTTCTACTTACATAGGGGGATCTAGGTAAGTAAATTCCTCAATTTTGTGGGAACTCAAAATTCCTAGGAATTTCTAATTCCTCCATTTTGTTATTTTATTGTCAACCAACCAACTCACATATTTTTCTATTTCCCATGATTTCTGATGTCAACCAAACAACTACTAACAAGCAAAAATAAGTTGAAAAGAACAAAGTTTTACTATAGTAAACATATTTATTTCAGATACTGATAACGAAAACCGAAAACAAAAAACAATAACCACAAGGCTTTTATCCATCAGAATTACAGCAATGTCAATAAGCCTTACTTCAGTATTACCAAGCAGAAAAAACCAAGGCTTACATTACACCATAAAAAAATGATCTTGCACCAATTTTGACACTTCTCCAATCCCCACACCCTAATTAAGTTTTCGTTCAGTATCACCGCCCGCCCTTTATCATAGAAGTAAGTTTTAAAAAAAAACATTAAAATTACTACAACGGAAACTGAAAACAAAAAACGATAACGAGGAACCCTATAGTATACCAATTAACAAACCAAAAACATGAAATAAAGTAAAATTGAAGATAGTAATGGGAATACCGCGATGACGAGCCAGAGGTCGAGGGGAGCTTGTTCGGCTTTAAGAATATCAAGAATGTCAGTAGCATCTCTAGGTAATTGATCAAGTGATACTCTTACTTCTTCTTCTGAGTTCTGTACTGGAATGTATACGCACGCCATTGAAGAAATCGATGATTTAATTGATTCAAAACCCTAGTTCATATACTATTCTTCTTTTCTCTCTTCAGTTCACTTTCTCTGTATTTGAAATAACACTGGGTTTTTAGCAGAGAAGAAGAAGTGAGTTGAAGTTGAACAGCAGTGATTTGATTTGCAGAATTAGAATTGGAATTTGGAGCTAATGAAGGTTGGGTTTGGTATTTCCCGGCTCGCTAACAGTGAGATTTTGTAATGTCTGGTAACACTTTCTTTTACCTCTGCTACTCGGACTCGTGTGCCTACGGTATAATCAATATATATATATACTACGGATAATTCTACAATGGCTACATTAAAATTGTAGCCACTATAATTATTTAGATCTAAATCCTTTATTTGTTTGTAGGCTCATCTTGATCATTAATCCAAATAATTTAATAAAAAAAAGAAAGTCAATTTTTTTAGAAGTTAATTATATTTAATGGACAAGATGATTTCTCCGAAAATTAAGGGTTGAGATTGAAACTGTTGCAATGGCTAAAATAATTGAATAACCTTCCTATATACTACTAGATAATAAAGCCGTTCCGAAAAAATCATTATGTATATATAAAATAAATAATTTAATTTAATAAATAATAATTAAAAAGAATAATTTTATTTTAAACAAAAAAAAAAACATTCCTTATACTATTAATATGAAATTATAAAATTAATTATAACTTTCATTTTAAATCTCATAAAATTATAATTTTTGCACCATTAGATTCATCTCGAAAAATACTTTGAATCAAGAACCCTTTATGATATTTTTTCCAGAATTACAAAAAATCTTATATTTTACCTATTCAAGGCATGCTTTATTTGGCATAAATGAATTGAACTAAATTAACAATGAATACTAAGAAAAGTATATTCCCTCTGTGTTTACACTTTTTACGCAAGTCAATGCAAATCTTTGACCATAAATATCTCTAATTGCACACGTGTAAAAATTATAAAAAGCTGATATAATAATTCTACACATGAAGATGAATCAAACAAGATCCTACATGACTATGTTTTTCCTACGTATAACTTGCATAAGATAGTCAACGACTGGAATGTGAATAGTAATAAAAAACAAAGTGTCTCTATTAAATAAAAACGGAGAGAGTATTACTTAATACTAAAGTTCCACTCGAGTTGGACATTAAAAAACCATCTAATTCAATTTAGATACAATGATACTAAAGTAAATATAATATTAACTTAGATGCGAGGCCAATTGAATTTTATCACTTTTAAGTTAATCGAGTTAATTAACTAAGAAATAATATTAATTAAATACAAGGTTCCAACCCAAACAGTAGCAAACATGTCCAAATGGACCTAATCAATTTGCTAATAAACACTTATTAAAGATTAAATAATATTTTTAAGGAAAAATTGATAACAAAGGTATAAACTATTGGCCATCTTCTATAAAAGGTCTGAACGATTGATAATCCATAAAAGGTTTGAACTATTATCCTAATTTGACAAAAAACATTCTCATTGACCGGTTTAGGGTAATAGTTCAGCCCGGTTATAATAGGTAAAACGGTCAATGGGATTGTTTTTGTCAAATTGGGGTAATAGTTAAGCCCTTTTATGGATTATCAATATTACAGACCTTTTACAGAAGATGGCCAATAGTTTACACCTTCCATTACTAGATAACCTATTTTAATATTATATTTTAAAAAATTAGACCGATAGATAAAAGATGAAGTTTAAGTTTTAAAAGATAATCAGACTTTTGGATAAATAATAAACGATAAAGTTCGAGTTTTAAAAAGATATTTATACTTTTGCATAAATAAAAGATAAAGTTTGACTCTGAATATACTACAAGAATTATTATACTCCTAATTTATGAATTAATCATAACTTTAGTTATATAACTCAAAAAATTATAATTTTTATACGAATTATACCTTTGGACTCAGATCAAAGCATATACTTCAAAATAAGATCCATTTTGACATACTTATCTTATTATTACGTAGGGGTACCCATTACTGGATAACCTATTTGGCGGGTAATAAATATTTAAAAAGATCAAGTATCAAAAAATATAAAGATTCTTTGAATATGAATATGAGATATTTCACAATCTTTTCATTAATTGTTATGTGAATGAATTGGTGAAGAAAAACACAAAGATTTAACATAGTTCACTAACAATGTGTTAGCTATGTCCACAAGGAAAAGGGAAAGAATTTATAGTATCGTGAGGAGAGAGAGTACAATATTACAAATTATGGGGGCAAATATTAATATAGGGTTTATATATTACCCTTCTAATTAACCTAGACCGAATGAACCTATTAACAAACCCAGAACATACATGTTTTACTAGACCGCATACACCGAAACTTCGGAATACCCCCGTGCTTGGTTAATCTTAACGCCAGATAATTCAAGGCATATCTCAATGTTAATATTATGTTTTACATATATTTTTGTAAAAGAATATACACATATTCCCTCCATTATATAAGAGTTTGCAAACTGTTATTACATATGTTCACAAGTCAAGTAATACACTTAATTGTGGCAATATTACAATATTTATTCCTTCTCAATCTAGCAATTAGAGTTTCATACTTTCTCTTCCTCGATTATTATATCATATTATATACCGTCATATTTACCTCTTTATATAAATAACATTTGATGATTAAAACCAACTACTGCCTAAAATTAACATTCTCAATGCCAACGGGTAAATTATTATTGAACAAATGATAATTTTTAAATATTAATATGTGCATTAGGCGCGCCACATAGAATTTCCATGTCACAAAAGATATTAGTAAATTCTATAAGGTTTTATTTTATATTCTTATAGATTTTTGAAAAGATAATTAGAGTTCTGGATAAATAAAAATAAAATTTTTGGAAGATTTTCTGGATAAATAAAAAAAAAATTAAAAGATGATTAGAGTTTTGTATAAATAAAAGATAGAATATGAGTGTGAATAAATCGCAAGGATTATTATAATGTATAAACTAATTATAACTTCAGTTATAAAACTCAAAAAATTAAAATTTCTATACCTTTGGACTCAGCTTGAAACATACTTTAAAATAAGATCCAGTACAATATACTTATCTTATTATTTTGTAGGGATACTCATTACTGGATCAACTATTTGGCGGGCAGTTGAAAATGAGCTCATGACTGAAGTTATAAAGGAGGTTTTTTTTCGAGAGTATTGAGGGCGCCAATAAGAAGAAAAAACATTTTGACCAATAAGATCAATGGTAATTAACATTTTTTCTTTTAATTCAGTAAAGGCAACCAATAAATTGAAGATAATTAACTTTTAGATTTCATTTGATATAACTAGAGTGATTTACTTTAAAAATTAGGAGGAAAATATATATATTTGTAGAAATAATGGAAGAAAACCCTATATAAGGATAAAGAAGAATATAATTTTCTGAAATATTAAGAAAGAATACACTACATAGATACCAAAGAAGATATCTAAAATATCAATTTCGATAAGACAAGGAGAATTTTTTCTAAGGGAAAATATTTTACGTATATTTTTAAAGAAAGATATCTAAAATGTTATCAGATAACAAAATGAAAAAAAGATACGATTTTTCCAAAAAAAATTAAAACAATAATCATACCATGTGCTACTACAAGGAGTATTATCTAAACCCTTTACCATCGAATGTATTTGTCAAATGTAAAAGAATTTTTAGTATTTGTCCTGTAAATACTTACAGATGTTTCCTTTTTTTTGTTTTGTTTTGTTCCTTTTCTAATATATTTTGATTTTCTACATACGTGATTCTTTTGGCTTGCTATGTTAATTACATCTAAAGATAATAGAAAAAAATTAGCATTTACTGTGGTATAGTGGAATTTGGCTTTGAGTTATGGGATTCACTACAGACTAAACAATAGTAACAAATCAATCGTGAAACTAATCGGTTTTTCTTTTAAAAAGACAAATAGAGGCATATCAACATTAAGGAGTGGATATCTTTTAAAAATAAATAACTAAAACCAATTTGTTATGTCTTTTAAGTTGAGCTTTACCACATAATGTGAGAATTCTATTGGTCAAACGTTGAAATTAGAAATTAAACGAATAAAGTATATAAATTGGTAGCGTAAACATTTACCAAACTGATTAAGCACACAGTAGCCACAAAAATTATTAATTCGTGCACTAGCAATTAAACCGCGAGTGTGCCTGAGAGATACTTAACTCTTAACACTGTAGCTATTATAACAAATCCGTGCATCGCACGGGTTTAAAATCTAGTTTGCACTATAATTGGGTTGGGTTCTTGGGATGTACAAATCTATTAATTAGCGTCAATGCACGCGATGTAGGTAAAGGAGGTGGACTCTAATAAAGAAAAATGAAAAAAATAATAAAAATGTTTTAATTATTTTACTAATTTGATAATTGAGTATTTTACAAATTAATAAATTTAAATGTTTTTGTGTCAAGTGCATTTGACGATAGTAGAGATTTTAGCCTAGTCTGATTCTTAATCACCTCGATATTACTTTTACTAAATTATTTACATTTGTTAGGAAATTTTAGCTTTTTTCTAAATGTTCTGAACTTTTTAAATTTTTTCTATAAATAAGTTAAACAAAACATATCCTATCTTTGTTAGATATAGAGCAGAGTAAACCGGATTACAAGAAAATCATACTAGTATACATAAGAAAGGTTAGACCAGATTAAGTCTTCTTATTTCTGTTTACTTACATATGTTTGATCGCATAGTTATATTCTGAGATTATACTTTGTAAAAATACACGACGACCAAATTCAACAAAATCTCATAAGAATAAGCTCTGTTTTCTAAGGAAAACTTATAAGAAAAACCATGTGAGGGAAAAATTGAGAATGTGCTTTTCACTGAGTTAGAGTTATTATTACGCAAACTTAGATCGTGAAACAGATGGTTGAGATTCAAATCATATCATAAATAGGAATTTCATAAATATCCTATCTTTTTATACGAAATGTTGTGATGATGTAGAGTTGTTAGTGATCTAATATGGAGTTTAAAGCCTTCATAGGTGGTGTCTGAAAAGGAGAAGATTGACCTACCTCAAAAGTTTTTTTTCCTAAGGAGACCTTCTCCGTCAGTTCTTTGGAGCTTGGAGATAATACTCAAGAGTAGATGCAAGAGTGTTTTTGTGAATATACCCTACCCTAATGCCTGGGCATGAGTATTTTTAGGAGAAGTCAAGTGCATGGCACATGTTATGGTTTGACTCATGCTCATATGGGCTTGGCCTAGTCACTAAAGGTCTTCTTTTCTTCATAAACAAGAGGCCAATTATCCAAAGAATTTGCATGGTCCTTATTGCAAAGTTAGAGGCCCAGATTGGAAGCCATGTCCTCTCCCCGGGGAAAGGCCCTTTTGAAGCTGAGAGCTTAGTGGTGAGTTAAGCCAATGCGTACAAATATACAGACCGGGCTCATCCTTTTATGTTGAGGTCAGTGCAAGTGAACCGGACAACCCTTTTTAGTCAAGCCCAGTTGAAATGCCAATCAGGAAAGCAGAGCGACCTCGTCTTGCTTGCTTCTGGCGAAACTTCTTGCACTAATAATATGGAACAAGGGCAGAGTTTCACTCTATTGATAGAAACTTATATTAAAAAGGAGGTAGAGCTCTGGTTCATCTATAGTTCTGTATGCCTCAGCTAGCCGAGTAGCTGAACTACTATCCTATCGGTCGAAAGGAACTGGCTTTTCAACTACTGATGTGGCGCCAACTGACGCTATTGAGTCAAACTCCCTGATGGCTCAATGACATAAAGGTTGTTTCGAGGTCTTCTATGCAGACTAGGAGGTTCAAATCTGATATGTGCAAGTAAGGCTCTTTACTAGGAAACTCAGGTCCAACAGAGAAAGAGGTTCTTAGTAAAACTATATAATTTTCCCTTTTAGTTCACAAATTAATTAACAATTTGAACTTGAACCACATGATGCTCGAACATTCTGAAATGCAACATGCTCCATCTACGGACTTGCTTGAATGATTTAAGACGAAACATCCTTTGTTGAGGATCTTCTCGAATAAGCTAAGTTGTAGCATCCTCCATCTAAGGGCGGTCTCATTAAATGATGTAACAGATTTATAATGTATTATTTACATATTTGAATAGATAAAAATTTACAGGTGCAAATTCTGTAATTGTGGCTTTCATAGGCTTTTTTATAATTTGGATATTTTTTGGGTGAGGCTGATTCAAATCATTCGGGTAAAATAAGAACATCCTCCACATTCGAACTTCCCTTTTTGTTAAATTCTATATTGTTTATTATTCAATTAAAAACAACAAAAATGAACTTTTTCAACTGGCCCTCCTTCTAGGTCACATTGTTTGTATGAACATAGTTTGGTTGCGTGTGTTATGTGAAGTTATCGGTGAGTCATTGTGGAATCTGAAGCCTTCGTAGGTGGTGCATGAAAAGAAAACTGGGGTAGGAAAGTTTTTTTTTTCTAATGCCTTAGTCAACTCTTTGAAGTTTAGAGAGAATACTCAACAATAGATGTAATGGTGTATATGTGAACACATCTTACTCTAATACATGGCCATGAATATTCATAGGAATGGTCAAGTGCATGACACTTGTTCTTGCTTGACTTCGGTTCATATGGGCTTGAGCCAGTCACGTAGGGTCTTCTTTGCTTTATTAATAACAAGCCAATCACCCAAAGAGTTTGAGAGCGTCTCATTAGGAAGTTAGAGGCCCAATGGCTCAATGAGAAAGCATGTTGCGTGGAGTTTAAACTCTACTCTTGCTGGCACACTCGCGTAAAGAGCCCCTACGTAGACTCATAAATTTGAAATACAAATAAAAAATAAACCTTATAATAAATTTTTAGATTTTGGTTTGGTGTTGAAGTTCAAATTCGATTTTCGTGAGTACTTTTGCTAATGTGGACGCCTTCACATGACATAAACAATAGAAAATAACACTTGATATGATCATTCACCTTAATTTTATTGAATCTTTACATAAATTTTGTTTTGGCTTTGTACTTGCTACTTATGGGTTTTGAATGTGTTGTGCAATTTGATCTATGATCAAGAAAAAAATGGTTTTTTTATAGGAAAAATTGATAGGAATAATCCCACCTTTGGCTGGTCTTCCATCAATGGTACCACCTTCAATTAATCCAGGTATAATCCGACCTTTGACATCCATATTCTCTCATTGGTCCCTCACCTGTTGGTGGCCTACAATCATGGGTAATCCTCCTAATTACGTGATTAATAGCTAATTAAGTATATTTAAAACTTAAATTTTTAATTAAAATTCTAAATCAAAGTTATTAAAAAAAAATTTAAAATTAAAATTAAAATCCCTTCCCTCCCCCCAGCCAACCCCCACCCCCTTCCCTCCCCCCTTCCTCTGCGCCTGCCACCCCACCCCCTCCCCTTCTGCTGCCACCCTCCACCGCCGGATTCGCTGCATCTCCGGCGACCGCACTCTTAGTGTCACGCACTCTCACTCACTCACTCACACTCAATCACTCACTCACTCACTCACCACTTACCATTGTCGGAACGCTGGAGTCACCGCGAAAGGGAAGGCAGAGGTGGGGGAGGGGAGGGGTGGCAGCGTTGGGGGATGGGAGGAAAGGGGCGGCAGTGGTGGGGGAGGGGAGGGAAGGGTGTGGTAGTGGTAGGGGAGGGGAGGGAAAGGGGCGGCATTGGTGGGGGTGGGGAGGGAAGGGGGCGGCAGCGGTGGGGGAGGGGAGAGAAGGGGGCGACAGTGGTGGGGGAGGGGAGGGAGGGGGCGACAGTGGTGGGGGAGGGGAAGGAGGGGGGCGACCATGGTGGGGGGAGGGGGCGGCAGTGGTGGGGGGGAGGGGGTGGCAGTGGTGGGGAGGGGGGAGGGAGGGGGATGGGGGGTTGGTTGGGGAGGGGAGGAGGTTTTTCATTTTTAATTTTTTTTTATTTTAAAAAAAAGTCAAAGGTAATTTTGTGTGGTAAAACAGGTTGCCATCAACTGGTACCAATGAGAGAATATGGGTGTCAAAGGTCGGATTATACCTGGATTAATTGAAGGTGGTACCATTGATGGAAGACCGGCTAAAGGTGGGATTATTCTTATCAATTTTTCCTTTTTTATATTATAATTAACGTCAGAGATTACACTTAGGGGATGTTTGGTTGCCATAATTTCATGGGGGCAATGGAAATTCACATGATTTTCCTTTTGGTTGAGTTGTTTGGTTGACCCAATATTTACAAAATGGGGGAAATAGAATTTACATGGGAAGTTTAAATGGCTGTACTTTGTGGGAATTCTTTTACCTTGACCTCCCTTGGTCACTCAAATTTCCTATGGGTATTTGACAATGAAATGACATTAATGCCCCCCAAATACCCCATTTGGCGCTACTCTGTTTCATTTTCCCTCCTCTTCACCAAATATCAAGGCCTGTTTATAGTTTTAGCTCTCTAGTTGTAAATTCTCCATCTCCCACCTCCCACCTCCATCCTCATCTTTCTCCCACAAGCAACTAAAAAGGTATGAACAAATCTCGTATACTTCAATTTTTGCCTTGTCAATTGTTGCAATTTTTCAAGTTGTTGTTTTCAATTTATGTACTTAATTTGGTTAACAATCCCACACTCCCCCTCTCTTTATTTAGCTGTTAGATTCTTGGTGCATGTTCATTATTTTGGGTCATTTGACAATGGAGCTCTTGAATTCACAAAAAAGGGCTAAAAGCTACTGTTCATCTTCTTCCAATGTCTGTAGCAGCTAAGATTTGATTTTTTTTCCTTTTTTTGTTGGATAATGAGAAATAGTCAACTAATACTTGAAGGCTAAAGTTTGATTTCATATAAATCATAATTATAGAACTTATTGACCTTATAATTAAAATTTTGAGGTTAATGAGAAATTTCAGTTTTAGATGATTAGTTTCTTTAGTTAATTGAACTGATTTCATTACTATGCATACCAAACAATACACCCTCATTTAGTTCATTACTTTGCTAATTGTTACAATAATATTCCCTTATTTATTTGGTTGCTTTGCCTACTATATATAGATGCTAGAAGACTAATACAACCTTAATTTGCTTTTTTTTTTAAAAATATTGATATGCAGCTAATATCGATTGTATCTGTTGTACAGCTATGGCTCGTCTTCCTCTAAGTAAACAAAAGAAAATTGCAACAACGTGTATTGTGATATATAGGCATATGATGGACATGTTTATGGAGCTTGTAGTTGATCTCATGTGTGTTCTTAGTATTATCAACATTAAAATTCCAAAGCCCATGGCCTATGTATTTGATAACTCTGTGGAGGAAAGATTTTATGCTAGGATTTTAAATATTAGACCAATGATCCAAGGGAGTGATGTAGCATGTTTAGATAACCTTAGAATGGATAGAGCTTGCTTTTATAAGTTATGTGAAATGCTTAGGGATGTTGGTAAATTGAGAGGAAATAGGAATGCAAGTTTGGAAGAAATTGTTGCTTTGTTTCTTTTCACACTTTCTCATGATACAAAAAATCGAAGAACTCAATTATACTTTAGAAGAAGTGGGGAGACAGTTTCAAGGCACTTTAACATGGTTTTATAAGCTCTTCTAAAATGTCACCATCTCTTACTCAAAAAACCCGAGCCAGTGACAGAAAACAGCCAAGATGACAAGTGGAAATGGTTTACGGTAAGTTCAAAGTTATACCATAAGTCCACAATTATATCAAACATAATGCTTATACATTAATAAGTGAAAAAAATGTTTCCTCTTTGTAGAATTGTTTAGGTGCATTGGATGGAACACATATCAAGGTTCGTGTGGGAGACAAAGATAAAGTTAGATTCAGGAATAGAAAAGGAGAAATTTCTGCTAATGTCTTAGGTGTGTGTACTCGGGATATGCAATTTGTTTATTTGTTACCTGGGTGGGAGGGTTCGGCACATGACAATAGAGTACTCCGCGATGCACTTTCTTGAAGGAATCCATTAAAAGTCCCTCAAGGTAATAGGAAGATATGCTGTTTTATTGACTAGTAAGGAAGCTAATTTATGAAACTTAACTACTCAACGAAGTTTTTGTTTCTTTTAGGTAACTACTATTTATGTGATGCTGGATATATGAATTGTGAAGGGTTTTTAACACCATTTAGGGGCCAAAGATATCACCTGAGTGTTTGGAAAAGTGGTGCTCTTCCACTATCAGCTGAGGAGTATTTTAACATGAAGCATTCTCAAGCAATAAATGTGATAGAGAGATGTTTTGGATTGCTAAAAATGAGGTGGGGTATTCTACGAAACACAACTTGGTATCGCCGTAAGGCTGTATATAGGATCATTTTGGCATGTGCTTTGATACATAACTTCATTCGAACTTATATGACGGTAGACCCAATGGAGTTTTTGATTCAAGATTATCATTTGCCAGAAGACAATGGCGATAATATTGAGGTTATGGAGACTAGTGCATCATGGAATTCTTTTAGATCTGAACTAGCAACTGAGATGTATACTGCATGGTTGCAATCCAGGTCTAATTAAGGGACTAATTAAGTGCTTGTATGATTTGGTTATCATGTTTTAACCATTTTTTGCTTACTTGTAAGGAGAGCAGTGTGTTTTTTTGTTTAATTAAGTGCTCTTTATAAAACTCCTCATTCAGTGTATTGTGCAACCTTAGCATGCTCATCTCTACTTTTCCTTCTGTTTTGTACTTAGACACTTGCTTCTAAAACCTTTCTATATTTAAGTATAATATATGAGTTTGTTAGATATATTTTAGCATTTGAGTGCATCTTATTATTGTTGTACAGAAGTATTGTGTACTAAATTGGACATCTTATATTGTATCCTAAGATGAAAAAAAAATACGCTTGTATATCTTTCTATATTTGTGTTGTACAGATGAATCAGTCTAGCGGCCAAGGGATTTTCAAGCAAACATCAAGTGGAAGCAACCCTGTAAGAATCTTGTCAAGATGGTCACCAAGTGAGGATCGTGCTCTTATAAGTGCATGAATGATCTTGTCGATCTTGATGGATGGAAAACAGACAATGGACAATTTAAAAATGGTGCTTATGCTAAGCTCGAAGCTATCATGAAACAAAAAGAACCTGGTTGTGAAAAAAAAGCTAAACCTCACATTGAGTCTCGAGTGAAACTTTTGAGAAAACATTATGATGCTATATCCGAAATGCTTAGCCCTAGTGCAAGTGGGTTTGGGTGGAATGGCGACGGAAAGTTTGTTACATGCCCACAATCTGTTTGGGATGAATGTATTAAGGTATTTTTAGTTTTCTTTTATTGTAATACATATTTGGAATGAATGGATTAATTGCAACTTGACCTTTTTGTTGGTTTATTTCTGAACTACTAATCCTGTTGTTTCTCATACTTCATGGCAGAGCCACAAAAATGCTGTGGGGTTAAGAAACAAACCTTTTCCCTTTTATGATGAATTGGGAAAGATATTTGGCAAAGATAGGGCAATTGGTAATGAAGCTGAAAATGTAGTTGATGTGCTTGAGGAAATGGAGGACGAAGAAAGAGGTGGAGAAGAACAACAAGTCCCTCATTATAATGCAAAAGAAACCAACCCAACTTCTCAATGTACGGGACCTCCAACATCAACTACTGCATCAACTACTAAGACAAAGAGAGCAAGGACAGAAACCATTGAAGCTTTGAAGGATTTCTCTACCAAGCTTGCAAAGATTACTGACGTGATGGAAGGTGCAAGTGAGCACATTGGACGTCTAGCTAGTTGTTTTCAACATGAGTCTAATTCTGCAGAAAGAAGAATGAAAGTGACAAGTGAGATAATGAAAATGGAAGCATTATCTCCAAAAGAAGTTATTTTGGTCTCAAAGAAGATTGCTTTGAACCCTCTTGAAGTTGACTTTTTTTTCAGCCTTCCGGATGACTATAAATATGCATATGTCCAAGGTTTGTTGCTTCCCGATTGAATGACATATTTTCTAATATACTCGAAACAAGATATTAGTATCTACAAGCATGACATTTCACCTGGTGGCCTTCGAGTGTGTTTGTAGAATCTCTTTTTGGCTTTGTGAGAGCATACTAGTAAGATATAATATTGATGCTCAATGATAGTCTTGTTCAACTTGATCTAATTAAGTGATGACTGGTTAGATGTAAATTTTTGGAATGACTTGTAACAGTTACACTTCGTATAGTATCTAAAGCTTTCATCAAGTTTAATGTTGTCTAATATATCATTGTGAAGGAATGGAAAACAAAATTGTTAAATGCGTGTCTTAGTGCAGGGGTCTTATGAGCATGGTGGATTATGAAGTTGTAGAAAGAACACAGGATTAATTAGCCAAACATTAAAAAAGGTATAAAAAAAAAGGTAGTTAAAGGTAGTTAAAATACATGGAAAATGTACCTAGTGCACCAAACAATATGGAGGAAGTAATATCCTAGGAAGTTAAAATTCCCAAATGATAACCAAATAACTTTAGGTCAATTCCTAGGATTTCCATGAGGTAATTAATTTCCCATAAATTAGATTCCTATGGGAAATAAATTCCCATCACAACCAAACGACACTTTAATGTTTTATTGAAACACTTCATGTAGATATATAATTTATACATAGATCATAAGCAAAGAGAGGCTCTTCAATATGTTTGCCTCGAACCCATAAACATTAGGGACCTATTTAACAAATATCAAATAGAACGCTAATTATCTCTTCCAATCATCCTTGTTTAGGGGAGTATTTAGCATGTAGAAATGACAAGGTCGGTAATATAGACAAGATTCAATTTTAAATCATAGATATTATTCTGAAAGAACTTACTAATTTAGCTAGTTGCAATCCATAGTTTCTTGAGTATATTAATTGATAAAAGGGTTTAAGTACCATTTGAAATTATATTTGTAATAGGAGATTATGCATCATACACCCGAGTTTACCATGAGCATGGTACACCCAAGGTTATTTGTTGCTCAAATAGCCTTGGAAGCATGGTACACCCAAAACTATTTGAGCAAAAAAATAACGTTGGATATACCATGTTCATGGTATCCCTTGTGTATAATAAAAATTGTATTATAGCAGTGCAAAGTAAAAACTAGCACTTCCTTGCGATGCACGAACCCATATGTCAAAAGAGCCAACTTCTCCTCCAAGATTTTTGACGGCAACATTATTAAAAAAAAACATTCTTAGGTGAACTTAGTCAAAAATCAACACAAAAATGGAAAAAATAATAATATCAAGCCATCATTAGACATGAGTCAGCTTGTGAAAGAGCTGACTTCTCCTCCAAGAATAGTTAAACAGCAACATATACAATTTATATTGATAAAAAGAGATAAACATTCAAAGTGATTAGTAATATGATAATAGCATTACTTCCATATTTTAACAATCTATAAATTAAAGCCAGACTCTTAGAGAATTTTATCTACAAACATTTTTACTTCAAAGAGAAAATGGATCCTTTAATTCTAACTCTCATCATTCCTATAATAGTTGTGATTCTCTATTCTCTAATAAGAGTTTCAAATTCAATTTGGTGGAAGCCAAAATGGCTGGAAAAGCAACTAAAGCTACAAGGTATAAAAGGTACTCCTTATAATTTGCTAACTGGAGACATGAAAGAGTGGATTAAGAAAGTTGAGGACGCCTGGTCTAAACCCGCCAACCTAAACCACCAGATTGCAGCTCGGGTTGATCCTTTCACCCATAGCATCGTTAACAAATATGGTATGCCACTCGCTCTCCATTAGTTTCCGTTTTGAGTTGCATGTTTTGTTAAAATAAAAGTCATTCGGGTCGAAGGGTTCTGATAGGTGTTCAATATCATGCCAATGCTGCGTTTTACAAAAGTATATGAAATTCTATATATAGGTGGGATAATTGTATAGTAAGATAGATTGATCATATCGGGTAGGCTCCCGATTGATTCATGTTGCGTCGTGTCATGTTGGTTCAATGTGCTAGGATAAAGGTTTTTAGCTCTTCTATTAATCAATTAAAGTACACTATGGGATCTAAATGGTCAAGTTACATGAAAACAGGGAAGGTGTCCATGTGTTGGGCAGGACCAACACCCAGACTGATCATCCAGGACGTGGAGATGATGAAACAAGTGCTAAGTAACAAGCAAGGTCACTTCGAAAAGCCATACATAAACCCCCAAATCTTAGTCCTAACAAATGGTCTTACTACTTTGGTGGGCGATAAGTGGGCAAAACACAGGAAGATCATCAATCCTGCTTTTCACATAGAGAGGCTCAAGGTTTGTCCTTAATTAGTTTTTCTTTCTATCTTACTTGAGAACTCTGTCTGAAATGTTTCACATTTTGGCTTAATACTATAGAATATGGTACCTGCTATGGTTGCTACTTGTGACGAGTTCATCGAGAAATGGAAGAACTTGGCTGATGCAGAGGGAAGTTGTGAAGTTGATATCTGGACTGAATTTCAGAGTCTGACAGCAGATGTAATTTCAAGGACAGCCTTTGGGAGCAACTACAAAGAAGGGAGACGCATTTTTGAGCTCCAGAAGGAGCTCGTAAAGCTAGTGCTAGAAGCAATGATGCAGACTTTATACATTCCTGGTTTCAGGTATTCCATTAATACTTATATAACTCTGACATAAGTTCAGGCCTGGTAAAACTAACCAAATCCATGGACTATCAAGCCTACCCAAGAGTTATATAGTGGATAATAAACCCAAATATCGCCCAACTCAATTTTGACCCAAACCAAGTCACTCATCACCCAAATAGAACCCGAGCCAATTCCAGCCCAGTAACCTGTTTGCCACTTCTACATAGACTCATAACATTTATCCAGAGTTGACTCTTCTTGGAAAACAAGTCTTGTTTCACATACAATCTAAAAATCTAGTACACAGCTTGGAGCGAGATTGTGAGCGAAGAACAGTACATGACCAGAAAAACTATAAACTTCTTTCAGATATATCCCTACAAAGAAGAATAGGAGAAGAAAGGAGTTGGACAAACTAATCACATCGATGCTCACAGATGTGATCAGGAGAAAAGAGAGTGCTATTAAAGCAGGAGAGGCAAAGGCTGATGACTTGTTAGGCTTGCTGTTGCAGTCTAACCAACAGGGTAATGCAGCAGAAAATTCTACGTTTCGGAAATATAGTGGGTTGACCATTGAAGAAGTGATTGAAGAGTCCAAGCAATTCTATTTAGCTGGCCAAGAAACAACGGCAAGCTTGTTAAACTGGGCTGTGATAGTATTGGCTATGCATCCATATTGGCAAGACAAAGCGAGACAAGAAGTTATACAAGTTTGTGGAAGAAACTCAATCGATTTTGAAGCAACTACTGATCTCAAGACTGTAAGTCCACCTTACGGATTTAAATTCAATTATGTGAAACAATAAAACAAAAACTAATGCCAAGATTTAAAGAATTGTCATACACCAGAAAAATTGCATTAAAAAAGCCTTTACGTGGGCTATCTTGTATATAAACCACCAACGATCTCAACTATGCCTCTCCTATACCTGTCCATACTAATTCAGAAAAACGAAAAATATGTTCTGTTTCCAAATTTCACTAAACAATCACTTCTTGAGACACCCTAAATTACATATTTATTGTAGAAAGCATGGTGGACGGTAAAATGAAAAGAGCCATTAATTGATAAACAAGGAATTCTTTTGGGTAAAACTGGCATAAATAATGTGTGGTTAAGAAAGATTGCTCCCTAAACTTCACTTGGTAATACATATACTAGCCTAAGAAAGTTTCCTTCTCTCTGATCCTGTAGGTTAACATGATACTCCTGGAAGTTTTAAGGCTTTACCCTCCTGTGATTGCTCAATACCAACACACTTACAAAGAAACTAAAGTTGGAGACATCTTAATACCAGCTGGGGTGGATGTCACACTTCCTACACTACTTATTCATCATGATCCTGATATCTGGGGTGATGATGCGGACGAATTTAACCCAGAGAGATTTTCTGAAGGTTTTGTGAAGGCATCAAAAGATCAGCTTGCATTCTTCCCCTTTGGATTTGGTCCAAGGATTTGTATTGGCCAAAATTTTGCTCTCATTGAAGCTAAGGTGGCTTTATCTATGATTCTACAGAGCTTCACGTTTCAACTCTCGCCATCCTACAGTCATGCTCCCCACACTGTTATGATGCTTCAGCCCCAGCATGGAGCTCATATTATACTGCATCCTCACAACGTTCACTAGATTGTAAACTTTATACAAGCTGCATCTTTGTAATAAATCTCTCAATAGTCAACTTGTGCTTTGCTATTGTCATGTGCTTAACATTTATATTCAAGGACCTACTCATATAAGTTATGAATTCAAGACTCGTCATGCTAAGCCAAATTAAGTACTTTTATCTTCATAAAGTCCTGTCTCCAGTAACATCAAAGAAATCATTATATTACTGAATCAATCAAATAACCTGCATCTCATATTGCTATAACTCTACATATATACAAGCCTTCATTGGACCACCAAAATTTTCAGCAAGTTACTTTTCAGAAGGGAAAAAAAACAGCGGAATAATTCAGTAAAATTATGTTCAGCAGGTTACTTAATTTTATCACTGTGAGAAACGAAATGGCTCTAAATGATGTTTGGTACATTTCCTAGAAGCTAAAAGTATATCAAGTAGAAAATAACTCTTCCTGACTGAACCAAAAATTATGTTGCAAAGTTTCTTTGATAGATTATTCAGGAACTAAAAGGGAGAAAAATTTTTGAAGGACCTTGCAAGTTATGCAGTATACTCCCTTTTTCTGTGAAGTTCATATCCTCAAAACTTTTACTAAGAGCATAAACTAAGTAGCTAACCCAAGTCGGCAAAACTATCCAAAATGGAGTCCACGTCGGGAGTAATAATAGCTCGCTTGTTGAGCTGCCCTACAACACAGCAATTCTTCGCGGCTGTATCAATAGCCACAACGTCCTGGGCAAATACACAATCTGAACCAGGATTTACCTGCAGCCGAATGTTAAGCATACCATGAGATCTCAATGTAATAGTAAACCTTATGCTTGGCACAGTTAAAAAAGAGAGGTTCCTCAGACCAAAAAAGACAGCCATCACAAATTCACAAATTCAACAAACATAGGCATTCTTCATATTCTTAGACATTGTATATTGCAGGTAACAAGTTTGCAATATCCATTTTAAGCAGACTTGAGAGTCATTAACGGGCTTCATTTCAGCTTATAAATGAGATAGCTTGGTGGGTTAGGTAGGTAGCTGATAATTTGATGATGGGTACAACAAAAAAAAAACGGTCATCTAACATCAAGAGACTTTGCTATGATAGGAGCCTAGTACATTGGGTGGTTGCTGTAGTGTTCAAAATATGATGTAGAGACAAAGATATGCAATGCAATGTTGTACAATCCATCAGTAGTCAAAAAGGTATAACTAACTAAATCAACCACTTAGAAGAGAAGCCAACTTTCAAATCTCAACTTTTCTCTCATTAAAAATTTAAACTCACATCAAAAAGGGTATCGCCAAGCTTGAGCTTCACTGCACCACTTCTGTAAATCATCATTTTGCCCATGATACCCGCTTGTAAATCTTTTATCCCAGCAGCCTTCTCTACGGGGTTTGAACCACTTGGAGGATTCGAGCTGCTAGCATCTGCTTGGCCTACTGCAACAGCAGTCCGTTTTGTTGTTGGCATAGTCTTTGGTAGCTGAAGAAACATCATCCTAGGCTCCGAAGTTTCCTCCTGTCATGAACACATTCAGCAATTTTAAGCAACTCTATCTAATCTGGAACTTTGCTGTCATACCATATGGAGCTATATTAGATGCTCACCATAAGGCCCAGCTCCATCGCTGGGTTAGACATACTCTCATCAAAAGTAGACAGCGGTCCGAACTCTTCATTATCAAGAACATCTGAAATCAAGACAATAAGATTACATTATATCTGTTGATGTATAGCTAGAAACAGTTCAGTATTATAAAGGCACAATAAGAAAATTTCTAACTTCAAAGTTCAAACAAAATTACATTGAGCCGAACAGTATTGATAATACCCAGATATACGCAAAATCTGCAACAAACCTTGACGTACCTGGATTTCCAGCATAAGGCCTTCGAAGAGGAAGAGTTACAGGATAGTTGCTATAGTAATTCTACAGAAGCATCCAAATAACCAATTAGTGTTCAAAAACAAGTGAAGGAGTCGGAACCGAAAATGAGCCTGACGCCCTGACCCATAATTATAAGCATAAAATACTTACCCATGGCTCTTTGAATTCTTTGTCCTCTCCACAATGAGCTTTATCTGGGTTACAAAAACATTTCTCAATTTTACAACAGTTCAAGCAATGAATGTCTCAATATATTGCCCATTTCAGAAACCACACCTTTGTACTGAGAACTATTTCCATTAGAGGCCATGTAATGATTACTGGAGACTGCTGATCCATACCCAAAGGCAACTCGCTGAACAGGCTCCGCTGCATACAAGAAATACAACATGAAACTTAAATAGGTGCTATAATATATGAGGACTACTTAAACATTAACAATATTATGAGAGAGAGGCGTATTACTTAACAATTATCTCAATTCTCAACATCTTGAGCAACAATTTTTTCTCCAGATAGCAATCAAATAATGTAAATTACAAACATGCAGGGATCATTGATGATCAAGGAGGTGAAAACTTTATAGTAGCTTTATGATTCCAACAACTTCTACCTGATCATAGTTCTCTCCCTTGCGTAAAGAGTCACACAAAGCAGTTTATGGTTGATATCAAGCATGGAGAAAGGTTAAATAAAATCTAAAATGTGACAAGGTATATTACAAAAAGTAGCAGTTTAGCAACACTAAGAAACATGTAAAGAACACCAAACAAAATAAATTATATGGTATGGGACAAAGCTGCCTAAGATTTTAAGTTGACTCCTGTTAGAAATGGTTACTCTAGGACACATACCACTTCTTATATTCGCCTTTGATAGTTTGATGACAACCTAGCATAGGTTGGCCAAAGGAGCTGATAGCTCAATCATTAGGGTTACTTGACTATGGTCATCACCATGTTCATTCAATTGTGGTTAAGCTCTCTTATCACCAGGCGATGAAAAGTAGCCCATGGTTTGGGATTGACTCTATTCACTTTCTCGATAGTTATGGCCCCCTCCCCTAACATCAACCCCATTCATTGGTGCAGTAGTGGATTGCAAGGGGTCATTCTAACCTACCAAAAAATGGAATATGGGCAACATAAACACCATTTATTTGCAAGTTTGGTCAGAAAAGTTTCTAAGCTTTTAAAAATAAAAAATAAGGTATCTTGGTACTCCATAAACGTTCTAGGTCGTTTTGCTTATATGCTCGTCATTCATATCTTAGATGCAGCAAGGAAAAAGATAAGAAAAGACATGGGAAAGGACTCACCTTTTTTCTCAAACTTAGGCTTTGCCGCTAAACCATCCTATGAAGGAAAAACAAAAGATTAGTTTTGCAAACGGGAGAGCATATGTTGAACATCTTTTAAATAAATTGATGACAAAAGAAGGAAAATGTAAATGTTTGAAGGATATAGTAAAACCTGGAAACGTCGCATCAATTCCTTTGCCTCAGCAGTTTCAGCATCATCAACTACTTCACTGCAAACAAAAGACAGTATGAGTGGCTACTACTATGATTATCTAAACATGATTAGTCCCCAGCAAACAACACTTCCAAGAAAAAACGACATACGTTTTTGCCACAACAGGCTTTGATGCTTTGCGTACCGGAGCTTTTGGCTGAAATCTCACCTACAATGAGAAAAAAAAAGTATATAAAGAAAAGCGTAGCGATAATGAATTTGTTTCAGATGAAGATGAGATGCAAACCTTCCGTGGTGCAATGGGTTTATGGTCAAATGACGACGGATCCATCACCGTTCACTTAAGAGCTTCTTAGATAGGACACAAGAGTACAACTACAAGAATACAAAAGGTGGATCAGTCACATTCACGAATTTCCGGTATTACAAATACTTATAGACTTATACCTATTATAAAGAGAACTAACAAGGAGAAGTAAGTTTCAATAAAATGTAGCTAATATTCAACAAGATTTTTCCAAAATACGATCGAACAACCCCCTTACCCCAAACCCCAAGAACATAAAAGAAAGACTAACAAAAAAGGAAAGCAGACTAAGACATAAATAAATGAAAATATATGCATAAGTAACCGAGATATATGTCATATGATCATCCAAATCAAAGCATACCAGCTGAGCTGAAAGCTATCAAGGAGTTGGCTAACAAATCACAACATTGAAGATACTATTAAAAATCTAATAGCCACATATCCAGTTTGCAAGATCAATAGTAAAGGAAAACTCATCGGAAAGAACTTCATAAACTCTCTTTTTATCTACCTTATAGAAAAGCGGTAATGATATATACAAGATGTATATAAACATTAGATATATTGCATAAAATAGTATTAAGTTAGGAATTTATACCAAAATCACTCGTGAATTAGTGTTATTAATGTTTGAAAGTTACTTAAATTTTCCTTTTGAGGTTCTTATATCCACGCTGTATTCATCAATGAGTGGCGGATCTAGGATTGCTACCTTACGGGTTCGAAGTCAATCAAAAAATAAGATCAAAATAAAGCAATTAGAAATTCAATATCTTAATTCAAATTCCAAATTACAACCGATAACTAGAGGGTTCATCCTTCGAATAACAATTTTAAAAAATTAAAAAAATTACAAAAGCATTCTTCGGGTAAAAAAATTACAAAATCCTTATCTCCACAATATACATTGTCAAGTAAATAAATGTATTAAGAGTATAAATTGAAAATTGATGAACTATTAATTTACTAAATGAAACATTGAAACACATAACAATATAACATCATATACAAATTACAAAACTTACAAGTGTATAAAACTAAATTACTTTGTTCATTCTACATTAACTAATTATAAACATTAAACAGGGAATCTAAATTACTCAAAAAAAAAAACGAAACTTTGTTCTTATACTACAATATTTACATAACAATTAATCAAAATACCCAAATTACTAAATTAGTTCACATAAATTGCAAAATACTAGTACTTACTAATTGAAAATGAAGTTTCTAACATACAAAAAAAAGAAAGAGAAACAAAAATTTGGAAAGAAAACAATAAAATTTGAAGTTAGGGTTTACCTGAGTTGGCTCAGTATAATCTTGGCTGGTGCTCGACTGGTAGTGGTCGGCCGTCGTTGGGCCGCCTGGCGCCTGCTGCAGGGGTGGCGGACTGGCGGTAGGCGGTTGTGAATTGGAGAGAATTGGGTGAGTCAGGGTTTGGAATATTTGGAGAGGAGTTGGAGACTTGGTGATTACTTATACTTGTGACTTGTGTGTGACTTGTGACAGTGATTTAATTAAAAATTTGGAAAAGAAAAAAAAAAGGGTGTTAAGGGGAATTGAACCGCGTGTGCTTCAACATGGGCGTTTTCGTACGCGACCCAAAACCAGACGAGCTTCAGGGCTTTTTAGTTGTATGTCTTCCGGGCGGTAGAGTCTGTTTATTTATTTTTTTCGTTTTTCATTCACGCATTTGACGACGTGTCAAATTCACGTTAAATATACCGATGTGTCAAGCTCACAAATTTTTGACTTTTAAAATAATCTCGAAAAATAATTGATATCATATCATAATATATGCTAGAAAATCGCAAATAAATTTTCTTAAAAAGATTTTGTTGCTATATGTTAAATAATTGCATATTGTAATCTAGATTTATGGTTACAAAATTGTTGGTAAAGATTTTGTTGCCGTAAATATGTTATTCTGTTAAAAAGATCCATCAAATGTGATGTATATCTTTTTAAAAATATTCATCAAATATTAATCACCTATAAACAACCTACAATAATTCTTGCTTCAAAAAAAAAAAACCTACAATAATTCTCAGAGTTTAATTGCCATACAAAAGTGTTTTTGCTTCCCTTTGAATAAGTTCTCAAATTCATTCCTCTTTGGTTTTAGTCAACTTTGTATGAAATATTCTTTTATTCTTTTAATATCCTTTTTGTTTCATTACAATTTGCAATTGAAGAAAACGCAAGGCAATACAACTTAATATTTGTTGGAGAAATAAAATCAAATTAAACCATTGAAGCATATACAACGAAGACAATTACTATTAAATTCTTCAATCAAATGAGGATAAGAGATATAGAAAATCAAGCTTTATTATACCAAATACTCCCTCCGTCCGACAAAGGATTTCTCATTTCCTTTGGGCACAAAGTCTAAGAGAAAGGAGGCTGGTGTGGGGCTTAAAGTTTTAGTTTATAATTGAAAAGTAAGATAATGGGTATCTTTTACAATTGTTTATTTAAGAGACAGAGTGTGGGGTCAAGTGTTTTTTGTAAGGAAAATGATATTATATTAGGTGAATCATATCCAAATAAAGAAATGCGAAATGTAATTGGGACAAACAAAAATGGAAAAAAGGGAAATCCTTTGGGGGTCGGAGGAAGTATGTGTTCAACTACATATATGGAGATAGATAGAGATAGGGGCGAGAATGAGCCTGGCCTGTTCACGAACAGTTCGGGCTCGGCTCGGTCAAAGCTCGGCTCGGTGAAGCTCGGTTCGAGTTCGTGCTCGGCTCGAAAGCTTAATGAACCAAGCTGAGCTAGACTAAGTTCGGCTCGAAAGCTCGTGAACAGGCTCGTTAAGTTTTTTAATATAAAAAATTATTTTAAAATATGATGTTAATACATCATGTTTTTTATTTAAAAAATTGATGTCAAATAACAAATGTAATACTCAAAGCTAATACGAAGTACCCTAGTTTGTACTCATTTTTTGGAAAAAAAAAAGGTTAAAGTGCAAACTAGAAAAAGACCAATAATATATTTAGAAAATTAAAAAGTATTGTACTTTAACTTTGTATTGATTATTACTGGAGAGAGAAAAACAATCAAACAAAAAAAGCAAAACACTCTCTCTCTTGTAAGTCTTTCTCACGCTATCTCAATACCCAGATCTCAAAAATGCAACAACATTCAATTGTACTGATTACTCCAGATTCAATTCCTCACTAACCCAGTAGCTTATTAATGCCCTCTGCCCCCATCTCACGCGGCGAGCGAGGGGATCTGCAAAAAGGCGGTTTGATCGATGAAGCGAGGGAGGTACGACAGCTACCATGGTCGACGGCGGTGCTTTTGATTGGGTTTTATTTTTCATATTTTTTTGTTAATTTTGATGTTCTGAGACTCTTTTGTTGAATTTCAGATTTATTGTCGAATTTTTTCAGATCTAAATTTTTTCTGAATTGCATTTCCCTTTTTTTGGTTGAATGTTCCAGTTCAACTTTATGGTTGAATGTTATTCTAATTTTATTTTAGTTGAACTTGTTATTTTTCATTTCTTCATCTTGTTATTCTGGTTCTTTTACTTGAACTATATATCCGTTTTTAGGTCTAAATTCTTTCAGATGTACTTTTTTTTGGGGACGAATGTGCAAGTTCAGATTTATGCCCAAATGAGCTGAGTTCGAGCCTAAAAACGAGCCGAATCGAGCCTAATTCAAGCCAAAATTCGAGCCTAAACCAAGCTTTCGAGCCGAGCTCGAGCCTAAAAATTATTTAACGAACTCGAGCCGAGCCCAACTTCTATAGGCTCGTCGAGCTAACGAGCCGAGCCGAGCCCTAATAAATGCTTAACGAGCCGAGCCGAGCTAAGGGGGGTTCGGTCTCGGTTCGTGCGGTAATCAGCCCTAGATAGAGACAACAATGACCAACTAGGTAGTTCAATTAAGTATTTTTTTGAAACAGTACAAGAAAAGTTTAGGGGACCCTTTTCTCAAGGGTGAACCCATAAACTATCTACTCCCTCCGTCCCCCAAAAGATTTCCCATTTGCTTTTTGCACGGTCTCCAATGCACATCTTTGACCGCTTATATCTCCTAATATTTATTAATAAAAATGATAAAATGTTGATATTTTGAATGTACCTATTAATACAAATCTAACAAGATCACCTATGACAATTATTTATATTATATATTAGTTATAATTTATGGTTAAAGTTTACAAAGTTTGACTTCAAGAAAAGCAAATGGGAAATCCTTTGGGGGACGAAATGAGTAATAAAGAAAAATGCTGAAGAGCAAGATTGTGAGGATATAAAACTCTTGACTTTTTGTAAGAATCTTATGTCGTTGCTTGGAGAGGAAGTCAGCTACCGATTTTGCTTCTCGGAAAATATGTGTGTAGTTACATAATTAAAAGAGTGGATTGAAGAACATTCTATTTACTACGTATAATATCCAATCATTCATGGATATTGTTTTTATATCAACCATTTATCTTAGTTTTTGATTTTAAATATTGAGATTTATGATTTTTTATTGTGAGATTAAATCCGATTTAGTTGTTGGATGATCTGAGTCGCAAGAATTTGTTTTAATAAAAATTGAAAGATAATCAGTACATAATTACTTTTATCAAAAATTATTAAATTTAATAATTGATTAAACAACGTTAATTTGATAATTTTTCTATAACATAATCTTGAGTGAACTCAAGGCTTTTTATTAAGATTTTTTTTTAAAAGATACAAAGAAAAGTCTTATGGCATCCTTCTCTCAAGGGTGTACCCACGACTATCTAAAGAAATAAGTTTCAACAGATTGGGCTCCGTATGGACATCAATGAAAACGCTTTTAATTAATATTAAATTAAGTAAGCTAATACTTTAAAATTACAATATGTTAAGGAAAAATGTTATATTTTAATAGGGCAATCAAGCATATTTTTTGACAATTGAAACATGTCAATCATACCATAACTATGATAATAAAAAGATCAAATTTATTTATTAATATTATACTTTTAAAATGAAATTTATAATATCATCATATCATATTTCAAAAAAAAATAGAGTGGTAAAAAAAGATTGGTAATATCTGACATGGATTCCACATGAATTTTTAATATAAATCAATCTATCCATACTAATATAGTATAAAACAAGAAAAAAAGCGATGTGGCAGTCATAAAATGATTTTAGTAACGTGTCAAGTGCAGGTAAATTAAGGTGACATGTCAATTTCACAAAGGTTTGGCTAATTGAAATGATTTTGGAAAAATAATGATATTGTAAGATCATGTTTTATAGAAAGATATAAAAAAATGCCACTTTTTGGCTAATTGCAGCAAAAAGATTTATTTTAAATTTTATTTTTCTCAATATAGGTTAGATTGGGGATCATATGCCATATAAGAGCATTTCCCAAATTGTAATATGATTTTTTAATTTACAAAAACGTTGAAAAGATATTTAAAAATGATCTCTTTGCAAAGTATTCTCACGGGTTAATAGCACACAATATTAACGAATATTATGACACCCCTTATATTGTAGACATTCCTTTAACTTAATACTAACATTCTCAAATATTGGGTTGAATTATTATTTAAAAAATCCAATAACTTATATATTAAACCTTTTAGATAGAACCTTTGATATCCCGTGCATTTTTGCACGAGTATAAATCTAGTTATCTATAAAAAAGGGTAATGTATCGCCAACCAGATTCGGTGTAATTGACCAAAATATCGGGGTTGGGATTTTCCTCCTCATCTCTTCCTATCCCCCGAGCACCACATTTCCTTGGTTTTGTCATTTCACTTCACCAAAAATTGGGGTTGTGATGCATCCACGCCACCTTCCCTCCTAAGTTCCAATTTTCAGTTTTTGGTTTTTATGATTGTAGAATCATATGACATTATAAACTTATACTTGGTCACAATGATAGTAATTAGGGATGGCAATTCAGTTCGACTTCGACCCGAGTCCGACTCAATCAGAAGGAAAAAGTCCGATCCGAATCCGAAAACATAAAAGTCCGAATGAAATCCGATAGGAGTTGGACCTTAGGTAAGATCCGATCCGAATCCGACTAGAGTCCGATTATTACTTGTTACCTCGTCAACTAATAGATTGAAAGTACATTTTAATACAAATAATAGATTTACATTATCAGAAATTAAGTAAAACATTAAAATTTTTATATTAAAGACATGTTTGGTTATTTAATATGGTAATTTAATCCGAATCCGATCCGAGTCCGAAATAATCTGAAGAAAAAAGTCCGAGTCCGAATCCGAGAATATATAGTCCAAATCCTAATAGGAGTGTAAAAATCATAGTCCGATTGAAATGGAGCGGACTTGGAGTTTAGTAAGTCCGATCCGAGTCCGGTCCATTGCCATTCCTAATAGTAATTGTGCTAATTTTAAAAACAGACAACTAAAAACTACGGGCCTGTTCGTTATCGTTTTTTGTTTTAGTTTTCAGTTTTTTTTTATAAAAACCAAAGATACGAAATCAGAAAAAGTGGTTTTCACTTTTTAGTTGTCGTTTTCATAATCATGTTCCCAATAAATTTGACTATTTTTATTTATTTATTATAGACATATATCATATGACTTTGAAAATCAAAAAACCAAAAAATTGAAAACCACATTGATACCGAACAGGCCCTACTTTTTCCGATTTCCATATTAAGGTTTTTAGTTTTTTACAAAAAAAAACTGAAAACTGAAAACAAAAAACGAAAACGAACAGGCTCTTAGATGAAGGTAAATATTCGTAAAAGGGGATATCGTTGAGATTATGGTTCTGAACTCCTCACAAAGAACCATGTCTCTTCGGCACAATTTAACTAAACTGAACTGAACTGATTGGAATTGAACTTAACTGAACTAAACTGATTGGAGCTGAACTGAACTGAATTGAACTGAACTGAATTGATATGAATTGAATTAAATAAATATATAAATAATATTTAAATAATAATAATATGAATATTAAATAAAAATTATAATGATAAGTAATAATAATGAATAATAATAATAGTATTTTGGATATTTTTAAATCATAGTTATAAATAAATAATATTAATAATCAAAAGTTAATGATAACAATAAAAATAATAATGATTAATGAATATAATGATAATTAATAACAATTATTTTATAGTCTTTATATTAATATATTAATACTTGATGATGATTATATAATAACAATAATGTCTAAGAAGTAAATTAATATTACTATTTTAATAATTAGATTTAATAATATAATAATATTTAGTAATAAATAATGATTGGGTCGAACCGTGCAAAATTGCATCATAAACCCTTTTGACGTGATTTGATTGGTTTATGCTTTTGACCTAAACCATGTTCCTCCGTAATGATAATAGTAATAATAATGAGTAAATCTATAATAATCATAATAATATATAGATATAGGTTGGTCTTTCCCCTTCGATGCGTCGTCCAACCTATCGATGTTGCAGTTCTGCAGGAACTGAACACCAGCAGACCCTCTTCGCGGACGGCTGGCACCGACGACGTACAGGAGTGCCGCTTCAGTCGGCACGTCGCTCAACCAACTCTGTCCGTTGTCAAACACAAGCGAAGGCCCAGGTAAATTTTCTCCACATCCGATTGAAAACAATTTACTTGGGGTTTAGCTTACTCCCAAATGACCAGCGATTTTGTCCATGTTCTTCTAGTAGTCTTGGTTATCTACCTAGATGTAGTTCTACTGGTTGTTTTTATGTATCTGGTTGTTGCCTTTATTCTGCTCTGGTTCTGATAGACCTTACTGTGGTTGTTTTAGCCGTTTTAATTGTGAAAGTAATCTTGGTACTGTCAGTTTTGCTTTTGCTATCTTCTTTGCTCTTTTTGGTTTTAAGATTAGTGTTGGGGTTGTTATTACTACAATTGTTTGTTGCTATCCTCTTTGTGCTTGCTATTCGTCCTGTTTCTAGCCGGATTCATGGGTGTGTGCTTCCTGTGTATTGGTTCTAGTTCTAGTTCTTCTTGCTGTTTTCAGAGTCACTATTGCCCTTCTCATGGTAGTTACTGCTTTTGCTATTATCCTACCTGCTGTTTGAGCCTTAAATATGGAAAATTCATTGCTTTTGCGTCTCTTTTCATTGTTAATTCGCCTATTCTTGTTGGTGCTAAGTTTGTACCTTGTTATGTGCCCTTCTTTACAAGGTTAGTTGTAGGGAGGTACTTATGGAGTGTTAGAGATTTGTGTGTTGTGATTAATGTTACTTTTTCTCTTGTTGTCGCCATTGGTTCTGTGCTTGTTGTAAGTGTTACTGTCTTTATATTCATGGCTCTTATAGCTGTTGCTCTTGTTATACTTGTTTCTGCTATCGTTAGTGCTGCTGGTTGCATAACCCCATATTCAGGTGTTTATCCAAAGATGGAAACATATCGCCATAAGTGGGGTAACTACTTTATTCCACCTTCACAGATAAGCCACGAAAGTTGCATCTCTTCCTCCCATCTTATGCTCCTGCTTTACCGCTGCTTTCTTTTTGTTTATTCTGTCCTTTGCCTTACTTTAATTGTCTTTCTAACTCTACATCTCTTTTGGTTTGGAATTTATGACCCCTTTTTGCTAATGTACTTCCCTTCCCCTAATCGCTGCTACTCTTTTAGCTTTGTTGCTTCTAGTTTGGTGCCACTCACCATCTTTTATCTTCCCCCTCCCTTCTCTCTTCCGAATGGTTATCTCCAAAAGTATTATGGGAGTTTGGTTATTAGTTTTGTTTATTGCTACATTCTCTTTGAGTGCTTTGTTTGGTATTTTTTATTTTACCCAATACAACCACTGTCATTTAGATACTCCTATGTCAAACTATCATCCTTCTTCTACCTTTAAAATTTTAAAATGATACCAATGATTGCTATTTATTTTATATACTCTGCTAGCTTCTTTTCTCTAGTGTTAATTGGTACTCCCTCTGTTTTTTTTAATATACACATTTCTCCATTTTGGGGTGTTTTTTTTAATGGAAAAATTGGCACCAACTATTGATTTGGTGCACAAAACAACGCAAACTAAAAAAGGTGCAGTGCACAGCACAAACTTTATGTGACGGGTGCGCAAAATAACACAAACGAATATTGTGGTAGGTGGACGACACAAACTCTATGTGATAAGTGTACACAACAACATGGATTCTAAGTAGAATCTCAGGCCAAAATCTCCTTGTGCTGTTTTGTACACCAAACGAATAGTTGGTACCTTTCTACATTTTGCCATAAATGGAAGGTTGGCCCACCTAATTATTACACTTCTCTCCTACTTTTTCTTTCCGGAGTACTTTGTATGCTTTGTGAGTAGGGATGGCAATTCAGTCCGACTCCGACCCGAATCCGACTCGATCCGAAGGAAAAAGTCCAATCCGAATCCGAAAACATAAAAGTCCGAATGAAATCCGATAGGAGTTGGACCTTAGGTAAGATCCGATCCGAATCCGACTAAAGTCCGATTATTACTTGTTACCTCGTCAACTAATAGATTAAAAGTACATCTTAATAGAAATAATAGATTTACATCTTAAGAAATTAAGTAAAATTTTAAAAAATTTATATTAAAGATGTGTTTTGGTTATTTAATATGGTAATTTAATCCGAATCCAATCCGAGTCCGAAACAATCCGAAGGAAAAAGTCCGAGTCCGAATCCGAGAATATATAGTCCAAATCCTAATAGGAGTGTAAAAATCATAGTCCGATTGAAATGGAGCGGACTTCGAGTTTGTTAAGTCCGATCTGAGTCCGATCCATTGCCATTACTATTTGTGAGCCACTTTTATACGCCTAGCTTAGTAGACAGCAATGGCATGTTACATTAAGGTTGTCGTCCACCCACTTTCATCTGCTACTAAATTTTCTTCATCTGTCTCTCAATCAGCCTTGTGGTATTATTCTTACCTTAACTAGATTATGTAGTATCAATTGCATTTGGTGGGTTTCATGCTTATTGGACTTTGGATGGCTAAGCATTACTACTTACACAACCCATGTTTCACACAACATCCATCTACCGAGAAGATTTTTTGATACTGTACTACAAGCTGAGTATATGTCCAGCTATCAACAACCGCCGAGGAGAATTTTTATGATGTGCTCAATTGTTTTTTAGTTTAGTCTTAAAATGTAGTAATTCTGGTATACTACAACTACCAAGTGTTCTACTCTACCTTGTAATTCCATTCGCTTTGCCTTATTATTGTTGTACCTTGTATTTTGTAAAACTGCACTGGCCGAAGATAGCCAGAAGAGAAAGAAAGCACAAAATGAAAGGACCTGGATGCTTAGACGTCCATAATGCCATGGAGTTGAAAGAGCACTCCATTAAACAACTTTACCAAAACTCTTTCATCAATTTTAAAACTCAGTTTTCAAGAGCGGATATACTTAAAGCATTTTGGAACCCCTTCCCCTTTACAAAAAGATTATAGGATTTTCTACCATCCATCATGATTCGTTTGTAAACGATTTTTTTCCAATATCGTCGATTATTTTATGAAGATCATTTCTTGGAATATCCAAGGGGGTAAGAGATCCCATGTTATAGCTGAATTACTCTTCTTAACACGAAAGTGTAACCTGGATATCCTTTTTGTTCTCGAAACGAGAACTAATAGAGCAAATAGCACTAAAATCTTAAAAAGTCTCTCTTTTGAAAACAAAGTAATCATAGACCCATCGAATAATTCGGGTGGCATTTGGATTTGTTGGAACAATACCAACATATTAGTAACCCATACTCAATGCTTAGATAGAAATGCTCACAATTACCTCACCCACAGACAGACCAATCATAACCTAGTGATTACTGGAATATACGCACCAGCCCAAGAGCAAGAGAATGAAGCTTTTTTGGTTCAATCTTCACTCATTTCTAAATATGCAGACCCTCCCTTGGATGGTTATCGGCGACTTCAATAAAATGCTTACACCTCAAGACAAAATAGGAGGAAGAGATCTCCGTCTCTCACAACTAAACCGGCTACCAAGACTTATCACGTCTCTAAATGCAACGGATGTTCCCACCACACGAAACGCATACAGCTGAAAAAAACACTGTATCACTCAACTATCTATGAAAAGCTAGACAGGGCACTTTGTAGCATGTCGTTTACAAACCTTTTCCATAATTGCTTCTCGACATACGAGGTATTTACAGTTTCAGATCATGCCCCCCTATTCTTTCAAACAGAGCAAACAAACCAAACAAAGATACATCATTACCGTTTCCAAAATGCCTGGGCCATAGAAAAAGAATCCCACCATATTGTGGCTAAGGCATGGAACATCCCGGTAAGAGGAACTAGTTTCTTTTCCACCGAAAAGAAATTACAAAGTATTAAGCAACTATTGAAGGAATGGGCTAAGAAAAAATACAACTACTCTGCCAATAAATTAGCCCAGAATCAAGACAAGATACAAAATTATAAACTAAATTATGGAACCAACCTTACAACACCATCTACATCAACCACATACGAAGGCTTATCCATCAACGGGAGAAATTGCTGCTATTTAAGCAACAACAATGGGGCCTTCATAGCAGGAAAACTTGGCTAACCCAAGGTGATAGGAACTCTAGATTCTTCCATAACAAAATGAAGAAAAGGGTCATCCATTCAAAGATTTATAAAACACGGACCCCGGGATACATTTGGCTCCATGATGAGAAAGAGATCAATCTTGAATTCGCACAATCGTTCAAAAACAGATTTTCTTCTCCTCATTCTCACCCAAGGGATCTCGCACTAGATTGTATTGCCCCGACCATAAACCAACAGCAGTGTACCGACCTCCTTGCCCAGGTTTCGGATGAAGAAATTAAGAATGCCTTCTTTGACATGAACCCCCTCAAAGCCCCGGGTTCCAATGGTTTTGGTGCTGGTTTCTACCAAACATATTGGCCCATTATCGGAACGGAAATCTCCCAAGCTATAAAGGGCTTCTTTCACCACTGCAAACTTTCCCTAACTCTCAACCACACTATCATTGCTCTCATACCTAAGAAAGACAACCCATAGACTACAAATGACTTTCGACCTATTAGCCTCATTAACTCAACCTACAAAGTCATCTCAAAGATACTAGTCAATAGACTTTCTGGGGTTCTCACCGATATCATCAGTCCTTTCCAAAATGCGTTCATGAAAGGGCGGTCTATCCACGACAATACCGTAATAGTCCAAGAAGTCTTAAATACCTTCCAAAAATCAAAGAATAAGACGGGTTGGTGTGCCTTAAAGCTCGATATGGAGAAATCTTATGATAGATTAAAATGGGACTTTATCTGGAAATGCCTTCAATCATACGGCTTCCCGGAGCAATGGATCGACCTCGTAAAACAATGCGTCACAACAATATCATATTCTATAAAAGTTAATGGCTTAGCTACTAAATGGTTTAAACCATCTCGTGGTATCCGTCAGGGTGACCCCCCTGTCACCCTACCTATTTATAATTTGCATGGAAGTCTTCATCAGGTTATTGTTGATCCAGAGCTCCCACCCAAATACTGGAATAGGCTTCAAAGTCTGTCCTAATTCCATCCGTATCCCTTGTCTCATGTTTGCTGACGACAGCCTCCTATTCTGTAAAGCAACTACCACAGCCTGTACAAATCTCAAAAAATTGATTGATGATTTTTGTACTCACTCTGGTCGATTGGTCAATTACCACAAATCTGCCTTAATCTTCTCAAAAAACGTTCCCAACTCCAAAAAGCACTCGTTAGCTAGTCACTTTAATATCACGCCCAAAGGTAATCTAGGGAGATACCTTGGCATTCACTTCAGCTCATTCCGCCCAACTAAAAACGACATGGCTCACCTTCTAGCCAAAACAGAGAACAAGATCAACCTATGGGAAAAGATTTTTCTTTCAAAGGCTGGTAAACATACGCTGATCCAATCAAACCTGGAAGCTCTTACGACATACACTTGTTCCTCCCTCCTCCTGCCCACCAGTACTACAAATTCTATAGACACCCTCCATAGGAAATTATTTTGGCAACAACTGGATAAGACTGCCATCCCTCTTATCTCTTGGGATAAGATATGCACCCCAAAACACTTAGGGGGTCTAGGTCTGATGCGTACACAACCGCTAAATAAAGCATTTATAGCCAAACTAGGTTGGCAGATCATCTCCAACCCGACCAACCTATGGGTGCAACTCATTCGGGCCAAATACTTGAAGCAAAACTCCTTCTTTGATTGTAAGCCTAAAGCCACTGATTCAACAATATGGAGACAAATCTTGGCCCAAAGAGAAATTATAAGAAAAGGCATTCGATGGAAGATAGGCACTGGAAAGGACATCCTCTTTTGGCTAGATAACTGGTTTGATAGTAGAAACCTTGTTGAAATACTAAATTTAAACCCCGACACAGTGAACATACACCAAAAACTTTCTGACTTTATAACTGCAAATAAGTCTTGGGACCTCCCTAAGCTTCAACTAGTCTTGCCGCCTACCATTTGCCTCCAAATCAAAGGCATCCCCATCCTTCGGAGCGAATTAGATGACATTCCTATATGGGGTCCCTCACCACAGGGCACCTTCACTGTAAAATCCGCTACCTGGTTAGCTCACGACATCCCCAAGGACAAAGCCAGATGGGAGTTCCATTGGATTTGGAAACTAGACATCCCCCCAAAGCTCATTATTTTCATCTGGCAACTATTACAGAATAGCTTGCCCGTCAGGGAAACTCTTCACCGAAGACATATAACTCCTTCAAATCTTTGCGCCCTTTGTGGGACCCTTCCCGAGACGATTGACCACCTCTTCATCAACTGTCCAATAACCAAAAAAGTGTGGCTTCTTCCACAAACCGCCACCCCTCCTCGTCTCACCACTACGGAAACATTCCTAGCCCTTAAGCAAAAAGGCAGCAATCTCGTTAATTACATTTTCTTACTCTAGCACATCTGGAAAGAACGGAACGCAACCATCTTCCAAGGCACATCATTCAACGAACACAAAGTTAGCCATCTAGCTAGATTCCACCAACACAAATGAAAATATTGAACAGCTTTGGACACTAGATTGTCCCGGTTCTTCCCGCAAGGGGATACCCCCACCCCCACCCCCACTTCCCCTCACAACAACCCTACCCTCAACAACATCCAGGTCAGCTGGAATCCACCCCCCGAGGGGTCCCTCAAACTCAACTTCGACGGCTCTGTTAAATCAAACTCTGCAGCAGCTGGTTTCGTCATCCGCGACCACTAAGCCAACGTCCAAGCAGCACAGGCTTTCAACATCGGCAAAACCAACATTATGGTAGCAGAAGCTACGACACTCCACAAAGGCCTCCAACACCTTATCAGCCTCTCCCCCAGCTTCGTCATCATCGAAGGCAACAACCTCCTTGTTGTCAACACACTCAAGAATATTTGGCCAGCCCCCTGGCAGTTGCCCACATCATCAAGGATTCACAACAACTCAGCAGCAACTTTCAGCATTGCGAGATCCGACACGTATTCAGGGAGGAAACAGAGCAGCAGATTGGGTGGCGAACGTAGGCCACCTAATCCTAGACTCTCATAACATTATCGTAGATCCTGTATTTAGTTTTTTTTTTCTATTCTCTTGTCTGATGCGTCAGGAGAAGTCCTCGTCCGGAGGGGCTCCTGACGTTCGCTTACCCCACACTTTATCTTTAATAAAGGAGAAGTAAGTTTCAATAAAATGTACTCCAGTTTGCAAGATCAATTGTAAAGGAAAACTCATCATAAAGAACTTCATAAACTCTCTTTTTATCTACCTTATAGAAAAGCGGTAATGATATATACAACCCTTAGGGATGTATATAAACATTAAATATATTGCCTAAAATAGTATTAAGTTAGGAATTTATACCAAAATCACTCGTGAAAATTAGTGTTATTAATGTTTAAAAGTTGCTTAAATTTCCTTTTGAGGTTCTTATATCCAGGCTATATTCATCATTATCTATAAAAAAGGGTTGTGGCCTTGTGGGAAACTGCCTTTTCCAACACCATGATGAAAATGTATCGCCAACCAGATTCCGTGTAGTTGACCAAATTATCGGGTTGGATTCTTCCTTCTCATCTCTTCCTATCCCCCCGACCACCACCTTTCCTTGGTTTAGTCATTTCACTTCACCAAAAATTTGGGTTATGATGCATCCACCAGCCACCTTCCTTCCTAAGTTAATTATTGTTTAGGGCTCGTTCAGTATCAATGCCAATTTTCAGTTTTTGGTTTTTATGATTGTAGAATCATATGACATTATAAACTTAAACTTGTCAAAATGCTAGTAATCGTGCTAATTTTAAAAATAGACAACTAAAAACTAGAAACCACGGGCATGTTGGTTATCGTTTTTTGTTTTCAATTTTAATTTTTTTGAAAACTAAAAACCAAAAACACGAAACCAAAAAAAATTAGTTTTCACTTTATAGTTGTCGGTTTTCAAAATCATGTTCCCAATAAATTTGACTATTTTTATTTATTTATTATAGACATATATCATATGACTTTGAAAATCAAAAAACCAAAAAATTGAAAACAACATTGATACCGAACGGGCCCTACTTTTTCCTATTTCCATATTAAGGTTTTTAGTTTTTTATAACAAAATTGAAAACTGAAAACTAAAAACGAAAACGAACATGAAGGTAAATATTCGTAAAAGGGGTTATCGTTGACATTATGGTTCTGAACTCCTCACAAAGAACCATGTCTCTTCCTCTTATCACAAATAAGGCTATTAGGATGAATTGACTACAAGTGTTTTTGCCAATTGGGTGGTGTGATTGCTCATATTTTTTTTGATAGGAAAGGCCAATGTATTAAAATAAGGATAACTTGTCCATCAATATATATGATGAGATCTCACTTGGGCAGTGATTTTCCCATCTCTATTCGACTCCGAACGACATTAGCTTAGCCAAATGATGAGCAACACAATTGCCATCTCTTCTAACATGCTTAAAAGTAAGAAACTCATAACTAGAACACAAGTTAATAATATCCTCTAAAACAGCATCAAAGTCCGTCAAAAAGTAAGTGTCCTTCTTCAAACGAGACACCACCGGTCCATCAATAGGCAATCCGATTCCAAAATCACTTTTCCGAGTCCATAGTCCCTTCCAACTCTAGCAGCAAAAGCCATGGCTTTCCCTTCGGCTATCTCGGGCGACCAACGGTCTTTCATTCTCGTTGTAGCCGCGAATAAGACCGTACCTTCATGATCTCGCGCTACCATTCCGAGCCCCACCCAGCCTTCCTCGCACAGCGCAGCATCCGCATTTAATTTCACAAATCCCACAGGGGGAGCTTCCCATACGTTGGGCGAAGAAATGGTCGTGTTAACGGGAGTTTTGTAAATGTGCTTTGCAAATTCGTCCTGTTCTTTGACGTACCTCTCAACCCATGTGAGCAGTAGCTCATCTGGTGTGGATTTCCCCTCAAAGACTCGCAAATTACGCTCAACCCAAATTACCCACGCAAGATAGCAGCCTCGCTTCACCGTTGCGGCATCAAGATCACACCATCCAGCCACCATATCAGAGAAACTAGCACTCGTGGAAGCAGTCCCCCCCCTCACAACGCTGCAACCACTATCACGCCACAAACCCTCCATCCTTGGGCACCAAAAAATAGCATGGGCTCCTGATTCAGTTTCACAACCACACCACACACACCCATCCTCCGTAGCAATATGTCGATTGTACAACATACCCCTCACCGGTACCGTACCAGTACATAATCTCCACAAGAAGTGACGTACCTTAGGTGCTACATCAAGGCTCCAAATCTCTACCCAAGCACGATGGAAAGCATCAAGGTCACACCCCTTACCAAGCATATACACGGTTTTAACTGAATAGCACCCATTCTTAGTGAGTCCCCAAGTAATGGTATCACAAGGAAACCTCACTCTGATGGGAATTTCGCTAATGCACCGCACATCCCGCACATTGAAAATCCTTTTCACTTTCTCCATTTCCCAAACCCCTTGATCGTAATCAATAAGGTCACTCACCCATTCCACCTCCTCGCTCCGAGATGTGGTGATAAAACGTCCCTCCTCATCAACCACCCAAGGGTCATTCCATATGATAATAGTGCTCCCATTCCCCACACGCCATATAAGCCCATCACGCACCAATGCTTTCGAGCTCCAAATACTACGCCAAGAATAGCTACAAGAGTAGCAAGTGATGCATCTAGGATAGTACCGGTAACCCCCCGCCCAAACCGAACCCCTTTTTATATTAATAAAACTCGTTTGAGTGGAAATGAACGAGGGTTCGATTCAGATGGAGCGTTACCGCCGCACTCAACTCCTTGGAATTAAGTGCAAGGCTAAGTAACTAAAACATATTCATTCCAAATTTAATTAAAATCAATCCTTACAACCAAATTAAACTAGTTCGTTAAGTACTAAATACTAAGTGTTTCAGAGTTCCAGCAGTAGCAAAATATTAAACTAAGTGGATGACAACTTCTAGTTGATCTCTCATAATTCCCCTCGTTCACCCACCTGCAAAAAAAAAATTAAAAAATACAAGAGAGACAAGCTCCCAAAAATCAGATAAACTGAGTAATTCCAACTTCATCCCGTAAAAATACTTAAGTTTAAAATACGTTGAAAATATTATATAAGTCGAGTTGAAAAGCATAGTACATAAATACATATAGATAATATGTCACATTAACATAACAATATTTTATTTTATTTATGGAAGGGAAGGAGAACGCTAGCAAGCCGGTGGTGCACCACGTAAACCACTTGCTTAAATAATGTGAGCCGGTGAAACACCACGTAAACTACTGACACAGTGGGCCGGTGATACACCACGTAAGACACCCACTAAAATAAAATTGGCCATAAAACAGAGTCTCTAGTGTGCACACCCCTTCTAACTTGGAAACACATCAAGATAGAAGGAAGACAAATAACGGAAAAATCAGCATAGTAACAAAGAAACTTGTAGGTGGCCGCTGAACCTTCCCTATAGGGCAACCTGTTCATCATTTCCCTCCGATATTTCACTTTAAGTGATTAGTAGTTTTTACTACAAGTTATCACATAACACATGTTCACATATGCATCGTTCATTTAACTGAGAGTGAAAACCGTTACTCCAATTCCATAACTCATTTCATACATAGCTAATTCCGATAGCATATCCATATTCTCAACCATCACTTGATTACATTAACCCATAATCATTTCCATTATCACAATGTCAACTTCCGTTTATAACTTCCATATTAATAATAACGATTATAACAAATAATAACGATAATAATAATAATAATAATAATAATAATAATAATAATAATAGTAATAATAATAATAGTAATAATAATAATAGCAAAGTTATGTCGAGTTTAATTACTATGTTAAACAATGTTATAAAAGTCATTGTCATAGTCCATAATCCAACTTTCATATTCACGGTTCATGATAAAGATCCATTCTTGTTATCCATTCCATTACTCATAATTCATACTTAAATTAATAATCATAACCCATAATTATTCCAAAATCAACATCCACATATTAATTTTACTATCACATAATCACATCATTAATTCACATAATCTCAAGGTTAAATTGTTATTTTACGCAATTTACTTGTGGATGAACATTGATAATTACCTTTTGAAGCGTGTCCGAAGTTAATCCACGAGCTGATCGCACTCTCGATAATCTTCTTCTACTAGATCGGACTCTACAATTAAACGAAATCTAAAATTAGTTTCCTAAATAACCCCTTATGATTTTATAAATAAATAATTTAAATAATTTAAATAACTTAAAGAAACTTATTATTTATTTCAAAGAAGTTTATAAATCAAAGTTTAAGTTTCTCGAATTCATTTATAAAAATCATTTTAAGTACTTAAACGTTATTTCAACTTTAATATTTATTTAACTTAAACGTTATAAATAATTTAAATAAACATAGAAAATCAACTTCAATATATTCATTATTTATTTTAGAAACTTAAAAATATTTTTAAGTTATGAAAAGTTAATATAAACATTAATAGTAATAATAAAGTTAAATGAAACTTTTATTTTAATTAAACAAAACAGCTAAAGGATGGGTCATTTATTTAAAGTGTTGGGCTAACTTTAGAATTAAAAATCTGATTTGGGAGGGAGTGAGATTGGGCTTTGGGTCAATGTAAGTGAGTAAAAACAAAAAAAAATGAGAAGGGAATAAAAGAAAGAAACAATAGAAGAGGAAGGAAGGAAGGAAAAACAAAGGAAGGAGGCTGCCGGATTTCGGCGACCCTGGGCGGCCGGAGGATGGCCGCGACTTGCGGCTGGGATGGCGGTCAGCAGGGGGTGGCGTGGCTGTGCCGCCTGTGCTGCGTGGCAGCATCGAACATAGAAGGGGGGGGCGTGTTGGCTGCTTGCTGCTGCTGCACGGTGGGCGCAGTGGCTGCCGCTGCTTGCGCGCGGTGGTGGCCGGTGGTGGCAGCGGTGGTGGCCGATGGTGGCCGCTGCTGCCGCCGTCGGTTGGTGGTGGTTGTTTTTGTGGTTGTGTTATAATGGTAGTTTAAGCTTTAGTTTTGTTTTAATGGTGGTTATAAAAATCAGAAATTAAAGAGAAGGAGGAAGAAGTGAAGCAAACCTGAATGGTGTTTGCTTGATTAATTAAGTGGGTTGAGTTGGGTATTTATAGGAGGGGAAAATCTGATTTTTAGTTTGAATGGTCAAGCACCATTGATGAAGGTAGTATGGAGGTTGAAGAGAGGTTGCTTCTTTGACTCAATTGTGTAAGTGAATCAGATTTTTGAGTGGAAAAATCTGATTTCTTGCAAGTGGGAGGTATTGTTTGCTTCGGGTTTTGAGAAGCCATTAATGGTTGTTGGGTGAAGGAGCAAGGTGATGATGGAGGGTGATAAGTGATAAGTAATGGATGATAGGTGATAGGAGATAGGTGATAAGTGATGGATAATGGGTGATAGGTGGTATGAGTAGAAATTTTAAAATCAAGCTTTAAAAGTTGTACATCAAATTAGCTAAGTACATAAGATGTACATAAAATGACTAGCTAATGGATTAAATTTCAAAATACTTCTTTAAAATAATTTCAATATGAAATAATAACATTAATAATCGAAATAATATTATATTATTAAAATAATAAATGCTTTTCAAATAATTTAAAATAAATCGAAATAAATCAAAGAAAATTCATTAAATTCATATTGATACGTTTTTAATTAAAATAGAATAATTTATTACTTTATCAAAATTCGGGGTATTACAGTACCATTCGGGAAATTTTTTGCCTTTGGAACACGACCCACGAGAGAGTTGAGGTAGCGAATTAGCCTCTAAATTTGTCGACCCAACAAAGCCTCATTAAACACACCTAGATCCTTGAACCCCATCCCCCCTAGGCACTTAGGTGCACACAACTTTTCCCAACTAACTCAATGAATCTTCCTTTTCTCTTCCGTTCCTCCCCACCAAAACCTTGCCATGGATGATCTAATCTCATTCAGGATGGTGTCAGACAGCTTGTACACACCCATGAGATAAGTGGGTATTGCTTATATAACAGCTTTTAATAATATCTTCTTTCCCGCCCGAGACAAAAACTTTTCTTTCCAACCACGCAGCTTCTTTTACACACGGTCAACTAAGGCTCGAAAAACATGCTTCTTTGATCTTCCGATAATCGATGGTATCCCCAAGTACTTCACATGGACATCAACTTGCCGCATATTCAGAATAGTCAACATCTCCTCTTTGTGTGCATAACTCACCCCTCTACTAAAAGAAACCTCCGACTTTTCATAATTAATTTTCTGTCCAGATGCTGCTTCATATTGGTTGAGAATATCAACTATAGTTCTGCATTCCTGAACGGAGGCTCTGGTAAAAGAGTAGTGTAATGCCCCGACGTCTAATTACCTGATTAAGGTACTAATAGCAGCGGAGAATCCTATTAGGTCGAGGCATTACTGCTGTATTCTCCGTTAAGAGAATACAAGGCAACATTAATATATTAAACTTTAATGTTAACTTGATTAAGTGACAAAATAACATTAGAACCTTATTTACATTAAGTAACAGTAACCTAATACTCTAGTAATTCTTATAGTTCACAAAAAGAAACACAAGTGATAATAACTACTAAAACTTATAAGAGTAAATCCTCGCCACTACTCGTTATCGTCTTCCCCCAGCTGTACCTAAAACATAAATACAAAAACGTATGAGTCGAGAGACTCAGTAACAGACTACTCTAGCAACGTAAATTCATTTCAATTCATTTTATTAGCAAACAGGGAGAGAGAATAATTAAAACATTCATGATTACAGTATAACCCAATCATTCCAGTATTCCCATTTATCAGATTCATTCTGGTTGTTGGGCAGTATTTCAGCTGGTGGGACGTCTCCCACAATGGGCCAGTGCCCCAGTAAAAGAGCCAGTGCTCATCAGTAATAACAGTAGCGGGCCAGTGCCCCATTAATAACAGTAAACAGCTCGGTACGTGTACGACCATCAGTCAGTCAGTATATATATACAGCCAACAAACCAGTTCTTTCACTTGAATTTATCATGTTTCACCTCTTTTAATTTATACAGGCAGTATACAATATTTTCAGTCATTCAGCTGTACCTCAGTAGGTATAATATCTCAAATTTCCATCATTCAATTATACTTTTCAATATTCTAGTATTCATGAAACATAAAATCATGCTTTAAATAATCCCGCAATTCAAAAAAACTCATAAATCATTTATTCGTCATTATACCCCTTTCTTATATTTTCAAGGGAATTGCGGGTACTAGCAGTAGTTGTTACCTTGATTTGCAGAATAATAATCCTTAGTCTTGGATATCAGTTCCTCCTGAGCTCCGAGGGCGGTTTTCTCTTTTAAATACCAAATTATATAATTACGTTAGAGACCTTTAAATATTTAAAATTCATATAATAAGGTGTTTAAATACTAATGTAATAAGTTTTATAAATCATTTTTCGTTAATGAATAGTATACTTAATATCTCAAGCTTAACAAAATAAATAATAATAATGTTATTATGAAAATGAATAACAATATCAATATGAATAATAATATGAATAATGAGATTAACATTAAGAAGTTAAAGATATAATAAGTTTGAATGAGCTAAATGAAATAACTAGACATCTTAGAATGAGTGGACTTACTTAAATTGGGTCAAAGGGAATCAAAGAGAAGGAAGCTTGACTTTCCAAAATAACAAAGAAATCAAGAGCTTCCAAAAACTGACCAAAATGGTCTGTTATCTACGTATAACAGGGGAATGTAAAGCACAGCAGGGGTGCGCACTGCCGGTGCCGATTGTTAGGTGAGGCTTCCGGAGTACAGGCTGCGGTGTTTAATGAAGGTGGAGTCGTCACCAGTTGACGACGGTGGTCATAGGCGGACGTGGTGGTGGTTCTTTGGTGCTGCGAAAGAGAGAAAACAGGGCAGCAGGGGAACGGACAGCGCAAGAGAGAGGAAGAAGGGAGGTTGCGGTGGCGGTGGATGTTCTTGGTAGTGTTGGGCGACTTTCAGGCGAGTCTCCGGCTGCTCTCTGGTGGTCGGAGGTGGGGAATGGTGGTTTGAAGTTTTAGTTTGGCTCTTTAATGGTGGTAATTGAAAGTAAGGAAATTTAGAGAAGAAGACACATTTAAAGCATTAAAAGCTTAATTTTTCAGAGAATTTGATTGTAAATTGCTTCTATCTATAGTAGAATCAGTAGGAATGTTCAATTTGTACTCCTCTTCTAATGGGTAGACATGAGTGAAGAGATGAGGATGATGAAGCTTATCTCCAAATTGGATTTTTGTCTGATTTTGTTCATTCTTATCTGAAATTATGCTCAAGCTCATCTAATTGCAGCTTTTTTGCAAGCTTTCATGATTATCTTGTTACCTCTTATTTGCTCCAATGGAGGTGAGGAAGAAGGGGAAGTAGGAGGTGGAAGAAGGAGAAAGAAACTGATTTGTTTTTTCTTCCTTTTCTTTTTCCTTTTTCTTTTCTTTGATTTTCTTTTGGGTTGGTTGGATTTGGGTTAGGCTTTGGATTTAATACTTGGATATGGATTTGAGGATGGATAATGAGTAATGGGTAATGATCCATAAGTTTACAAAGTTAAATTTCATTTCCTTAAATAGTGATAATAATTAATAATTAAAATCATTTAAAAATCTAATATATATATATATATTTTAATAAGGAACCTTAATACTTATAAAATAAATAAGGTCATATTTAAGTTAATAATCTTAATTATTTAATAATAAAATAAGGTTAAAAATCGGGTTATTACAAGTAGGCTGTCATCTGCAAATAAAAGATGTGATATTTCTGGGCCATGCCTACTAGCTTTGATGCCATGGATGTTACGGTCGCTAACATTATTCTTAATCACGCGAGAAAAAACATCAGCAACCATAATAAAGAGATACGGTGATAGAGGATCGCCCTGACGGAGACCCCGCCCTGGCTTAACCCGACCACACGAGCTTCCATTGACAATGAAAGCATAATTGACAGAACCAATACAATCCATAATCAAATTTACCCATCGACCATCAAACCCCATAGTAATTAAGAGCTTCCTTAAAAAGCCTCATTCCACTCTGTCATAGGCTTTACTCATATCCAGTTTCATCGCAATCGTCCCCCTCCTGCTACTACTCCGCTTTTTCATAGTATGGAACGCCTCTAATGCAATGAGGTCGTTGTCAATGATAAGTCTCCCTGGAACAAAAGCACTATGATTTTCTGTAATAAGCCCTAGCAATACATTTTTCAAGCGAATAACAATAGCCTTCATAACAAGTTTATACAGGACATTGTAAATGCTAATAGAACGGAATTCAGACATGTTTGTGGGAGATTTTACCTTGGGGATCAAAACTATGCTAGTATCATTCACAAGGCTATGTGAAAAAGCACCATGTAAAATATTACTAACAAACAAGAAAATATCATCCCCTAAAATATGCCAGAAACGTTATTAGAAAATAGCATGCATACCATCTGGCCCTGGGCCTTGCAAGGGTGCATTTGTTGTAGGGCCGTGTATATCTCCTCCTTGGTAAAAAGTTTCATGAGCAAATTGTTAGTCTCGTCAGAGACCATAGGGCGTCAGATGCTTAAGAACGTCACCCATATGATTGATCATATAAACAGTGGCGAATCTTGATTTTTTTTGTTTAGGGGGCCAAAATTTTTAAAATATATGATTTATATAATTTGAATAAAAATGTATACGTGACAAAATTAATCTAATCCGATTATAAAACTAACTCGATCGAAAATTGACCAAATACTCAAATTACTCGAAAGAAATTAACTCAAACCGATTCTTACCCGAAATTAAATTAAGCTTAACCGAAATCAAATCCAAATTTAATCGATATAAACTCGATTTGATTAAAATTTCTACATTGTTCAATATGACACGATTAGAAATCGAATTCAATACGACATAAACCGAATTGACTTGATATAATATAAACATGAAAAATCGAAAAACTTTAATCCAAAAGATCAAATTTCGACTAGATGATTACTCCCCAGCAAACAACACTTCCAAGAAAAACGAGATACGTTTTTGCCACAACAGGCTATGATGCTTTGCGTACTGGAGCTTTTGGCTGAAATCTTACCTACAATGAGAAAAAAAAAGTATCTAAGGAAAAGTGTAGCGATAATGAATTTGTTTCAGATGAAGATGAGATGCAAACCTTCCATGAAGCAATGGGTTTATGGTCAAATGATGACGGATCCATCACCTTTCACTTTAAGAGCTTTTTAGATAGGATACAAGAGTACAACTACAAGAAAATTCAAAAGGTGGGTAAGTTATAATGGGGTCATTCACGAATTTTCCGGTTAATCTCAGGCCTGGATGATCTTCAATGAGGCTAATTCTCTTTCGCAAGAGTACAACTTCTCCGCCTCCGCCGTTGCAGCGTGTGGATTCCTTCCTTTTCTCCACTATAAAAACAAACATTAACCAACTTTTTTTTCACTCGTTAACTACAATGAGGGCCTGTTATTTTGGGCTAGATTAATTGCAATTCATTTTAGTTTAATACATTTCAACTCTTCAATTTTTATATTTTGTGGTTTATGGAGGCCCGTCCTGCATCTATTCTAATTAGAAAAGGAGGGGATGGTTTGGGGGCGCGAAAGTGGTGAATTCACCCCATTAGATTTGATCAAATGTGAGTTTAGACCATCAACTTACATGGTGGTATTTAACACCCCATAATTTCACCAAAAGGTGAAAATAAATCGTGAAATTTAAAAAATACCAATAAAAAAACTTGACAATTTTTAGTTTAAGGGTTTATACTTTATTATCACCTTCTGGTAAAGTTGTGGATGTTAAATACCGCAAGTGTAAGTTAAAGGGCTAGACTCACTTTTGAGCAAATTTAAGGGGTGTAATAATTACTATTGCCGTTTCCCCTGGGGATGGGGATGGGGATGGGGATGAGGATGAAACTTATGCCTGCAATGAGTGATGGGGCGGGTGTGCAGTTTGTACCGCCCTACCCTACCCGTCCCTCCCCGCCTGCCCCGTCCTATCCCCGCCTCGTAAATATTTATTAATTAGTATTTAATAAAAACTATAATTGACTTATTTTATTTTAACATAGTTTATCAAAAAATAGCATATATTTTAATAAACATGTGACATATATCAAAGCGGATATGACGGATGTTGGGACGATTATGGTGGGTGTGTGACGGGTGTGGAAACTCATGTGGGTGATGGGGCGGGGATAGTTTTTATTTTGTACCCGTTGGAGGAGGGGATAAAAAAATTCACCGCCATATATGATGGAGCAGGGATGGGGATAAGCTTTTTAAACGAGTATGAGTATGGAGGGACCATCCTCCGCACCCGCCCATTGACATCCCTGTTAAGAACACCACCTCCTTGCCAAATAACGTGATGAATTTTTAGTCAAAAGTATTCATTTATGCTTGGATACCATTGATCGATTAAAAAAATTTGTAGCTTTTTTTTAGGAAAATAATAAATACAACCCTTTTAAGGTTGTATTTAAGAACCTAAATAATGAAATTTAAGTAATTTACAAGCATTAATAACACCGAATCACGCGTAATTTTGGCATAAATTCTTAACTTAATACTATTTTAGGCAATGTATTTAATGCTCGTATACAATCCTAAGACTGTATATATCATTACCCTTTTCTTATATTAATATCAGGGGTACTAATTCCTATTGTAACTTTTTTATTTGGAGGGGGAATTCCTATTTTAATTAATTTCCAAAAAAAAAGTTCAAATATGTCTTATTGGGCTTCAAAAATAAATAATTGTCCAGGATATGTTACAATTCACAAAGATAATAAAAAATTATAAAGAAATTGCATTTGGCGAGCAAGACCAAGTTTACCTTCTCAGCTGCATGTATGTTAATAGGCAGTCTTGCCTTGAGTCTATACTAAGAGTATTAAGACTTTTGCAATCTCAACTCGTACTCAGCTAAACCTTTGGCAAAGCTCTGATGTTTGCAATCTCAACTCATACTCGGCTAAAACTTTGGCAAACTCAATGAGAGGTCCTTCCTTTTGAAGATCCTCGCTAAGACTCAAATAATGGAGAAATATGCTACTTAGTCGAAAAAAGTGAATGTCAAGTGTAATATTCAATAAAATAAATAACTTTTTTTAAAAAATTTATTAACCTGGAGTGAGTATGAGGTATAAGGTACAAATGCACAATGTCTCCATGAACTTGTGGAGAATTGGTAATGAAACTAAGCAATAAAAATTTGTTAAAGTTAGTAAGTTAGTAGAAACCTGATGTAACAAAGTCTAAAATCTTACCAAAATCTTCCCAATAATCTTACTTACATTTTGAACGACTCGAGTCCCAAATTAGACCCCGCCCTACCTAATTACAACTTAAAATCATGGCGATACACTGGTACAAACATTTCACAATATCAATTCAGAACTCCAACAATAGTGTAATAACCCAAAGCAAACTTTTATCTCACAAGGAGATGTTTTTCCCCTCCTGAACTTTGATACCCAGGACATTCTGAGCTAGCTGTTACTACAAGATAATTGAGGTCCTATCATCTAATTTCTGACTACTTGTGTTGACTGCACAGTTGCAATCAGTTGTGCCATGACAGTAGCGTATTGAACTGCTGTATGCTGAGAAGTATACTGGTCCGATAAGCCATACTCTCCAAAGTTTGGTTCGATATGCAGAAATTGACCCGGTAACGACTTCTTTGACAACGTCTCTTTCCAAATATCCACAAAGTCTTCAAGAATTTGCCTTGATTTATCAATAGAAGAGATCGGAAGATACTCAACCTGTAAATATAGAGAAAACGACTGAAGATATAAGATTAGCTTATTCATGGTGGCAATCACGATTTAACCATGTAACGTTCCTCATCAGTCAGTGAAATATCATCAATAAGGTGGGGCCATACGGATTAAATCCAAATCGCCTTAAGAAATTAACAAAACACATAATATCAACTTAGATACAGTGAAAGATTAGAAAATTTGAAGGTAATAATCCCATCTTCGGCCTGTCTACTCAAAATGGGAGAAGAAGATCAAAGTGGAGAAGTGCAAAAGATAAAGAGAATATCAGCACCTGCTTTCGGCTACAAGAATGACCCTAAATGTGCGGAATGTTAGTTTAAAATCCTCATCCCTCCTCATATGGCTTCACGCTCTGATGTTATTGATCACTTGAAGCGCAATTTTTACCAGCGTCATATCGTATATCCATTCTCAAATTCCCTTTCTAATTTTGTTTTCAAATTTGTTGTTATTCTGTTGGAATACAATGGTCAATTTGTAGTTTTTCTTCAATAATTTATACTTGTCTTCAATTAGATTAGTTTCTACTTTCTAGCTTGTGGGTGATCTTCAATTTCACGTTTTGAGTTGTTGGTTACCTTGATCAGGAAGGTGGTATATTGGTTTTAGGCTGTGGGTTTTATCCCTATTTACTGTTTTTTTTTTTGAAAGGGGAGGGGGTCGTAGGGGTGCGTGTTCCAGGAGTGCCTGAAGTGGGGAGGCAGGGATGGGGGTTTTGGGGCCGAGGATTTTAGAGGAAGGGATGGGATAGTTTAGGTTATCCCTTTTCTTTTTTTTAGTGAATTTACAATTAAATAATTGAACGTAGGTAGTTAATGAAGAATATAGTTTTAGGATATACTAAATTTAGTTTTGAGGAGACAGGCCAAAGATGGGATTGTTCGGAACAGTTCTCCTAAAAGATAAAGCTCTTTCTTCTGTGTGTATTGAAGATTTGGTTTGACACAAATCAATATTTGTAAATTATTAAGCGGTTTCCTATGAAAACTTTGATAGCTGCCACTATGCACATTCAGGTGAAAGTATTTGAGTGTCATGTGGCGTCCACTATGCTAATAACGATACCTCGATTTTCATATACTACATGTTAGACATAACGGCTCCTAGAGTAGTGATAATGATGCAGCATGAACAAGTCAGAAAGATTAAACTGATTTTGTATAGACATAGGAAACATACCTCCATTACTATTCCTCTCATGGTTTCAGACTGAATAGGAGCAACCTTCCCCACTCTCACTTGGAAGTCCCCGAGCTGGTATTGAATCCCCTACAAAAACCGAGAACGGGTGAGTTCACAAGCAGCCTGGCCAATTACTAGAAAAAAGAAAAATCTCAGTCAAATATTTATTACATCATGCAAATAGACGAAAATCATACATCACAACACCAATTTACATTAGTAGATCTATATTAGCCAACAAAATGCCAATTTACAGGAGGAAAGACAGCATAATTATCACTAAAGCAATGCTCAAGAGTAAAATTCAACATAACTTCATGCGTAACCACAACACAGGCAACAGTCTCACATAAAACCCCATAGCAACCGAAGTAACAAATGCCCATTATATCTCAAGCTGGCAATCCAACCCAAAAAACTGCCAAATTTTCAATCACCACTATAAAGAGCTACCTGCTAGTAGGGCATGAACCCAAGGACCTCGACTAAGGTACAACAGTTGACAAACTTAACACATTACAATCACATACACCTACATAGCATTCTCTACAACAGTTGCTACCAAATAAATAGATATCTTAGCAACTACATTTCCCATTAACCAATGATAAGGCCAGTCTTGGTCGAAAACTATAGCAAATAAATCCCAATAACCAGAGATTCTAATACATTCATAAATCGAAACAACCAGCAGAAATCAACCTCAAAGTTGAGTGACACCCTAGACTTGTATGATTGCAATGTCTCCATAATTGATTGTATAGTAATATCCGCCTCAAGAACAATCCGCTGGCCACGAATAATGAAGTAGTGTTTGTTGGGCTGCTCAGGAATTGAGATACCAAGAAAATCTCGAGGGAATTCAGCCGCCATCGACGGATCTAATGGAAATACAATGCAATTAGATTACAAAAAAGAAACTTTCTTTGTGATAAATTAATATGAAGAATAGACAATAGAAGAGACCTCGAGTGATGGGCCGGTAAAATGTGAGAACAGATTTCCATCTGCCATCTTTGACACCATTTAAGCTTTCAACACACATTGATATTTCATTCATTATTTGAGTGTTTACTGAAAACCCAGCACTAGGGTGCCAGTGAAGAACCCTAGAAATTGCATAAATTAGAATAATTTAAGCTAATATGAAAAGGGATGATTAATTTGGAATGAAAATTGAAAAGGGTAGCTAAAATCATACCACTTTACAGGCATAGTGACCCCCAATTACGTTTCTGAAGTATGGACTTGCAGTTATACTACCTTATACCAAGAAAATAACTTGCTCTTGCATATCAATTACTGAAGTATGGAAAAACAAATTCATAACATTATAAATAAACCCATAAGGTACAAAATGCAATTTTATTCATTGGGACTTACATAAAAAGAAAAAACTTACGTTATTAGAAATGGGTTTCAGAGCTCTATATTCTTCAATGGCCACTTATTCTCATTAATCCACCCTCTTTCTTTTCTCCCTCTCTCTTTGTTTGGTGTTCTTTTTTGGGGAAAACTTTTCTTTTGGTGGAGATCGCAATCTGGTTGTGTACGGTCGGGTCTGTTTCAGGTCGGAGCTGGATCAACTACTAGCATCGTATTTTTTCGGTTTACGGCCCGGTAACGGTCTCATTTAGGGCGGTTAATAGTTATAACAGTTATAATATTTTAGTAACTATAAGCTACTGTTAAATAGCGGTTAACCTTAAATTAGATATACGGTTATTGATTAACTGTGTAACTTATAACTTATTTTTCTCCAAAAGATCGTGAAAAAATTATAAGATAGAAATTATACTAATGACTAACGAGCACTATTAACCGATATTAAATTCTTCCAAATTTCCAAGTTTGAACAAGGCAACAAGCATTGACTTCAAGGGCTCTACAAATACGAATTCCGACTATCAAGTACTTTCTCCCTTTTTTTATATGTACATTTGATTTTGTGCGCGGGCCAAGGAAAAAGTGCAAAAGTAAGAGAGAAGGATAGTAAAAGTAAGGAAAAAGTGAAAAAGGTAGAGAGAAGGAAAGAAAAAGTAGGATAGAAGTGTAATAGTTAGGTGGACCAACCTTCTGGGAAAAGGTAGAAGTGTACCAATTAAAAAAAACACCCTAAAATGAAAACTATGATTAATGAGTCCAAGTGTTTTACACTAATACCCTAGGATTTAGGAAAACAATGACAATGGAGCAACACATGAAATATGAATTATCACTTTACTGAGATATTGGGCCTGTTCTCCCCAGCTTATTTTCAGTTCAGTTCAGCTCAGTTCAGTTCAGTTCCATTCTTTTATAACCATTTTGTTAAATATTATTATTATGTTGGTCTAATTTATTTTACTAATTACTCTTATTATTATTTATATATCATTATTATTAAGTATTATTATTATATATATATATATTTTTATTATAGCTTTACTCATTATTATTACTATTATCATTAGGGAGGAACATGGTATAGGTCAAAAGCATAAACCAATCAAATCGCGTCAAAACGGTTTATGATGCAATTTTGCACGGTCCGACCCAATCATTATTTTATTACTAAATATTATTATATTATTAAATATAATTTTTAAAATAGTAATATTAACTAATTCTTAGATATTATTGTTATTATATAATCATCATCAAGTATTAATATATTAATACAAAGACTATAAAATAATTGTTATTAATTATCATTATAATCACTAATCATTATATTATTATTAATAATTTATGATTATTAATACTATTTATTTATAACTATCATTTAAAAATATCCAAAATACTATCATTATTATTCATTATTAATTATTACTCCCTCCGTTCCCTTTTTGTTGGTCCTATAGAACTTCTAAGTTTACTACAAGAGGGAGGGGGGGTGAATTATAGTAAAGACTATGAGGGGCTATTTTTGCGGAATTAACAAGTTAAAAGGAATTAAAGAGAAGTTAAAACAAAGAACGCTAGAACTGCTTTTAAACAAGATCTTATTCCTATTTTCTCTAGGAATAAATCTTGCCCTTTTATTTATAATAGTAACTTACACCCTATTATAAACAGGAACTCACTCTGTTCCTCTAGGAACTTGTTCCCAGTCACCTTGTTCCCCCTGAACACGTGACTTTCTCTCTTGACTTCACTCGAAGTCTTCTCTTTCTCTCTTGAATATAGAAATTTTCTCACAAAATTTCACTCACCCCAACTCAGATTAATGGAATACAATAAATTGTTGAAGAGAATAAAACCGTAAATAACTTTCTAAAAGATTTACACAATTAATATAGAAAGTCTTAAGAACTAAAATTGAGTTCTTCTCAGTTTATATAGCTGTGATAAATCTGCAACGGTCTTCTTCAGCTTCCTTGTAGTGGACGCAAGTTTTTAGGCACTATCTTCCATCTTCATGGCCGTTAGAGATCATGTTAAACCCACGATCCATAATCGTGTGTTTGCCCAGTTTGAGCGGGTCTTCGAGTCTTCCTTAATCTTCTCAACAGCTCTTGACTTGGTCTTTGGCAGTTTAGGAGTTAGATTAAATGCGCGGTTTGTTAGCTGAGATCATGACTCCTAGAATCTAGGACCTCAACCCATCAATTTAGCCACGCAAAGTCGCCAGCTCTTCAACATCTTATTTTCCTGTAAACCACGAACAAACTCAACTAATAGTATGGAATCCAATATTCCATAATATTAGAATATTAATCCTACACAAAGTAATATAACTAAATATTCTATTTTCCTAAACAACTTAATTTTCGTTATTATGAAACCAATTCTCCATAAATTTATTTTAGGTCTAGTAAAATAAATAATTAATAATACTATGTAAATAACTCCATAAATAAAAACTAATGAAAACTAAATTAAAAACTATTTATTTGTCATCATCAAAATAACGAATACAACACTTTTGTTCTTCCTACTTTGACTTTTTTCCTCTCTCAAAGAGATTCCAAATAGGAAAACAAAAGAGAACAGAGGGAGTATTACTTATCATTATAATTTCTATTTAATATTCATATTATTATTGTTAAATATTATTTATATATTTATTAAATTAAATTCAATTTAATTCAATTCAATTCAGTTCAGTTTAGTTCAGTTCAGTTCAGTTCAGTTCAGTTCAACTCCAATCAGTTCAGTTCAGTTCAGTTTAGCTGAAATATGCCGAAGAGAACAGATTGGCTATCATAGAGAATTTAAAAAACTAAGGGTTATCATATAGAATTTCCCAATTATTAATTGCAAAATTAGAAAGATCAAACTACCTTTAAAAATAACAGAAGATTATGTCATTTAACTTAGGGGCCAGGTTAAGAAACGTTGCAATTGCCACATAGTCTAGTATCAACAATTTTTTTTTTGCTTATATAAACACACACGTTATGACGTTAAGAACCAACATTGGTGAAAACATCAAAATCAACCATAGTATGATAACCTTATTAGACAAACTTTTTACAAGAGTCAATAATAATAGAAGAAGTAGGAGTAGGAGGTTACAAAAATGATAATCCTACGCCATGTCATATGGATGCTAAGATTCTAAAAGCAAAATGACTTTTGTGGTGAAAGTAAGAGGAGTAAACTGCTAGGATATCAAACAACCTTGGTAAAGAATAGCACCAATTTTCTACCTCTAAGAGCCATAAAGTCAACACCAAATTCTATCTATAGGAATAATGTCTTTAAATGCATTGGTGATATTTTTGGTTAAAAATGTGCAAGATGTTCATTGTATCATATCTTTGTATTCAAACCTCTTCAACTAATCCAACCAAAAAGTAGTAGTATCTCATTTTTGGTTCTTATCTCATGTGCAACAGTAGGAATTCCTTACTTGAACTTGATCACTTATTGGTAGATCTTTTTTTTTCTCAACCATAAAGCGGACTCTATTTGAAGATTTTACTAGCGTCTGCCTTGAAAGCTAACATCTTTGTCGTGGAAATTTTGTCTTACAATAATACTCGCTTGTAGGAAAAATCAAGCGTTTGATAAAAGACTTATGTGTGAATTTTTCATTTGTTTTTTTACTCTCTCGTTTTCCTTTCCTTTTTCATTTGATCAAATGATAAAAAATGAACGTGGATGTCTTTTAGATAGCCAAAAAAGTGTATTTATTATATACTCAAGTATACAATGAGTATGATGAACCAAAACTATTTATCTCTATACTATAAGGAAAGAGGGGGTAGACACCAAAATTAAGAAAAGAAAAAACAAATAAAATAATCAAGGAAGTTATAAGTAATTAAGTTTTTATTTCCAAACTTAGCCATCAGAATTTTTACAAAATATGTTTAAAACTTCAAACTAAAATATCGAATAATCTACAAAGTAAAAAAAATTAAAATATACACCCACTTTGCTATATTTTTATATACTTTTGAATTTTTTTAATTTTGAAATACATGAATAATTGATTGCTCATGAGTGAAGGTGTATTTGATCAAATTGATCATGAAACATGGTAAAATATTTTAGGTTGAGTGAGAAAGTGGTAGAGGTTTAAATAGTGAAATAATTTAAATACATAAAAAAGAATAATAAATATTTGAGAGTAGATTACCAATAGTAATTTAAAAACAAAATACCAAAAAGACAAAAAATCTTACAAAAGATTAATAGAAGATGTCATTAGCATCATCACTCATGAGTAACATCCCTAGTACTCATTTAGAGCTTACTACTGTGCAAACTTGTCTAATTAGAAACCATTCAATCCCACTAGGCACTTTGAGTGTAGAGATTTCCCTTACCCTTCCCCCTTACTCTCAAGTGTCTGGCCCACTAAAACCCAAGCCGGATTCGAACTACTTTTTCTTACAAAAAAGAAGAGCATTAAACTATACCTAGGTAACAATGTTCATAGTTGAGTGTATGATAACAATCGTACAAAACTAACAAACTTTTTAGTCAAAAGAAAAAAAAGTTGGATTTAATAACTTTTTGTATGGGCTTTTAATTCGGATTATATCTTGTACTAAACAATCAACAACGAGTCGGAATCCTTTATTCCTCTCCATTGCAATGAATGTCCATTATTTTATTTACATTATGGGGAGAGAATAAACTTGGGATGAAATCTCTAAATTACCCCAACCCTTAATGTAATTTGAGTAAATCATTGAAAATGATCATCACTCATCAACAACTGCAACGGCATGTGATTGGCTTTAGTTTCATTTCTTAGGAGCTGTAAAAGGTTGTTTGGCGGATCATGACCAAATTTGGATCTTTCCATCCATTTTTATCTTAAGATAATGACAGCTAAACCAACAAAGTAAATTCCGTTTTTATCTTAAATTTTCATTCAATCCATTTTTATCTAAAGATAATTTGAAGTTTTTATCTAAAATTTAGTCAATTGCTAAATAGGTACGCGTGATACCCTTTAATGGAACAGCTCGTCTTGCGAGAGACCGCCTAATTTTAAGTTAAAATTAGGCAGGCCCAATAGGCCCAATAGCTAATCAGCCCAATACAAAAACACAACATACCACGCGCCACATTAACAACCCCCCACTCTTAGTAACTTTGTTTCAATTAGTGACCATTATATGTCAATTGGTGACCATTATATGTCGATTAGTGACCATTATATGCCAAATGTCAATAAGTGACTGTTAAAGCATAAGTTTATTTACTATGTTAGTAAATTACTATTATTTCACTAGTTGAATCTATTTGGTGCCTAATTCTACCTATTTAGTACTTTAATTTTGTCTCCCATTGAAACATAAGAAACTAAATTAACATACGTCAATAAGGGGCTACTTTAATGCATTAAGTCACTCGTTTAATCCATTTAGAGCCTAATTTAAATTCACATCAGATAAAATTCAACTTAATAGTTAAAACATATTGCTGATCAACTAATAAATTGTAAGTAGTTCCTAATTTAATCCATTTCAGCACCACTTTAATCAATTTTTGGAGTAATTTAATTTAATAACAAATTAAAAATTACGTAGAACAATTTAACATTCAAGTAAACATAATAGCTTGATTAACCAATATATTGAATAAGTGACTACTTTAATCCATTTGAGGGAATATTTTAATCTATTATGGGAATACTTCAAAAAACATCAAATTAATGTTGCAAAGAACATTCCAAAATAATGGAAAATGGCAAAGCTTATTCAATATAATATATTTTAATAAGTGACTAATTTAATTTATTTGATGCCTACTTTAATATAATAAGTGACTACTTAACTAATTAAATGGCAAAAACTTATAATAATAGGTCATAGGAGCATATGTAATTCACAAAGATGTTGTTTGCTCCGATGAACATGCCCGGGAACTTACTTTTGTTATCTGATAAACTTATAAAACAAATTAACTTCATAGTCTCTAGTCTCTCCCCTCCTTATCTGACACAAAGCCTCAAACTATGAGCAAGAACAATAACAGTAAGTCATAAAAATGGCATCTTTAGCACAACAATTAGCAGCAGGAGTATTAAGATGCCCACCACTATCAAACTCTCACCTTTCAAAACCCTTTACACCCAAACATGCCCTTAAGCCTCGGGTATGTATCACCAATAGTGTCAGCAGTAGCAATATCAAATGCACAACAAGAGAGAGGCAAAAGTTGAAACAGATGTTTGAAGATGCTTATGAACAGTGTCGTACTGCCCCTAATGAAGGTGTTGCTTTCACTCTTGAGGATTTCCATACTTCTCTTAATAAGTATGACTTCAATTCTGAAATTGGTACCAGGGTGTGTATCTGGGGAAGAACGGTTCCTCCTTTCACCGGACTATTCCCGTCGGAGATTGGATTAGTGCTGACGCCAATGAACGGGGATGTTGCGGGACCTTCTTCATTGTGGCGTCGTGTAAAGGAAAGAAAAAAAAACCAGAAAGGAAGAGAGACAGAGGAGAATTGGGGATTTTGGGCTATTGGGCTTGGGGCTGCCTTATTATAACGTAATAATTAAGCGGTCTTTCTGAATAATTTGTGTTACTGGAATAGAGTTTGAATATTTACAATTTTAAAGGATGACAAATTCGTTAAATAATCCGTTTTCATTTCACCCTTTTATGGATCAAAGTTTGAATAATTTAAAATTCACTTCACCTCCATTGATTAAAGTTCTTTTAGTTCATTGTATTTCACTATACGTCAGTTCTTAACTTTAGCTCAACACATTTCCATTCAGTCTAAAAGAACAAAGTCTATTCTGCGGAGTATATTTTTCTTATATCACATTTATTACAACTTCACTACCAACCAACATAGGCAGGGCCGGCCCTGGGCCGGGGCAGGCGGGGCGCCCGCCCAGGGCCCAATTTTTTTTTGCCTCTAGTTAAAAAAAAAAAATTTACTTTAATTAAAAAGAAATTTTATGTAACCGTGTGTAATTAAACATCAGACATCTTCCCTAAGTAATTAAGCAATATCTTCCCACAAGTAATTAAAGCATTATCTTTTCCAAGTAATTAAATCAATTATATCTTCCCACGTAACAAAGCAATATCCTTCCCAAAATTAACTCTTCATTATCATTGACTTAGGTAATTAATAAGTGAAATTTCCCAAAAAATCTCTCCACATCCCTAATTTTAAGCTCTTCAAATCAGACTATCAAAATAATTGAAAAAACCGTTGAACACAAATACAACGTTATTCATTTAACAACATGAATAATTTTTTTTATATAAATTGCTTGTTCACCCTATCTCACAATTCATCCAGTTTTTTAATTTCCTATTCAACCAATTTCGGTAAGCCATTTTCACTTTTATGTGATTTTTTTTTATGATAATGTCTGATTTTTTTTATTAAAAATTTATTTGTGCGAATTTTAATGTTTTTCCTGGCGAAAATTTTAATATTTTATTGGCAAATATTAGATAATAATTTGTTATTTATTTATTGTATATACTACATAATAAAATTATACTAATTTTCTGATTATGATATATGAATAATGGTAATGTGCGAATTTATTTTCTATAATCTGACTTATTAATCTTGATTTGTATAATTGTATTTCCCAAATATTAAATTTATTATTCAGTTTATTACTTTTGCGAAGAGTCTTTATCAGTTTATTGTAGTTTCGTGTGTGCGATTTTTAATCTTATTTTTGCGATTTTTTTAAATATTTTTTTTGCGAATAATAGATAATAATTTACAATTAATTTATTGTAGATACTAGATAATAAATTTCTGATTATAAATCAAAATAATGTGCGAATTCTAATTGTTATTATTTTCATTTGCAGATATTGTTTATTTGGAATACAAATGCAAATAGCATCTTCCAATTTAACAGGTGTGGTTGTTCTTTTTTTGTATTAGCTGAATTGCTATAAAATGTTGCCAAAACAATTATGTGGTAATGATAAAAAAAAGAAAAGAAAACAAAGAGAAGAGTTAGAAGAATCGCAAAGGGGAGCTATAGAGAAATTTTTTAAGAAAAGAGTTAATGAGCCTTTGGAAGGAGTGGGTGTAGACAACCGAGACCAATCTAATGACGATTTAAATGATGATGCTACTTTGAATGTTCCCGATAATTCTCCTAATCATGCTAATATGGATGGTAATAATAATGAACATGATGATGCCCCAAATTATACTAATGAGAATATTGATATTTCGAATGACCCGAATCATGTACCAAATGAGTTTAATGTCGAAGATGTTGGGGTTGATTCACATTTTGTTCCTCCTTTGGATATATATGATCCTAGTAATTGGGGCATTCTCGATAACAAGTTTATAGATATTTTAGTTGAAAAGGGGCCTTTTACAGAAAAGGATTTGAAATTTCCCTTAGATGCTAATGCTAGGCATTTTTCATACGTCCATTTTTCTAGAAAGTTGACTAATGGAGAGACTTAAGATAGAAAATGGTTAGTTTACTCTAAATATGTGGATAAAGTATATTGCTTTTGTTGTAAATTGTTCACAAAGCAAAACAAAAAGAGTTCATTAGCTAATGATGGATTGAGTGATTGGAAACATGTGAGTGAGAGACTCAAAGAACATGAAAGTAGCATTGATCATATGAATAATATGAATACTTGGAGTGAATTAAAGGTGAGATTAAAGACTGATCAAGTGCTTGATAAAGACTTGCAACAAGGAATTTCTAAAGAGAAAGAACGTTGGAGACAAGTTTTACAAAGAATTATTTCTGTTGTTAAATGTCTCGCTAAAAATAATTAAGCTTTTCGTGGATCAAAAGAGAAACTTTATGAAGAGGGTAATGGAAACTTTTTGGGGTTAATTGAAATGATAGCTGAATTTGATTTGCCAATGCAAGACCATATTAAGCGTATGCGTGATGAAGAAATTCATTATCATTATCTTGGTCACAAAATTCAAAACGAGCTTATCTCTCTCTTGGCCTTTAGTGTTAAAACTTCTATTCTAAGAATCATCAAAGAGGCAAAATATTTTTCTGTTATCCTTGATTGTACCCCTGATGTAAGTCATCAAGAACAAATGACTTTAATAGTACGATGTGTTAATATGTCGAGTAACAAAATAAAAATAGAAGAGTGACAATGTTTCCGAAACTGTGAAATCTTTATCTGATACTCGATGGGAAAGTCGGATTAAAAGTGTCAAAGCTATTAGATTTCATGCTCCTAAATTAAGGTTAGCTTTGTTACAACTATATGAATCTGCTGGCAATGATGCTAAGGCAAAAAGTGAAGCGGAAAGTTTGGCTAATTCCCTTCAAAGTTTTGAATTCTTACTTGGAATGGTAATTTGGTATGACATTTTATTTGCTATCAACATAGTTAGTAAGAAATTGCAATCTAAATCAATGTGCATTGATACTACTATGAAGGAATTAGAAGGTGTAATGTCCTATTTTGAAAAATATAGAAATGAGGGGTTTGAAGCTAGTATGATCATTGCCAAAAGTCTTGCGTTGGATATGAACATAGAACCAATTTTTCCGACTAAACGTCATGTTTTTAGGAAAAGACAATTTGATGAGAATGACAACGATGAAGCAAGGCAATCACCGGAGGAGTCTTTTAGAGTTAATTATTTTTTGGTGGTTGTATATATGGCGATTGCTTCTTTGAAAGAAAGATTTGAGCAATTGAAGGTTTTTGAAAATCATTTTGGATTTTTAATTGATTCATTGAGGTTGAAGTCATTGGATGATAATACATTAAGAGAATGTTGCAATAAATTTAAGACTATATTTTCTCATAATAACTTGTCGGATGTTGATGCAGATGACTTCTTTTCGGAAATGAAAGTGTTGAAAATGACCTTGCCTACTGTGTCAATGTCGGCCCTTGAAATTCTTGAGTTTGTCAAAGCTGCAGATTGCTATCCAAATGTTTCAATTGCTTATCGAATACTATTAACGATGCCGGTGACAGTAGCATCTGCGGAAAGAAGTTTTTCGAAGTTGAGATTACTGAAAAATTACTTGAGGTCAACTATGTCACAAGAAAGATTGAATGGTCTATCAATATTATGTATAGAAAAAAATATGTTGGAAATCATTGATACTGACACTATCATCAATGATTTTGCATCGAAAAATGCTCGAAGACAAGCTTTTTTTTAAGTATTTATACGCTTAGGTACATTTTTTGTTTAGATTGTAATATTTTTTTGTTTGATTAAATATGAATTTAGAAAAAAAAATTTATATTGCATATTAGTTCTAATCTCTTATGCGTTAAGGGCCCATTTTTTTGGTCTCGTCCCGGGCCCTACAAAACTCAGGAACGGCCCTGAACATAGGGTCTCATATCAATTATCATGCATGCTAAAAGACAGTAACGGCTACGGCTCATTGTAATTTTGATGAAAGTCCTAACATTGTAGTATTGTACTCATATAAGAAATATACCTACAGGTTAATATGCACACGGAAATCATTTTCTAATGTGTGCTTTGGAGGGTGCATTTTTTGTATGCATTTTGAAAGACCATTAACGGCCTTCACAGAAAGCATTCCCTACTCAAAAGCAACTGGTACAGATGTAAGGATATAGACATATAGGACATACTCAAACGCATCCTCAACGTGCATAATATTTTTCAACATCTAAGTACAAGGCACGTTCAAAAAATTAAAAAAAGTGAATCACCAAAATAGGACTCCCATCTCAAGATAGTACACGTGATGGGAAGTAACAACATTGAATAACCATCCTGGAACTTGGATGTGGCAATTAGATGATATGAGAGGTGGTTAAAGAAAGTCAAAATATAAGAATAGATGTTGAAATAATTACTAGTGTGAGAAATTATCCAAGAACATGTATTACGGTCACATAACTTGTTGATCTCTAAGCCAATCTTCAAGCAACTCTTGAGAGAAAACAAATGGTTGTTCAGGGGAATGAGGTGATAAATCACTAGTACCATTGCTACATTCGGTACCAAAATCACAAACATCTGAAAAATTCGAAGTGAGAAGCTCCGAAATTAGATCAAAATCCCCCATATTGAAATCCTCCATCAAAAGATCGGATGACATTCTATACTCTTCATCTTGTCCTAAGGAAGAATCATCCCCATTATAAATCATTGAGCTTGGATTTGCAATCACAACATTGGTGGTATTGTTAGCATGTAGCATATGTTGTTGTTCTTGTGATTCGGAGTTGATGAAAACTTTGGTGCATCGAACTGCCTTAGTTCGTACTACATTGGACTCTATGGGTTGTTTAGGTTGACTTATACTTTGTGGCTTCTTGCTCTTCTGATCTTTTCGAAGTTTTTTATGTTGTGTGATGTGAGTACTGGGTACTTGATTACTACGTTGGTTCAATCGCTTGCTCAAATTGGTATTCCAATAATTCTTGATTTCGTTGTCCGTTCGACCCGGTAATCTTCCCGCTATCAATGACCACCTAAAGACATACACGAGGGAATCAAATGTCACCATCGTTTTTATATATTAGAAACAATAACTCTTTTGTTTTTACAGAAAATCAATGTTTAGGTATGTTTGCACAAACCCTAAATCATAATGGGTGATCGAAGCTACTATATTCTTTAAAGTCTCCTTAATTCATAGTTTCCCATAAATGAGATTGGAAGTTATAATAACAGAACTAAGTAAAATATTATGTGGTATATGAAGTAATATTTTATATAATTAGCTAATGTTGTAGGTACATACCTATTGCCTAAAAGTTTATGGAGTCTTATGATGAGCTCCTCTTCGTCATGGGTGATATTGCCTCTCTTTATATCTGGCCTCAGATAATTCAACCATCTCAATCGACAACTTTTCCCACATCTCTTCAAACCTATCAAAATAAATTACAACATACACATCAAGTCCTACCAGATATTTAAAGAACATAGAGACATTTTTCTTAATTACCTGCCCTCTTAGGAAGATTTCTCCATCTTCCTTCACCATGTGCCTTAATGTAGTCAATCAAAATCTTGTCCTCCATTGCTGTCCAAGCTCCCTTATTCAACCCTTCTTTCGCGCAACATGGACTCCGCCCCATCCCCAACTCTCGGTTCTTCTGCTATGGTATGTGTGTGTACGCATGCGTGTTCTCCTACGATTTTATTTTTGTTGTGAGAAATGACAGGGAGAAAAAATGGGATGCGTCTCTTTCATTGTCTTCGCTAGAAATAATGTGTAAAGAAAAACAACGTAACTATATGGCATCCCTTTGGATTGGAGAAGCTATGTTTATATATGGTTGTATTACATATGGTTATATTGTGTACGTATGTGACACTTCAAAGCAAAATTTCAAAGTTCCAAAGAATTATCACTAACCTAATAGGTGCATTATGCATGGACCACACGGTCATACATTATTAGAAATGGAAAATAACTTTTAGAAATTGTCATTTACTACAAACTGTAGTTAACTAGTTACTTTATATATGACATAGCATTAAATTATACGACAAATGGAATCTTGCATTGCATATGCAAGAGACGATACCATTTATAATTAAGTTTGGGTTTATTAATAGCCGTCAGATTATTTTTGGACCTTCTCTCTCTAATTCTACATAACCTATAGTTTTGGGCACTCCTATAAGTGGAAAATTTGGGAAGAAAGGGCTTTACATAAAGTTCATAGTTAATGCGAGATAGGGTAATTTTTATCAGTAAATCAGTAATTAGGTCTAATAAATTATCCGCAGTTTTCATTAAGTTTATACTTTACCCGTGTCTCTATTTGTCCCTTATTGAGTTTGATTTGAAGATAACATTAGTTTGAGAATAATGATTGGCTGACCTGTTTAGGTTGCCTGACACTGTTATATATATAGAGTTATGAAAACCTATCTTTTACAAACTAAGAGTCTAATTACCAAACCTAATACACCCCCTCAATCTTTACGGGGAGGAATTACGGATAGATTGGAACGATGTTTACAAAACAACTCAGAAGAAAGACCCTTAGTAAAAATATCTGCAACCTGCAACTGTGTCGGAACGTGCTTGACCTGAAGACCACCTTTAGCAACCATCTCACGAACAAAATGATAATCAACATCAATGTGCTTACTACGATCGTGATGAACAAGATTAGCAGTAAGATACATAGCCGAAACATTGTCACAATAGAGAATGGTAGGCCGGCGATGAAAGTACCCTAAATCAGCCAACAATTGACGTATCCAAATTGTTTCAGCTGCAGTGTAGGCAACATCACGATACTCAACTTCAGTAGAAGACTTCGAAACAGTAGGTTGCTTCTTAGAGCGCCAGGAGATCAAATTCTTCCCTAGGAAGACAGCATAACCAGTAGTAGAACGCCGAGTGTCAGGACACCCGGCCCAATCAGCATCAGAATAGGCAACAGTCACAGTAGGGGAGCCAGTACTATGAAGAAACAACCCATAATCAGAAGTTCCCTGCAGATACCTGAAAATTCTTTTCACGGCATGAAAGTGAGTAGTACGAGGCGCATGCATAAATTGAGAAACCGAATTAACAGCATAGGCAATATCAGGACGAGTCATAGTCAAATATTGCAATGCACCAACCATACTACGATAATTTGTGGGATCAGCAAGAAGTTCACCATCTAAGAGAGAAAGAGTGACACGAGAGACAACAGGAGTACATACGGGTTTGACAGCATGAAGATGAAATTTCTGAAGAAGATCAACTACATATTTGTTTTGAGACAAAAGCAAACCCTGAGGAGTATGTAAAACCTGAATGCCTAAGAAATAATGCAAATCACCCAAATCCTTCATAGCAAACTGGGCAGAGAGAACACTGATAAATTTCTGAAGCAAAGAGGAACTACTACCTGTAAGCACAATATCATCAACATATAGCAAGAGTATGATAATATGACCACTGTGTTTAAGAGTGAACATGGAGGTGTCACAACTGCTGCACTTGAAACCAATAGAGAGAAGAAAATTGTTGAAACGAGAGAACCAAGCTCGAGGAGCTTGCTTCAAACCATAAATGGATTTTCGTAACCGACAAACATGATGTGGTTGAGAAGGATGTTCAAAACCAGGAGGCTGACGCATATAAACTTCCTCATTGAGGAAACCATGAAGGAAAGCGTTTTTAACATCGAGTTGACGAATAGGCCATTTAAAAGTAGCAGCAAGAGTTAGGACTAAGCGAACCGTAGTAGGCTTAATGACAAGACTAAAGGTTTCAAAGTAGTCAATACCTGCCTGCTGATGATTACTAAAAACAACAAGTCTGGCCTTAAACCGCTCCACAGAACCGTCAGAATTATATTTAATCTTATACACCCACTTACAACCAAGGGCGTTTCTATTGTTGTTGCGAGGCACAAGTTCCCATGTATCATTCTTAATTAATGCTTCATACTCATCACGCATGGCTTGTTGCCAACGTGAATCTTTAGACGCTTGTTTAAAATTAGACGGTTCAGACTCAACAACATCAGTTTTTAAATCCAATAAATTCCTAGTTGAAATGATTCCGTCTTTTAAACGAGTAGTCATTGTATGGACATTAGTAGGATCGACACACTTAGACGACTTTCTAGGACGCCTAGGGGGAGGGACGATAGGAGACGGGGAGGACACAAGACGAGACGAGGGAGACACACCACACTCGTCATGTGGGACGACATGTGGGGGAGAAGGGGGCAGCATACCTCCTGCGGGCGCAGGGGCATGCTGCGGGCTGGCAGCATTGTGTGGGGGTGGCACACAAGATGATGCGGGCGAGGGAGGACCGAGGCGCGGGCAGCTGCTGGGAGTCCGCAAAACCTGCGGGCGCGGGTGATGCACGCGGGTAGGCAGCAACATCGCGAGCTGAGCAAGATGCGCCTGCGGGCGCGGGGGTAGGATCCCGCGGGCTGTGGGACATGTGACCCACTAAGGGTGTGAGCCACGGACTAGACAACGACGAGGCGGGAGACACACTAGGGGTCAGACCCAAGACCATAGGGGACTCACTAGACGTCGATCGAGTCGGAAACAACACTAAGGGGTCTAAGTCCTCGGCAATGGGAGGGTCATGAGGTGAGCTAGACATAAGCGAACGATATGGAAATTCCTGCTCACTAAACAAAACATGACGACTTGTGCAAACCTTGCCAGAAAGAGGATCAAGACATCGATAACCCTTATAATTTGATGCATAGCCAATGAAAACACATTGAATCGACTTAGCTTGTAATTTATTGATTTTAGGATCTAAAAACAACGGAAAACAAGCACAACCAAAACATTTCAAAACTCATATGAAGGTGGACGATGAAAAAGTTTGGCAAACGGGGATGAACCCTGCAGAGCCGAACTAGGAAGACGATTAATCGTATAAACAGCCGTATAACACGCATCGACCCAATATCGAGTTGGCAACTCAGATTGAATAAGCATAGTCCGTGCCATCTCGATAATGGTTCGATGTTTCCTTTCTGCAACACCATTCTGCGCTTGAGTCCGAGCACAAGACTTCGGGAAATAAATTCCCGAATCACAGAAATGTTGTAATAGAGGAGTGTTATCAAACTCTCGTCCACCATCACTTTGGAAAAATTTAATTTTGGAATTAAACAAATTCTCAACAAGTTTCTGAAAAGCTAAGAAGGTCGAATAAACATCAGATTTCAGTTTAAGTGGATATAGCCATGAAAAACGCGAATAATCATCAACAAAACCACATAATACTGAAAAAATTGATTCGATTTAACAGGCGATTGCCAAAGATCACTATGTATCAAAAAAGGGATAGGGAGCACGATGAGTCACAGACTCAAACGGCAAACGATGTATCTTTCCTACTTTGCAAAAATCACAATCATCATGAAACTTAGAATTACATGAAATTAAGTTTTGTGAACGTAAATTTCCTAAAACTCTAGCAGAAGTATGACCAGCATGCCACACATCTCCAGACTCCTTGGTTGCAAGGAGAGAAGGGATAGACGACTCTGGGCAGACTCGGGAAGACTCTGAACAAACTCGGGAAGACAACTCTGACTCAAGAATCTGAGGCTGAATAGGATAGACACCATTTCTACTGGTTCCCCGCAACAGAACCGCCCCAGTGGTCTTGTCCTTAACACAAATAGAAGACTCGTCAAAACAAACTATGCAACAATTATCCTGACACAACTTTTGAACAGACATCAGATTATGTTTCAACTGGGGAACATGACACACCTTCGTGAGACGAAGGGGGCGACTAGGGGAAGAAAGAGTCAAATTGCCAAGTTTATTTATGGGAAGTCGTGTGCCATCACCAACAACAATAGAACTCAAACCAGTGTAAAGAAGAGCATTAGATAGCTTACCATCCTGTGAAGTCATGTGGGAGGCGGCTCCAGAATCTGGATACCAAACGGAGTCATTTGTTTCACCACCAACAGACAGTGCAGCTAGGGCACGTGTGACACCATCAGGAGAAGAAGGCACAAAGCTATGATTGAAACGCTGAGGACAATAGGCTGTTTGGTGACCTGGATACCAACAAAGACCACAAGTATCGGAGGAAGGGGTATTGGCTAAATTGCCGTTAGATGGATTACTTCCTGTTGAAGACAAATCATTAGCAATATAATTGGCACAAGAATAATCAACATACGAAACATTATGAAAATTACCCATACCATTATTTCGGCCTGCATTGCCACGACCACCCTGTCCTCCATTGCCACGACCACCTTTGTTGCGATTGTTCCTATTCTTATTCTTTCCACCTCCTTGACCTTTAGGAGTCGAACCACCCGAAGAAGATGATTGAGAACCCAAAGAGCCAGACTAAACAGCAACCAAGGCTTGATGCGCAGTGGGTGCCTCATCATAAGCACGTATAGCCTTAATACGTTGCTCATGTTGTAAAATTTTGGGGCGAAGATCATCAAATGTCAAGGAAGATTGAAATTGCAACGAAGTGGTAACAAGAGGATCATAATCACAATCCCTATCCAAAGAAGTCAAGGTATACTAAACAAGATCATATTGAGAAACAGGAAACTGAATAGCAGCTAAAGAATCAACAATAACTTTAATCTCACGGAGAAAAGACTCCATAGACTGCTGTTCAGGTTTCTTTATATGACTCAAATGACCTTTGAGTTCCATAGACCTAGCCATACTAGTCTGTAAGAAACGTGACTGTAACCTATTCCAAATCTCCACAGCAGTATGAAGTTCATGAACATCCATCATAACATCACGGGAAATAGATGCATATAACCACAATTTAATTTGTTGATCAAGTCTCATATACTCGTAAAATTGTGGATTAGGCAAAGAACGACCATGATTATCAAGTAAAGTAGACGGAGGAATCGGAATAGTACCTTCGACAATACCAAGAAGTTGATGTGTCGAAAGAAAACACGTAACCTGAGTCTTCCACATAAGATAATCTTCGGGAGTGGCTAACTTGATAGAAACCACACGAGTAATGTCATGATGGGTGAGTGATGCGGCCGTAGGGAGGGACGCTTGATCATAGGCCGTGTAAAACGACGAAGGGGGTTCGAACCCCGACGGAAAACGAGACGGAGTCTGCAGCGTGGTAGGGCTCGTGTGCTAGGCGGAGCTCGAAGCCTCGTAAGGCATGGAAGGTTGTGGTAAGGACCACAACGACGCACCGTGTTGACCACCGCTAAAGGCGGTCTGACCACCAAACAAAGGCGGGGGCTGGGCGGTGGTGTAAGAGAAACCACCATGACCCGCGAAGAGTCCCACGCTGGCATGGGCTGCACCATCATAAGATCTGGGCGGTGCAAGGGGAAGACGGGACTGCGGTGGTGCGCTGCTAGGGGCGCCGGAGGCTGGCGGTGAAGCAGTGGTGGCCGGCGAGGTTGACATGCCGTAGGTTTATTTAGATTAAAAAAAATTAGGGCAAGCAAAGAAAACCCTAACAAAAAGTAATAAGCGGAAGCTAGAAAAATTAACCTAGGCTCGTGATACCATGAACGAGTATTGAGAATAATGATTGGCTGACCTATTTAGGTTGCCTGGCGCTGTTATATATATAGAGTTATGAAACCTATCTTTTACAAACTAAGAGTCTAATTACCAAATTACCCTAATAATCTGCATGTACCAGGTCCGAGTGCATAATTATTTGGTGTGTAACATTGTATTAAAGTAAAATACTAACTTCATAAGTCATCTACTTGATGAAAACGGAAAACAAGGTTAGTAAAAGTACTTTAATTTGAACTATTTCATTTATATCTTCGTATTATAGATATAAAATTGAGATAATCCTTACCCGGAAATTGTTTCTACTTAATGATTTTATAATTGTTTGGTACACATATTTAAGTTTTGGTATTAGCTTTCCAAGTATATTAATCACAGAGTAATTCTTAGGCATTAGCTAATTAATTCCTCTATGAAGCTTAGGCCTCCGACAAGCCAAAATACTAGTTAACTATAAATCAATAATTAAGTCTACGACACAAAATAATCATACATAAAGAAGAGACAATGATGTGCATCATACCTTTGAAACAACATACTATTCAAAGAAAAAGAAAATACAACTCAAAATAAAAATAGAGTAAAATTCATAGCAAATTTTTTAGTAAAAGAGCATATTTGTATGAAAAGAACATTAAACTATGGTTAACACTAACCTAGGAGGCGTCTATTATGTGGGGTAAGGATCATGGAGAGTGGGAGAATGATAGGATCATATACTTCATTCCTTTTTTTTAGTTTCATTTGACTTTTATATTATTGCATACTTTAGATCGACTGTAATACCTCAAAAATTCGTTCCTTTTCCGCATTTAATTTATAACGTCTAATTTGTTATGTTAACGTTTGATATCACGTATTTATATAGAGTTTTCTCCCTTATTTACAAGCTAATTTGTGCGTCATTGGAGCTCTTGGGAGCTATTTTGTGCTAACTTTCGTATGCAGTTGTGGTTTCGTGTTTTAGTATTGAATTGCAGGTTTTATGGAGTTTTCTCCTTATTCCCGAGCCATTTGGAAGCAACCACGGCTTTACGAGATGTTATGAGGCACGTAGGGTGGCTCACGAGCTTTATGGATAGTTTAGGAGGTCCCAAGACCCCTAAACGTGAAGATTAGAGAGCAAAGGAGTCAAAAAGAGTTTTCCGTGCACTGATCGGGCAGAAATAGCCCGATCAGGCGAAGTATTTATGATCGGGTATAAAAGTTGCGGACCCGATCGGGCGATGTTTGCCCGATCGAATCGGGCGAGGAAGCATGTCCCCAGACCCGATCGGGTGGCTACCGCCCGACCTGATCGGGTGGAGTGCTGCTTGGTCTCGTTGCGGTGCTACAGGCGAGGGGAACACGCTGGCCCAAGTTGTCGCCAGACCCGATCGGGTGACTACCGCCCGACCCGATCGGGTGGGCCGTTTTCTCCCCCTTATTGCTGCACTACTGCTGCCAGAGCCCATAAGTGAAGTTGGGAGAATTTGTATGTGGACCCGATCGGGTACTGTGCTCGGGCCCGATCGGGTCTGGTGCTTTAATCGCGCTTTTTCACTTTTTGTTTCCGTTTTTAGTGAACTTGAGGGGTATTATAAATACCTTTTCCTCATTATCTTTCATTCATCTTTTATTTCATCTTTCATTAGGTTTTAGACTAGTTTTATTCTACATTGTTCTTAGTTTAATTCAAACACTTTAGATTAATTTAGAGGTGATCAAACCTATTTCGATTTCAATAAAAGTTCCTGCTTTTCGTCAATTGGTACTCTTCTCTACTCTTTATCTCTTTAATTACTTTGATTGCTTAGTTTAATTATTCAATTGTTCACGATGCAATTCTTAGGGTTTCATATTAGTTTTGTTGTTGCCAATTCCATTATGAGTGAGTAGTTCTCTTTCTAGGGTGTTAGATAGGAAAGCCATGTTTATACCATGATTGTGATTTAGATTTCTATCAATTTCTAGGGCTTGATTAGGGTGATTGTGATGTGGTTTGTTCTTATTGAGTAATTAATGTCAGTGTACAATTTCATTGATTGCTTGTGGTTAATAGTTGTTTGCACAGATCCGTCTTACGACTAGAGGCCTAGGACACATCAGTAGTTCTGATTACGTTAGTGAACATGCGGCGTATGTTGAACTATGAGCGTTGAGTCTTAACCATAGCTCAACATAGGCTCTAATCCCCGACTCTTGACTTAGGTTTTAATAGTAGTTGACCCTATTTGATTGGTATAAGCATGGTGGACCGACCTAATACCCTAGACTTTTATTCCATAGTTTAATCCTCGATTTATTCAGTCTTCCGTAGTCTATTCATTAGTTTAATTAATTTCTTCCCTGATTTCATCTGGAGTAGCTGAATTAGTTGAATATTGATTTAGAAACTCTGTCTCCCTGTGGATTCGACCCTGCTTCCACTGACTACCTAGTTAGAGGTCCGTAGGTTTATTTTTGATTAGGTGACACGACTAAAACCTATCAAATTTTGGCGCCGTTGCCGGGGAGACGGCTAGTTCTCTAAGTTTTTATTTAATTATTTGGTCTACTTCTCTGTACCTCATTGGAACTTCATTGTTTCAATCGAGGTACGTTTTACTGCTGCTTTTTGTTTCTTTTGTATGCCCAGGTCCCAAAGAAACGGTTCCCCAATTCCAGCGGACCCCGATCTTACTAGGACAATCAGGCGGATCCGAAAGATAAAACAGAAAGAAAAGCAGTCTGTTCAGCTGAACACCTCTGGAACAGACACCTTGAATTCAGTTATGTCAAAATCACTGAAGTCATATGGGGTGCCCAACCCGGATGGTCTCTCCACAGGACCTACTATGCCCACCATTGCCGCAGCAAATTTCGAAATCAAGCCTGGACTCATCAGCATGGTCCAGCAAAATCAGTTTGGTGGGCATCCTACTGAAGATCCGGCAAATCATCTACAACGGTTTCAACAACTTTGTCGAACCGTTAAACATGCCGGTGTCACTCCAGATCAACTCAAAGTCATGTTGTTCGAGTTTTCACTGAGAGATAGAGCCCAAAAATGGTTGAACGATGTGAAAGAAACCGAGTGGAGTGAGATTTCTGCTGCATTTCTGAGAGAGTATTACCCATCTACTAAAACAGCAAAAATCAGAAATAAACTAGCCACGTTTTTCCAAGAGCCTGATGAAACATTAAGGGAAGCGTGGGCTAGGTTTAGAGATTTACAGAGAGAGTGTCCACACCATAATATGGACAAATGGTTCTTGACGCAGACATTCTACAATGGTCTGCAGCCTCAGACGAAGTGTATTGTTGATTCGTCTGCAGGAGGAGTGTTTTTAGACAAGGCAGTTGATGAGGGTTATGAATTCACATCAAATCTTGCAGCCAATGACCATACATCATCTAGGAGTTTGACTAAGAAGGTACTTGAAGTTGACGCTATTTCATTGCTTACATCTCAGATGGCGCAACTAACTCAGCAGCTAATGAAGTCTTCTAGTCCGACACCTCCACCCATGAGTATCAATGCTATGTCTGCAGTAGCACCCATTACCTCATCTTACTGCGAGGTATGTGGTGTTCAGGGTCACTTTGGGCATGACTGTCAGTTCAATCAATTTCAGATGGAGCAGGCCAATGCCTTCCAACAAAGACCACAAACCCTCCCCCCTTCACATAACTACCAAAACCCACAAAACCATCAACCTCCACCTCCACAAAACTACCCTAAACCTTCATACCATCAAACCCCACAAAATTTCCAAAGACCACCACCACAAAACTTCCATCATCCCAATAACTTCCAAACTCCACGAAATTTCCACACCCCACCTCCACAAAACAACCCACAAGAGCCTAGCAATTCTGAACTGATGAAACTGATATTGTCTATGCAAAAGGCAAATGAGGAAACAAGGAGGGCTCAAGAGAAGCACATCCAACTTCTCGAGGCTCAAGTTGCTCAGTTGGCAGAATCTAATGCACAGAGGCAGCAGGGACAATTGCCAGGGCAACCAGTTCAGAGAGAACATGTGAATGCCATCACTCTTCGTAGTGGCATTGCATATGATGCCCCTCCAGTGCCCATTAATGAGGTTACCCCGACTGCAGGGAAGAAGAGGGTGGTAGAGGAAGGAAAAAGAAAGAATTCGACGTCTGAAGTCGATTTGTCTGCAGAAGCTGAACAGACAGGGAAGAAAAAGGAGAAGGTTTCTGAAACGCCTTTTACGCCAAGGCTACCTTTTCCTCACAGGATGCAACAGTCCAAGGTCGATCAGCAGTTTGGTAAGTTCTTGTCTATGGTCAAGAACCTTGAGGTAACGATTCCATTCACAGACTTAATTACCCAAGTGCCTGTTTATGCCAAATTTCTGAAAGACATGATTACTAAGAAAAGAGACTTTGGTGGGGTAGAACGTGTCGCTCTTACTGAAGAGTGTAGTGCTTTTATTCAAAATAAAACCCCACCAAAGTTAAAAGATCCTGGTAGTTTTTCTATACCCTGCCATCTTGGACCTATTTTTATTGATAAGGTTTGTGTGATTTAGGTGCTTCTGTTTCTGTTATGCCATTGTCTGTTTATAAGAAACTGAACATGGGAGCCCTTAAATGCACACAAATCACTTTACAGATGGCGGATCGTTCTATAAAATACCCTCTAGGTGTTTTAGAGGACGTTCCTGTTAGGTTAGGGAAATTCTATATTCCTGTTGATTTTGTGGTGTTAGATATGGATGAGGATGCCCAGATTCCTATTATCTTGGGTAGGCCGTTTTTGTGTACTGCTGGTGCTGTCATTGATGTCAAGTCTGGGTCTTTAACTCTTGAGTGTTGGTGATGATAAAGTGATTTTTAAACTAACCAATGCTGTTAAGGCTCCTATGCTTGAACAATCTTTTTGCAGGGATAAGGTTTTAGATGAAGTAGGGGTGGAGAAGGTTCAAATTCCACCTAAGGTTGCCTCACCGTCTGGAGGCATTGTCAAGAACATTTGGAGGAGAAAGATGTTTGATGAGGGTGGCACTCACTGCCAAGCCCCTCCTATTTGAGAGAGGGAGGATTATGGTCGTGCGGGACCTTTATAAACCAGCGCTGTGCGAGAGACAACTCGTATTTTCTTTTCTTTCCCTTTTTCTTTTCTTTTTATTTTTCTTCCTTTTATGAGCGAGAGTGAGGGTACTAACATTGTTTTTCCTCTTAGCATAGTCCTTATCACCTTTTGGCATTGAGGACACTGCCAAGTTTAGCTTGGGGGAGGAGTTCTGTTTGTATTCCCTATCTCTTTTACTGCTTTCTAGAATAGTTTTACTGCTTTCGGAAAATACTGAAAAAATGTAAAAAAATATGGTTCCCATGACTGGTTTAGTTGCCTCCCTGTGCCCCTTGTTGTGCTCTATTTGAAATTGATTTGACTTTGTTTTCTGGATAGCTGGGCATTTGTGATCTTGAGGCTATGATTTGATGTTTGATTGCTATGATTTCGAGCATTTCTGGATTATATTAGACCACTTTGTGCTGCATACCTGAATTGGTTAGACTGTGAGGCCTCTTTGTAGCCTATTGGATTCATATTATTATCCAGTCTATTCTTGTGTGTTAGTTCCTCTTTAGTGGATTGATCTTGACTTTGACTTCGTACTTGTCTGATTTTAGATGACTTGTAGCATGTGCTGTGATAGAGGCGTTCTTTTGTCTTATTCTTGAGCTTCAGAGTGAGTTTTTGATATACTTTTATCCTCCTTAGCCCCGCTGAGCCTAATGACTTGTTTCGTGTTACTTAAACCCCTATTATGAGCCAAAAGCCTTCACTTGATATTATTCCAAGCCTAGCTTGGGGGAGCTTTTGTATGGGTTAAGTTTGAGATTGGTTTGTTGGTTTAGTTTGGTTTTTGAGGAATTTAAAAGTGTATTTGCTGTGGTTTGAGAGTGAGAAAAAGAAAAAGAAAAGAAAAAGCAATTTTGGAGTTGCGTGAATGAAGTTCAGAAAAATGAAAGAAAAATGAAATAAAAGTTCAAAAGAATTCGAAATTCTTTCATTCACGTACGTTCTTAAAGAAATATTCGCTTCATTGCTTGAAAATTGGGTTTGTTATGAGTTCTTCATTGATTTATGAGAGTTGGGTTACTTTACGTGGTTTTATGGTGTTGTTGGGAGTTGTGTAGGCCATCTTAGGCCTTGTTTGAATGATTTATGCTCCCCCTTTCTTGGTTTTTCCACCACATTACCCAAAAGTATCCCCTACCTCTCGCCTAAGCCCCATTAAAACCCTATAAAGTCCTCTTGAGCTTATGTCTGCATTGTTCATTTGATTGATTTCGAGTCAGTTTGTCAAAGTTAAAGAGTATTTCTGCTAATTGAGTCGACTTGACTAGGATGAGCGTCATTGAACCTTCTTAAACACATGAGAGTGTGAGTGGGAAGGGTACTTATGGTCGGGTTGGTGAGTGTTCGGGCACATTCTTTGCCTGCCACAAAATTGAGAGGAGTGACACCCTTGTGAGTGCCTTTTCAGGACTTGTATGCTTTGTGGATGCTTGAATTTGATAAATTGCTTGAATGATTGGTGGTTGGATGGATTTGATTAGCCAAACTTGAATTATGCCTGCTTGAACGATTCTTAGTCTTGAAAATGTTTTGAGCTTTGATTTGTTTCTATCTTTGGGGTGAGGTAATCTATTCCATGTTCATGTGCTGTTTGCTTGAGGACAAGCAAAGGTTTAGCTTGGGGGAGTTTGATATCACGTATTTATATAGAGTTTTCTCCCTTATTTACAAGCTAATTTGTGCGTCATTGGAGCTCTTGGGAGCTATTTTGTGCTAACTTTCGTATGCAGTTGTGGTTTCGTGTTTTAGTATTGAATTGCAGGTTTTATGGAGTTTTCTCCTTATTCCCGAGCCATTTGGAAGCAACCACGGCTTTACGAGATGTTATGAGGCACGTAGGGTGGCTCACGAGCTTTATGGATAGTTTAGGAGGTCCCAAGACCCCTAAACGTGAAGATTAGAGAGCAAAGGAGTCAAAAGGAGTTTTCCGTGCACTGATCGGGCAGAAATAGCCCGATCGGGCGAAGTGTTTATGATCGGGTATAAAAGTTGCGGACCCGATCGGGCGATGTTTGCCCGATCGAATCGGGCGAGGAAGCATGTCCCCAGACCCGATCGGGTGGCTACCGCCCGACCTGATCGGGTGGAGTGCTGCTTGGTCTCGTTGCGGTGCTACAGGCGAGGGGAACACGCTGGCCCAAGTTGTCGCCAGACCCGATCGGGTGACTACCGCCCGACCCGATCGGGTGGGCCGTTTTCTCCCCTTATTGCTGCACTACTGCTGCCAGAGCCCATAAGTGAAGTTGGGAGAATTTGTATGTGGACCCGATCGGGTACTGTGCTCGGGCCCGATCGGGTCTGGTGCTTTAATCGCGCTTTTTCACTTTTTGTTTCCGTTTTTAGTGAACTTGAGGGGTATTATAAATACCTTTTCCTCATTATCTTTCATTCATCTTTTATTTCATCTTTCATTAGGTTTTAGACTAGTTTTATTCTACATTGTTCTTAGTTTAATTCAAACACTTTAGATTAATTTAGAGGTGATCAAACCTATTTCGATTTCAATAAAAGTTCCTGCTTTCCGTCAATTGGTACTCTTCTCTACTCTTTATCTCTTTAATTACTTTGATTGCTTAGTTTAATTATTCAATTGTTCACGATGCAATTCTTAGGGTTTCATATTAGTTTTGTTGTTGCCAATTCGATTATGAGTGAGTAGTTCTCTTTCTAGGGTGTTAGATAGGAAAGCCATGTTTATACCATGATTGTGATTTAGATTTCTATCAATTTCTAGGGCTTGATTAGGGTGATTGTGATGTGGTTTGTTCTTATTGAGTAATTAATGTCAGTGTACAATTTCATTGATTGCTTGTGGTTAATAGTTGTTTGCACAGATCCGTCTTACGACTAGAGGCCTAGGACACATCAGTAGTTCTGATTACGTTAGTGAACATGCGGCGTATGTTGAACTATGAGTGTTGAGTCTTAACCATAGCTCAACATAGGCTCTAATCCCCCGACTCTTGACTTAGGTTTTAATAGTAGTTGACCCTATTTGATTGGTATAAGCATGGTGGACCGACCTAATACCCTAGACTTTTATTCCATAGTTTAATCCTCGATTTATTCAGTCTTCCGTAGTCTATTCATTAGTTTAATTAATTTCTTCCCTGATTTCATCTGGAGTAGCTGAATTAGTTGAATATTGATTTAGAAACTCTGTCTCCCTGTGGATTCGACCCTGCTTCCACTGACTACCTAGTTAGAGGTCCGTAGGTTTATTTTTGATTAGGTGACACGACTAAAACCTATCAACGTTTCGCTGTTTTAATCCATACAGTTTTCAACTTGATTTGAAAGCTCATCAAATCACATTCAAGCTTCATAAACATTTTAAAATTATATGTATAAAGTAACAATTTTTTTTTTGAGAGATTTATTTGTTCCTTTTTCGCATTTAATTTATAATGTTTAATTCACTATGTTAACGTTTCATTGTTTTAATCCATAAAATAACTTGATTTGAAAATTCATCAAATCATATTCAAACCTCATAAACATTTTAAAATTATATGTATAAAGTAACAAAATATTTTTTGAGAGATTTATTCGTTCCTTTTTTCGCATTTAATTTATAACGTTTAATTCATTATGTTAACATTTCGCTATTTTCATCCATAAAATTTTCAACTTGATTTGAAAATTCATCAAATCATATTATTTAATATACACTTTTAAATTATATGTATAAAGTAACAAAATATTTACGATAAACCTTTTTTATTTGAAATTTTTGGTTTTGATTGAAAATCGGTGATTAATCAGCAACTTTGAGAGCTATTGACTTAGATTTTGATCGTTCTCCATACTTGATATCCAAGTGTAACTCATGAGTCATTAGTGATACAGCTAGCTGCTCCAAGTTGAAATTAGTGATGCCTTTTGTTTATTATAAAGCTATGATTTTAACCATCCATCTACCTTAGGAATACTCCTAAAAACTTTTTAAACCAGTTCTTCAGAAGAAATAAACTTTTCAAGAGAACCCAACTCATTAATAATGTTAGTAAAACAAGTAAACGTCTCTTCAATGGTCTCCTTTGATTTATAGAAAAGAAATCGTATTGATTTATCAATAAATCAATTTTGGATCTTTTAACTTCAGTAGTTCCTTCATGGGCTACTTCAAACAAGTCCCATATTATTTGCCTTTTAGTTTTGCATCCCATGGTTCTATTATGTTCAAGGAGTCCAATACTTCAATGCAAAAAGTTTCACAATAATAACATTAATTTTCACTTTGTCAAAACCAGCTTTTTCGAATAAGAGAGTGGTTTAGGAATAATCTCATTTTTGGCATTTGTAGTTGTGACTTCAAAGTCCCTAACTTCAATGACCCTCCAAACCTAGTAGTTTTCGGCCTTGATGAGAATCTCCATCCCATTTGTCCAGCAAGTGTAGAACTTACCACTGAACATTGGAGGGCTTCAAGTGGACTAACCTTTTTCGAGTTTCTCAGCAATGTTCATGATTTTTCAAGATCTTTTTCTCAATAGAGTTTCCTACACCTTGAGTTCGTACTTTGATACCAATTGTTATTTCAATAGGGTCGCTGCAAGAGGGGGATGAACTATATGTGTTCGAAATAAACGTACTTTTACGGAATTTAAACTTATAGAGAAAAGCAAGCTAAAGGTACAAGAGATATTTTACGAGGATAAACTTCCTAGGCCTAATATATAGGAAGAATCGACCTCGACCATAGGGGATTTTAAAAATCAAACTTTTCACTAATTAGGCGAAACACCTTTGTACAACCTTATGATTCTCACATCCACTCCTTGATTCCTTAAACTCATGCTCCTGAACAATTGTTCTCTTAACAGTTGTTCCTCTCAACTTCATTCGAAGTCATCTTACTTTTACTTGTTTCACTCAAAACTTCTCTTATACAACAATTAATTCCAAATCCCCTTACCCCCCAAAAAATTACAATGATTATTAACTTAGTGGAATAGAATAACAAATCAAAAGAACAAACGGCTTATAAGCTAATGAATGCACTGACATTATAATTCTTTTTACTCACTTGAAGACACTAGTAGAAAAACATTAATTTGAGGTGTTTCAGGAAAATAGCAGCAAAAAATAAATTGTATTTTTTTTAAAAAAATAGATGATCTGGCGAGGCGTAAAAAGTAAAAAATGCCTCAAGTAAGATGCTGGAGTCGTTTTTATACTTAACGCCTCAAATAGCACTATAGAGGTTGGGAGTAGACTTGTAATTCCCCCCACTTGCCCTTCTTTTCGCAGCCCTTTTGTTTTTCTTCACTCAGTGATTGTCTTCACTAGGCCACCAACGATCTATGAGACAAGATTCAGTCGTACCTACCAGCCATAACACCAGCTTTGACGCCATCTATCTCTTTACCTCGTCTCTTCCTTCTTACCTTTTCCACTGTCTCTACTCATGCACCCTTAAGCACCAGCTCCGAGCCGCTGCCACCATAAGTTGTTAGCACCAATGTAACCTACTGGCACCACCTCATGATCTCCTGTGAACGAAGATAACTCATGTATGGGGTCTGTCTAGCAGACCACCATATTCTTCCAAATTACGCCAGAGCGCCCAGAGGAGAGCAGACCTCGATTAGACCGCACACCTCTCTAAATCAGAGCTCTGGATAGTAAATCAACAAAGGCCTTATCACTTTGGTCGACTTCAAAAATGAAGCCCATTTACCTTGCTAGGTCAGTCATGAGCTCATGTCTCTGATAAATACCCATGCCCATGCATGGGTAAGGCATGTCCTATCATAAACACTCACAAAATACTTACACTTGGTACTCATTTCTCTCAACTAGAGACCTTGTGATCATCTTTGGCTGACTTAGGCATTGGAGGGGCGTTCCTCGGAAACAACCCCCGAGGTCCACCTTGTTTTGCAGGTCACCACCACCACGAAGGAAGCTTGGAAGTGATATCATGTATTTATATAGAGTTTTTCCCCATATTTATGAGCTAAATTGTGCATCATTAGAGCTCTCCGGAGCTATTATCGTATATAGTTTTCTTTTGTGTTTTAGTGTTGAATTGCAGGTTTTTGGGAGTTTTCTCCTTATTTCCGAGCCATTTGGAAGCTATGACGACTTTACGAGTTGTTATGAGGCACGTAGAAGTCATAACGAGCATTATATATGAATATATAGTTCCCGAGACCTCTAAGCTTGAAGATTTAGTGCCAAAATGTTTAAGAAACAAGCTAATGGAGCTGACCCGTACTTGGATCGGTAAGATTTTATGGCCCAATCGGGCGGAGAATATTGTGATCGGGTGATAGGGTTTCGGACCTGATCGGACGGACCTCGCCCGATCCGATCGGGTGAGAACCCAACTTGGTTGTTGTTGAAATATGGGCGTGAAATGAAGTTTGGGAGTTAGGCTCCACCCGATTGGGTCGGGCACACACTACCTAATCGGGTGGAGGCCCAAATCCCCAAGAGTTGTTGCTGCTGTAAGCTGCGTCCGAGGAGAGAAATGGAGCTGGGCTGAGCGTCCGGCCCGATCGGGCACTAAAGGCCTGATGCCATCGGGTGGGAGGCCCATCCTCAATTTTGCCGTTACTACTACGCAAAAGCAAGGAAATAAGTTGGGCCAAGTTTTGGCTCAGCCCGATCGAGTGGCCCTTTGGCCCGATCGGGTACCGGGCACGCAAAGTTGAAAATCTATCTTATTTTTTAGAGAGGTTTATTAGTTTAAACACATATTAGTTCAAGGGGTGATTGAACCTCGGATTTATTTCAATAAAGGTTATTGCTTTCCATCAATTGGTACTACTCTTTACTCTTAATCTCTTTAATTATCTCTTGATTGCTTAGTTTAGCTATTGATTCATTTATGATGCAATTGTTAGGGTTTCATGTTAGATTCTTCGTTATTGATTTTATTATGTTTGAGTAGTCTAATTTCTAGGGATTTACAGATCCGTCCTACTTTTAGAGGCCTAGTCTACATCATTAATTCTGATTATGTTAGTGAACATGCTGCATATGTTGAATTATTGCGTTGAGACTTAACCATAGCTTGAATCTATCGATTCTTGACGTAGGTTCTGATAGTTGTTTGATCCTTTGATTGGTATAAGCATGGTGGACCGAACTAATACCCTATACCTTTAATTCATAGTTCGATTCCCATCTTTATTTTACTTTCCAGTGTTTAAATAGTAGTTCAACTGAATTCTATCTGATCTTGTCTGAAGTAGTTGTTTAGCTGAATATTAACTGAGAAACTCTGTCTCTCTTTGAATTCGACCCTACTTCCCTTAACTATCATTGTTAGAGGACTTAGGATTATCTTTGATGAGGTGATACGACTTTAACCTGTCAAATTTTGGCGCCGTTGCCGGGGAGACGACTAGTCTTCTAAGTTTTTATTTGTTTTTGGTCTACTTCTCTGTGCCTTATTGGAACTTCATCGTTCCAATTCAGGTTAGTTTTACTGCTTCTTTTTGTTTCTTTTGTATGCCCAGGTCTCAAAATAACGGTACCCCCATCCCAGAGGATCCCAATCTTACAAAGACTCTCAGGCAACTTCGAAAGAAAGTTCAGAAAGAAAAGCAGTCTGTTTAGCTGAACACATCCGGATTAGACACCTCGAGTTCAGCTATGTCTAAATCCCTGAAGTCATATGGGGTGCCCAACTGATAGGTTTTAGTCGTATCACCTATTCAAAAATAAACCTACAGACCTCTAACTAAGGTAGTCAGTGGAAGCAGGGTCGAATCCGCAGGGAGACAGAGTTTCTATATTAATATTCAATCAATCAGCTACTCCAGATGAAATCAGGGAAAAATTAACTGAACTAATGATTAAACTAAAGAAGACAAATTAAATCGAGGAATTAACTATGGACTAGAAACCTAGGGTATTAGGTCGGTCCACCATGCTTATACCAATCAAACGAGGTCAACAACTATCAAAACCTAAGTCATGAGTCAAGTGATTAGAGCATGTGTTGAGCTATGGTTAAGACTCAACGCTCATAGTTCAACATACGCCGCATGTTCACTAACGTAATCAGAACTACTGATGTGTCCTAGGCCTCTAGTCGTAAGACGGATCTGTGCAAACAACTATTAACCACAAGCAATCAATGAAATTGACCACTAATATTAATCACTAATTAAGAACAAACCACGCCATAATCACTCTAATCAAGCCCTAGGAATCAATAGAAGTCTAAATAACAATCATGGTATAAACATGGCTTCCCTATCTAACACCCTAGAAAGAGAACTACTCAGACATGATTGAATTGATGATAACAAATCTAATTGAAAACCCTAAGAATTGCATCATGAACTAATTGAATAATAAGCAATTAACTAAAGCAATTGAGAGACAAGAATAAAACAATAAGAAAGACGATTACCAAATTGACGGAAAGCGGAAAGCGGAAACTTTAATTGAATTGAAATAGTACTTGAATCTCTTCTACAATAGAAAATAATGAAAAACTAGGCTAGGAGCTCTCTAAATGTTCAATAAAAATAAAGATACCATTAAAAACAACCAAAAAAGTATTTATATTCCCTAAGAAAACAATAAGATAGAGTGGGGAAATAACGAAAATCGCGTCCCCGTGTCGTCCACCCGATCGGGCAAAGGGCCGCCTGATCGGGTCTGGGAACAAGCTCCCAACAGCAGCAAATTAGGCTTCACCCGATCGGATCGGGCAGCTTCCACCCGATCGGGGCCGCAACCCTAGCACCCGATCGGGCAAGTCCACCCGATGCCATCGGGTGGAAGTCTTCTTCAATGCTCTCAAAAATCAGCAAATTGGCTAAGTGTAAGTCCGCCCGACGGGATGGGGCAAGTCCGCCCGATCGGGTGGAAAATCAGAACTTTTGGCCTATTTTACTCGTACCCGATCGGGCAATGGTTGCTCAACCCGATCGGGCGAGCCTTCTTTCTTCCTTGCTTCTACTTGGTTTCAGACGCCAAGTCATTTGCACATTTCTTCTTCACAACGGGGTCCGAATACCATCTCGAGACCGCCAAGATGCCTCATAACCTTCCGCTACAGCGTGGTGCTCAAACATCAAGTAAATAGGGATTTTTTTCCCTAAAAGCCTGCAAATAATATGGAACACACAAACCACAACTATATCGAAATGATTAGCATAAATAGCTCCTAAGAGCGTTAATATCGCACACTTTAGCTTGTAAAGAAAGGGAAAAATTCTATAAGAAATCAATATATCACCAACCCAGATGGTCTCTCCACTAGACCCACCATGCCCACCATCGCTGCAAAGAACTTTGAAATTAAGCCTGGACTCATTAGCATGGTTCAACAAAATCAGTTTGGTGGACATCCTACTGAAGACCCGGAAAATCATCTGCAGTGGTTTCAATAGCTTTGTCGAACCGTCAAACATGCCGGCGTCACTCCAGACCAGCTAAAAGTCATGTTATTCGAGTTTTCATTGAGAGATAGGGCACAGAAGTGGCTGAACGACGTGAAAGAAACTAAATGGAGTAAAATTTCCGCTGCTTTCCTGAGAGAGTACTATCCACCTACAATGATAGCAGAAATAAGAAACAAGCTAGCCACGTTTTCGCAAGAGCCTGATGAAGCACTTCGGGAGGCGTGAGCTAGGTTCCGATACTTGCACAGAGAGTGTCCACATCACAACATGGACAAATGGTTCTTGACGCAGACATTTTACAATGGTCTGCAACCTGATATGAAGAGTATTGTTGACTCATCTGCGAGAGGAGTTTTTCTAGATAAGGAAGTGGATGTAGGCTATGATTTCCTGTCAAACCTTACTGCCAATGATCATTCCACTTCCCGAAGCCTCACAAAGAAGGTACTGGAGGTGGACGCTCTTGCATTGCTGACTTCGCAAATGGCGAAGCTGAACCAAAAGATTGACACCTTAAGATCCTCTACCTCGACACCCCGTCCTTTGAGCATTAATGCCATGTCTGCCGTTGCACCCATTACCTCATCTTACTGCGAGGTATGTGGTGTTCAGGGTCATTTTGGACATGACTGTCAGTTTAGTCAACATCAGATGGAGCAGGCAAATGACTTCCAACAGAGACCACAATACTTCCCCCCTCCACATAACTACCAAAATCCATAAAACTTTCAGCCACCACCACAAAACCACCCCAAATAATCATTCTACCAAACCCTCTGGTTTTCAGAGACCCCCACCTCAAAACTTCCATCACCCTAACAACTTCCAAACTCCACAAAATTTTCAAACCCCACCTCCACAAATATCCCCACAAGAGCCTACCACATCTGAATTGATGAAATTGATGCTGAGCATGCATAAAACTAATGAGGAGGCACAAAGAGATCAAGAGAGGCATATGCTGGTTATACAGAAAGCCAATGAGGAGGCACAAAGAGCCCAAGAGAAGCACATCAAACTTCTCGAGACTCAGATTGCCCAATTGGCATGAAACAATGCTCAGAGGTAGCAGGGATAATTGTATGGGCAACCCATTCAGAGGGAGAGCGTGAATGTCATCACTCTTTGTAGTGGCATTGCGTACGACGCTCCTCCATTTCCCACTAATGATGCTACCCCGACTAAGGAGAAGAAGGTGGTAGAGAAAGGAAAAGGGAAGAGTTCGACGTCTGAGGTCGCATTATCTAAGGAAGCTGAATAGACAGGGAAGAAAAAGGAGAAGGTTTCTGAAGCGCCTTTTACACCAAGGCTACCTTTTCCTCACAGGATGCAGTAATCAAAGGTCGATCAGCAATTTGGTAAGTTCTTGGCTATGGTCAAGAACCTTGAGGTAACAATTCCATTCACTGATTTAAATACTCAAGTCCCTGTGTATGCCAAAATTTTGAAATTCATGATCACTAAGAAAAGAGACTTTTATGGGGTAGAACGTGTCGCTCTTACTGAAGAGTGTAGTGCTTTTATTTAGAATAATTTTCCACCTAAGTTGAAAGATCCTGGTAGTTTTTCTATTCCCTGCCATCTTGGACCTATATTTATTGATAAAGTTTTGTGTGATTTAGGTGCTTCTGTTTCAGTTATGCCTTTATTTGTTTATAAGAAACTGAATGTGGGAGCACTTAAATGCACACAAATCACTTTACAGATGGATGGTCATTCTATCAAATACCCCCTAGGTGTTTTAGAGGATGTTCCTGTTAGGATCGGGAAATTCTATATCCCTGTTGATTTTGTGGTGCTTGATATGGATGAGGATGCTCATATTCCCATTATTCTGGGTAGATCATTTTTGTGTAGTGTTGGTGCTGTCATTGATGTTAAGTTTGAGTCTTTAACTCTGAGTGTTGGTGATGATAAAGTGATATTTAAACTAACCAATGCAGTTAAGACACCTATGCTTGAACAATCTTGTTGCAGGACTGAGATTTTGGATGAGTTGGGTGTAGAGAAGGTTCAAAATCCACCTAAGGTTGCCTCATAGTATGGAGGTATTATCAAGAACATTTGGAGAAGGAAGATATGTGTGATGAGGGTGGCACTCACTGCCAAGCCCCTCTAATTTGAGACATGGAGGTATTATGGTCGTGTGAGACATTTATAAACCAGCGCTGCGTGAGAGGCAACTCGTAATTTCCCCTTATTCTTATTCATTTTCTTTTTTCTTTTTAAGAGTGAGAGAGAGTGAGATAGCACTAATGTTGTCTTCCTCTTAATATCGTCCTTTGTTCACCTTTTGGCATTGAGGACACTGCCAAGTTCAGCTTGGGGGAGGATTTCTGTTTCTATTCTCTATCTCTTTTACTGCTTTCTCGGATAGATTTATTGCTATCGAAAAATACTGAAAAATAAAAAAAATATGGCTCCCATGACTGGTTTAGTTGCCTCCTTGTGCCCCTTGTTGTGCTCTAATTGAAAATGATTTGACTATTTTTCTAGATAGCTGGGCATTTGTGATCTTGAGGCTATGATTTGATATTTGATTGCTATGATTTTGAGCGAGTTTTGATTATTATACACTACTTTGTGCTGCATGCCTGAATTGACTGTGCGGCCTCTTTGTAGCCTATTGGATTCATATGATTATCCAGTCTGTTTTTGTGTGTTAGTTCCTCTTTAGTGGATTGATCTTGACTTTGACATCATACTTGTCTGATATTCGATGTCTTGTAGCATTTGCTGTGATAGAGGCGTTCTTTTGTCTGATTCTTGAGCCTCATAGTGAGTTTTGATGTACTTTTTATCCTGCTTAGCCCCGCTGAGCCTAATGACCTATTTCATGTTACTAAAACCCTTATTATGAGCCCATGTCCTTTATTTCGACTCTACTTCAAGCCTATCTCGGGGGAGCGTTTTTTGGATTGAGTTATGAGATTGGTTTTATGGTTTGGTTTGGTTTTTCGGAACTTAAAGTGTATTTGATGTGGTTTAAGTGTAAGAAAAAAGAAAAGAAAAAGCAAAGTTAGATTGCGTGAATGATTGGTTCCAAAATGAAACAAAGAGAAATAAAAGTTCAAAAGAGTTGAAAGTTCCTTCATTCACATTGTTTATAGAGAAAAATGTGCTACTTTGCCTGAAAATTGGGTTTGTTGTGAGTTTTCATCGATTTACAAGAGTTGTTGTTGTTGGGAGTTGTTACAGCCATCCTTGGTCTGGTTTGAGTGATCTTTGCTTCCCCATTCTTGGTTTTTCCACCATATAATTTCCTAAAATATCCCCCACCTCTTGCCTAAGCCCCTATAAAGTCCTCTTGTGCTCGTGTCTGCATTGTTTATTGGATTGATTTTGAGTCAGTTTGTCAAAGTTAAAGAGTTTGTCTGCTAATTGAGTCAATTTGGCTAGGATGAGCGTCATTTAACCTTCTTAAACACATGAGAGTGTGAGTGGGAAGGCAGGTCGAGTTGCCAATCCCAAGCCGGTTTCAAGTAAAGTCAAGGAGGTGCTGCCCTCTCCCTATCGGTCGAGTGGCTAAGCTCCTGGTTCGGTGGCGTATCGTCAACTAACTCCCTTACTCTTTGAAGAAAGGAAGCTTTCATGGTCGAGTTGGTGAGTGATCGGGCACATTCTTTGTCTGCCACAAAATTAAGAGGAGTGACACCTTTGTGAGGACCTTTTCAGGATTTGTATGCCTTGTAGATGAGTTGAATTTGATGGTTTGCTTGGATAATTGGTGGTTGGATGGATTTGAATAGATAAACTTGATTTTTGTCTGCTTGAACGATTCTTAGTCTAGACGTTTTTTGAGTTTTGAATGTTTATCTATGGGGTGAGGCAATTTATTCCATGTTCATGTTCTATTTGCTTGAGGACAAGCAAAGGTTTAGCTTGGGGGAGTTTGATATCATGTATATATAGAGTTTTTCCCCTTATTTATGAGATAAATTGTGCTTTATTGGAGCTCTTCTGGGCTATTTTATACTAATTATCGTATATAGTCGTGGTTTTGTATTTTGGTGTAGAATCGCAGGTTTTAGAGAGTTTTCTTCTTATTTCCTAGCCATTTGGAAGCTACGACGACTTTACGAGTTGTTATGAAGCACGTAGAAGTCATCACGAGCATTATAATGAATATAGAGGTCCCGAGACCTCTAAGCTGGAAGATTTAGTGCCAAAATGTTCAAGAAACAAGCTAATGGAGCTGATCCGTACTTGGATCGGGCAGAGAATATTGTGATTGGCTGATAGGGTTTCGGACCCGATCGGGCGAACCTTGCCCGACCCGATCGGGTGAGAACCCAACTTAGTTGTTGCTGAAATATGGGCTTGAAATGAATGAAGTTTCGGAGATAGGCTCCACCTGATTGGATCAGGCACACACTACCCGATCGGGTGGAGGCCCAAATCCCTAAGAGCTTCTGCTGCTGTGAGCTGCGTCCAAGGAGAGAAATGGAGCTGGGCTGAGCGTCCGGCCCGATCGGGCACTGAAGGCCCGATGCCATCGGGTGGGAGGCCCAGCCTCAATTTTGCCGCTGCTGCTACGCCAAAGCAAGGAAATAACTTGGGTCAAGTTTTAGCTCAGCCCCATCGAGTGGCCCTTTGGCCAGATCGGGTACCGGGCAGGCAAAGCTGAAAATATATCTTATTTTATTCGTTTTTAATTAGTTTTTAGGGGCTATTATAAATAGCTATGCTTCATTTTTATTTTAAAGACATCTTTTATTCTATTATTTTCCATTGTTCACTAGTTGAGTTTTAGAAAGTTTTATTAGTTTAAACACTTAGATTAGTTCAAGGGGTGATTGAACCTCAGATTTATTTCAATAAAGGTTATTGCTTCCGTCAATTGGTACTACTCTTTACTCTTAATCTCTTTAATTATCTCTTGATTTCTTAGTTTAGTTATTGATTCATTTATGATGCAATTGTTAGGGTTTCATTTTAGATTCTTCGTTGTGATTTTATTATGTCTGAGTAATATAATTTCTAGGGATTTAGGGAGGAAAGCCATGTTTATACCATGAATTACTTTTGAATTGCTATTGATTTCTAGGGCTTGATTAGATTGGTTATGGTGTGATTTCTTCTTATTGAGTAATTAATGTTATTGTGCAGTTTCATTGATTGCTTCAGGTTAATAATTGTTTGCCCATATTCGTCCTACTTTTAAAAGGCCTAATACACATCAGATTTTCTGATTATGTTAGTGAACATACTGCATATGTTGAATTATGGGTGTTGAGACTTAACCATATCTTGACACGTGCTCTAATCTATCGATTTTTGACCTAGGTTCTGATAGTTGTTTGATCCTTTGATTAGTATAATCATGATGGACCGAACTAATATCCTAGACCTTTAATTCATAGTTCAATTCCCATCTTTATTTTACTTTCTAGTGTTTAAATAGTAGTTCAGCTGATTTCTATCTGATCTTTTCTGAAGTAGTTGTTTAGCTTAATATTAACTTAGAAACTCTGTCTCTCTGTGGATTCGACCCTACTTCCCTTGACTATCATTGTTAGAGGATTTAGGATTATCTTTGATTATAGAGGATATGAATTTAACCTGTGAGGAAGCCACGTTTTCCACCAAGTACCCACCACCACACATAGTAGCTGTCCTAGATAGAAACAACCCATATTCATTTTATTTTCCTAGACATTTTTCAAAGGTTTGAAAAAATTTCAATTATTTTTTTACCTGTTTATGTATTGTGTTTTTCTAGGTGTCTTATCACCATGAATGTTTGTTGTGAAGTATTATATTGTACCCCATTTTAAATTTGAATCTTAACCATTTTGCTATTGTGGATTGCTTGTAGGTCGAAAAAGGACGGTACATATTATGAAGTACAAGAAGCACTAGTTTATTATTTTTTGCAATAGTATGGAATTTTTCTTTTGCAACGAGCATTTCTTATTTTTGGCCCTTTTTTTAAAAGTTGACTATGATAGGTATTATTAGTTGGAGTTAATTCATGTATTAGTTTTTAAAGATCAATAAATTACTTTGTTATTCAGATATTATGGACATATATGATGCACTATTTTTATTTTTTTGCAAGTTGAAAAATTGGAGGCAATTAATTTTATCATAAATTTATATTTTGCACATAACTTCTTTCTTGCCATTGGAGAGCATATGACTTTTTGAATGGTTAGCCACGGGGGGTTTGTAGCCATTAATTTGTCAGCCACATGAGTATTTGTGGCAAGAGGATGTGATAGCCATAATAGTATTTATTTTATAGGATTTGCTAGCCACGGTAGTACTCGTGGCAAAGTATGTTTTCATCACGGTAGTACTCGTGGCAAAGAAAATTTTTAGCCACGGGAATGTCCGTGGCATGAAATTGAATTTATACCATGCCCTTCATTTCACTGTGGCAAATCCTAGCCACGGCCACTCGTGTCATGCGAGTATTTTCTCAAATTTCCGTGGCTAAATTGCATAGCCACGGGAATTTGAAACTTGTGTCCCGTTTCTCAAACTCTGAGGGCTTGGTAATGAAGTAGTTGCAGAAGCTTGTGTTAATTATTTCAAGCAGATTCTAGGCTTCAATCTCACAGCAAGAACTCATGTTAAGAAACACATGATTTACTTACAAATTGAAATGTGGTGGAATAGGTCAGACATTATGGTTTGTGGGACATTGCTTCTTGAGGACATAATAGAATGATAAGAAAAGCTTTAATGTTGTAGCTTCTTATGCATTTCATGAAGTAATGATATTACAATGCGAATATAAAATCTTAGACTTATAAATTGAACATGAGATATTATAGCAATACATTTTATTTGAAGAGTTTGAGACAAGTAAATCAACACAACCTTATTAGTTATTACAAGTAATTAAAACAGAAGTCTCACAATCAGCATCATTTATTATCTAGGTCTTGGCTTATCCCGAAATCTTAGCAAATTCAATGGTGGCTTTGCCATCAAGAGCCTTTTTGTAAAAGTGCTTGGCATAATCTGAATAAAGAACTTCTTTATACATTGCCTTTTCTTCTCCATGAATCAATTCTTGTAACGGACCGATGATAGAATTTGGTGTTGGGTTCACAAAAATTGGTACTGAAATTCTATTCTTCAATCCATTTGGAACCACACAGTGTTCCACACTCTTATACTTACCATTGCTAAGTATTTGGAGTGCATCACCTATGTTTATTACAAGCGCTCCGTTAACCGGGGGGACATGAATCCAACTCTTACCATCTAAACCTCGAACATACAATCCTCCAACATCATCTTGAAGAAGAACAGTAATGGTTGATATATCTGAATGAGGCCCATTTCCAACAGTTAACTCAGGATTTGGACATTTAGGATAATAATTAAGATTGATTCTTTTCGAACCCATTAAGAGACACTCCTTTCTATCATCAATCTCATTAATGTTTAATCCTTCCATGAGTATCTTGAGAAGATTTCTTATTACACCTTCAGAGATCCTTATGTAATCCAGTGCTTCCGCCCTATAGAAATAGCAAAGTGTTCCAATAATAATATTGCATTAAGAAATTTTTATGTGCAAGCTTGCATTTTGATGTAAATGCTATTAAAAGATTTTTGATTTTCCCCACTTTTTAAATCACTATACTCCTTTGATTATACTTCAAATCTACCACTTGATAGGTTGAATTGAAAAGTGAATACATTACACTAGTATATAAGGGGAGATTTTGTGTAGAATAATCAAAGATATTCTATTTCAATAGAAAGACAAAAAATTATGATTATTTAAATTAATAAAATGACTATATGGCACCAAAGGATATACCAAGATCAATTTGGGTGTCATAGCTACCATGCAAACTGTGTTCATCCCGATTCTATCTTGTAATTATTCAATTAATTAGAAATTAATATTACTACAATGTACATAGATGTATGGGTGGACTTCCTACCTCACTGCATAATGGATCATACCGTTTGAGTTTTAAAGCCAGACTAAACTACCCCGGCCGGTCCTTAAACCATTTGGTTTTTGAGCTAAATGTGCAACTGATGATAAAGTTCAAAACAAATGCACATGATGATAAAAGTCCGGAATAAAATTGCACATTTAGACAATGTAAGGAATACGATGAAAAAGTTCAAAACAAATGCACATGGTAAAAAATTATGTATGTCGATTATTCTCATCCTTCTCATTTTACGATCCTTATTATTGGATATTTGATCTCAAAAACAATATTTCTTGAAAAAAAACTCTGCCAACATACCCCATAACCACCAAATGACAAGAAAACAGTGGATATAGTACTAATATGTCAATTTTCATGTCACACATCTTCACACATATACAAAGTGTAAAATAGATAAGGGAAATGAATTTAAAAAATCAAATTAGATGACCTAAAAAACCTCCATAAATCATAACATTACCCGCTGAATGGTTCTTTTTAGGTCAACAAAACATTCTGACCGAAATAACTTATAGTTGGGAAAATTATTAGCAGAGCAACGATAGTTGAAAATACTATTGTCAATTTTTCATCTATAGATTAAACACTAAAGAAAGGTTGTCTAGACTAGGAGTAAGTGATAAGGTTTTGTGTCCTATTTGTGGCAATGAACCTGAGACGATCAAACATTTATTCTTCAAATGCCATTATAGTAAAGTTTGTTGTGACGAGATCAAACAGTGGTTGGATATTCCTTATCTTGTTGATGATATCGAAAGATGCACTAAAAAAGTTCTTTCTAAACCAGTGGGTTGGTTCAAGAACAAGATTGTGCAGTGTACAATTGCTGCTTTGATATATATACAATATATGGAGACAACGGAATAATCTGATATGGAATCTCCAGATTCTCAGGCCGCAATTGACTGTCAAACAGATCAAGGGGGATGTAATTTGTAGAGTTTTGGCTAAATTGCCTAAAAAAACGAGTGATGAAGATAAGCTGTGGATAGCTTCTTTATATTGATGTTTTTTTTGGTTTGGATCTTGTTTTTGGTTTGTTTTGGTTAGTTAGGTCACATGTCCTTAGGCATTGGGGAGGCCCTTCCTAGAAGGTAAGCCCCTCCTTAAGGAAGTTGTAGATGTAATGTTTTCTATTTTTGTTGGTTATAAAATTTCTCTTTACGGATAAAAAAAATTCCTCTATATTTGTTATCAAACTTAAGGTATGGAATAAAATGCATGATACCTAGGTTTGGACTAAAACTACAACTTTCCAGATTCTATTTACCATGTATCAACTGCAAATCTTAAGTTTTTTAACTACAGTGTTGTATAATCATACCTGCATGCAAGAGGCCAATGAGCAAGGGCTTCCTCCTCGGAAACAAAAAAAAGACTAAGGTTATCTTTCCACTCCATAGTTTTCTCAAATTCAGGCACAAAGCTAGTACCATATCGCACAGATTTTGTGGAAGAATTCGCCCTCGAGTACTTATTCTTCTCCTCAGCAGGCAACTCAAAGAATCGGTACGTTGCAGCCTTGACATGCTCTAGCATTTTGAGAGGTATCCCATGGTTGATGATTTGGAAGAAACCCCATTCTTTCGCAGCATTACATATTAGGTCTTTCAAAGCATCATGATCTAGAATCGACATGTCGATAGTAGGGATCATATGATCTTTACATGAGTTGGTAAGGGTGATTCCATCCTTGTCAAATTTTAACCTCTCTTCTTCTGGTTGGATAAATTGGTTGGGCAAAGAATTAATGCCCATATCAGCTAGACCCTTAACACCATGCCCTTGATTGAGCACAAATTCATTAATGTTTTCAGGGCATGCTGATGATAGAGTTGTTGACATTGGTAAAGCTGCAATTTGAGGTTTAAGGGAGTAGAAAAATGAGTTCCAAAATGTTTTGTTTTAGGTTCTCTAAAATGGGTATTTATGGAGGCTAAGTGAGATTATTAGAGTTGTGGTTGTGTATTATGATGGGTATTTGGTCTCTTTTTTTCTATAGGAAGTACGTTCTGTTTTTAACATTAGATTTGGACCGTTATCCTATATTATAACTAGAGTTATATGCACACGTTGTGTGCGGAATAATGTCAAATTTTGCATAAATAAAAAACATTTAGTTTATATAGGGTGTTTGGTATTTCTTTATTCAAAATTTAAAAATATGAAAATAGTTAGTTATGGAGAGAGTTGCTCCATTTAATTAGGAATTCTTTAAAAAAAGATAAATGCTGATTTTTGGTGTCCCCTCCTCTTCACTTACAGAATAGAAATTGGAAAGTTGTATGAGGTTTTTAACAAACAATAATACTCAATTATGGTAAATTCTTGCCGAAAAACAATTTTAATATAGTATAATACTACATCCTAAAATTATGAACTGTAGCTAGGAAATTTTCACAAACCAATAATTTTCACTATAATTACATTATCTCATTCACACTATACATCATATCTCAATAGATATCATTTACATAAAAATATCAATAATATATCGCAATAGATATTATGTTTAGTTTTACACACATTCCTCATGTTTTAGTTTTTTTTCCTTCAAATATGTTTAGCTTTGAAAGAAAAATATTTTCTAAATTAAACATATAAACTAGATAAAGTAGGAGTAAAAATAACTATAACAAATATTAAAGATGCTAACAAAACACTTGCGCTACCTAAACTTGTCAGGTTATTTTATGATCTTATCTATTTATATCTAACATAATTTAGAAAAAAATGAGTTTGGGGTTTATAATAAACTACTAGCTAATCAACAATGGTAAATTGATTATAACATTTATGTAGACTTTGAACGTTTTAAATTTTGGTAACATTAGAACAATTTTAAATTTCCTTTAAACCAAGATAAGTATATACCTTTACGACTAAAGCAAAGTCATTTTAACGAGAAGAAATCTATTATACTCCTATAATTGGAGATAATTTTGATTAGCCGTGTAATATTTTCTAATAATTCTAATTAGCTAGTAAAATAATTAGAACAATATGGACTACTTGCTTAACATTCTAAATGATTTATATTTTAAAGAAAAATAGCTAAATCATTAATGGTTGCCACAAAAAAGAAAAAAATTACTTATAAAAGCTATTGTAAGGTACATAGTCAAACTATATATAATTTTTAATATAAAAAACATATGCTTTAGTGCGGATACAATCTAGTATAATTGTAAATTAAAACTATATATTGTCTCTTATAAGGCCAGCTCAATTTTTTTGCCAATCTGAAATAAATTATTTGGGATCAAGTACTTAATTAAGGTAAGAAATCAACAATATTAGTAAAAGATTAAGAAAAGAAGAAAGGAGGATCCATATTAATCTGTTATTACTTTGATTGGCTAGTCTAAATGGAGAAAAACTCAATATGTGAAAGCACACACGATTTTTCGTTAGCTTGAAAGGAATCAGTCTCATAAAAAACAATATAAAATAGAAAAGGATCCTAAAATACTCTATGTTTACGGTTTCTTTCCATGATCTCCTATAAGACCGACTCACTTTTTATTACCCCTCAAAAATAAATTACTTCATCCGTTTCGGTTTAATTGCAACAATTACCAAAAATGAAAATATCAAATTAATTGCAACAAATATTTTCTTTCCTTTTTTACAAGTCATTTCTTTCTATCTCTCTTTTTATCACATGCCCCACTTTCTCTCTCCATCCATTTCACACTCACACCAAAAATTTGTCTAGGAGTCCACCCACTTGAGTTTGTTGCAATTAAAAAGAAACGAAGGAATTATTAAGGATCAAATACTTAATTAAATTAAGAAAGAAACAATATTAGTAAAAATTGAGAAACGAAGAAAGGAGAATCCATATTAATTTGTTACTTTGACTAGCTAGTCTAAATGAAAATAAAAAAGACTCAATATGTGGAAGGAAAAATAATTTGTCCTTAGTTTGGAATAAATCATTCTCATATAGAATAATATAAAAAAGAATTAACATAAAAAAAGTTCTATAATATTTAGGGCTTCTTCCCATGATCTCCTATAAGACCAACTCCTTTTTAAAATTGCCCCTTCTAAAATAAATTATTTAGGATCAAATACTTAATTAAGGTGAGAAATCAACAATATTAATGAAAAATTGAGAAAAGAAGAAAGGACGATCCATATTAATATGTTACTTTGATTGACTACTCTAAATGAAAAAAAAAACTCAATATGTGAATGCACAAATAATTCCTCTTTAGCTTGAAAGGAATCTGTCTCATATAACATAATATAAAAGAGAAAAGGATTATAAAAAAGTATATGTTTTGGGTTCTATCCATGATTTCTTATAAGATCAACTCATTTTTTATTGCCCTTCGAAAAGAGTTATTAAGGATAAAATACTTAATTAAGGCTGACAATCATCAATACTAATAAAAAATTCAGAAAAGAAGAAGGAGGATCCATATTAATTTGTTACTTTGATTGGCTAGTCTAATTGAAAAAAAAAATCAATATGTGAAATTACAAACAATTTGTCTTTAGCTTATAAGACCAACTCAATGGTCTTTAGCTTATATGTTTTGGGATTTTTCCCATGGTCTCTTATAAGATCAACTCATTTTTTTTATTGCCCTTCGGAAATAATTAATTCCTCCGCCGTTTCTCATTACTTGCAACATTAGTATAGTAACTACTCACTCCTTTTTTTTAATATGCACAATTTTCCATTTTAGGGTGTTTTTTAATTGGTAGCTTTCTACTTTTTCCCATAAATGAAAGGTTGGCCCACCTAATTATTATACTCCTCTCCTACCTTTTCTTTTTTTCTCTCTACCTTTTTCACTTTTTCCTTACTTTTACTATCTTTCTATGTTACTTTTACACTTTTTCCTTGGTCCGCGCGCAAAAGCAAATGTACATATTAAAAAAAAGGAGGTAGTACTATTCATCTACCAATCTTATGTCATATTTTATCGCAAGTGGATAAGAAAAAATATAGCCAAGTGAGGTCTTATTTGATTCGTCATAATGTATACTTTCATAATATCAACTTTTCATAATTTGCTTTCATAATTGGATATATTATGGTTTAAAGTATTGCATTGGATAGCGTGTAGACAAGAAATATTGCAAATATTGTGAAATGGAGGAAGTATTTAGGATGAAATGCTTAATTAAGGTGAGAAATAATCAATATTAGTAAAAAAAAATGAGAAAAGAAGAAGGGAAATCCATATTAATTTGTTACTTTAATTGGCTAGTCTATTTGACAAAAAAAACTCAACATGTGAAAGTACAAATAATTTGTCTTTAATTTAGTTTGAAAGGAATCAGTGTCATATAACATAATATAAAAAGGAAAAGGATCATAAAAAAATATTTTCTTTCATGATCTCTTATAGGATCAACTCTTTTTTTTAGTGTATCTGAAATAAATTTTTTTCCCATGGTCTCTTATAGGATTTTTTCCATTGTTTCTTATGAGATCAACTCTTTTTTTTTATTGTCCATCTGAAACCATTTTTTTGGGATCAAATACTAGATTAAATAAAAAATCAATAATATTCATTAACAAAATTGTGAAATGAAGAAAGGAGGATCCATATTGATGTGTTACTTTGATTGGCTAGTCTAAATGAAAAATAAAAATCAATGTAAGAAGGTACAAACAATTTGTCTTTCGCTTTAAAGGATTCAATCTCATATAACATAATTTAAAAAAGAAAAGGATCATAACAAATTCTATATTTAGGATTTATTACCATCTTACTCCCAAATTTTATCTATTTAGGACCATTATGAGAAGCTTGATGACAACGTTCCATATTGGTGTTGGTGACATAATGCATTTTACACAAAATAAATTTTCTACTAAACTGAACTTATTTGATCTGAATTGAATTTATATATCAAACTGAACTGAGTATGCAAAATTAAACTTATGTTTCATCAAATCTATTGTTTTTCTACTTTATAGTTACTGATTTTTACTGAATTGAATTTATTTATAATGATTTAAACTTATCTTTACTGAATATATTTGTTTTTACGACGAAGTGGATAGGGCCGAAATTCTTGTTCATCTCTACTCGCTCCCGATCATCCACTTAGGGCTAATTAGATCATATTACGTGGTAATTTTTACGTATAAATCGAACAAATTTAAATTGGGATCGGAGTAACATAGAAAGAATGGAACCATTCAAATAAGTAAAATATACTCTTTTTCATTTTTAAGTTACATTTTCTTTGACATGATTTTGAAAACCAACCTTTTGATAGTTTTTAGAGTAGAGAGTAAATAAAATATGGAGAAGTTTTGCGTTAAACTTGCTCAATTAATCTCAATAGAATAAGTGTCTTTTATAGGCTTACAATTAGGGGTGAGCACAGCCGGGTACCCAGTCATATTGCTGGGAACCAGTACCGGAATCGGTTGGATCGGGTACCCAGTGGGTACAAGATCTATAATTTCACTACCCAGAATTGGACCCACTTCCAACCAGTTCCTAATATTTGATACCCAGATCCAGTCCCGGCAGTTCCAGTTCCAGTTCCAGTTCCGGAACCATCGGTTCTAACAGATTCTGGGTCTGGAACTGGGTACCCAACTTTTCTGCTCACTTTTACTTACAATATGTAACAACTAACATAAAAGTTAGGCACATAACTAAGTAGTGGAGAATATGACTCATACCACATAATCATCCATAACTAAAAACTAAAAACTAAAAACTAAAAACATAATTTAATTGTAAAACCCACTAGCTTTCAACTAAGCCACTAAACCTAATTAGTAGAAAACAATTTCACTACCTTTGGAGCATATTCCAACACCTTTGCCACTAATCTTAATTTTCGTGGATTATCAAAATTCACAAAAATTCAATATTACAAAAATATACATTCAAATTGAATAAACAAGATCTCAGCTGATAGAATTTTTTGTAGGAAAACATTTAAGTTAGTTTCCTTCTATAAAACCACCCTTCACTTACCTTTTCTTCATTTGTTCTCATACCATCAACGAAAGAACATTATCACCAAACACAATGGAGGTCATCATCCAAGAAACTACAACTATCTATCCCTCCAACCCACCCTTCAACCACCCCAAAACCCTTTCCCTTTCTCACCTCGATACTGATCACAACCTCCAACTCACCTTCCGCTACTTCCGCGTCTATGCAAACCAACCAAACCCATTTGAGCTGATCACCACTGCCCTAGGGACCGCACTCGGTCCCTACTACCCTCTCACCGGCACCCTCCAACGCGTTGCGGGTGGCCGGTTCGAGCTGCATTACACTCCAGGAAGGGGTGTTCCCGTTATAAAAGCCACCGTAGACTGTTCCTTAGAGTCCCTTAACTACTTCAATGACCCGGATGAGACCTTCGTTGAAAGAATGGTCCCAAACCCGGGTCACGTTGAAGCAATGGAGCATCCCATGATTTTACAGATTACTTTGTTTAAGTGTGGAGGATATGTTCTTGGGTCAGCTATAAATAACATGTTGTGTGATGGGTTAGGTGCTTCTGAGTTTTTTAGTGGACTCGCTGAGTTGGCTCGTGGGATGAGTAGGATGACAGTTGAACCGGTTTGGGACCGGTGTGTTTTACTTAGACCGAGAGAACCGACTCGAGTTGAGTTTCCATTTCAAGAGTTTTTGAGCTTGGGTAAGGAGTTCTTGCCTTATTTGCAAAGAACTGGACCGATTGTTAGGGTATGTTTTCCCATGATGGAGGAGTGGTTGGATCGGTTTAAGGAGTATCTACATGAACAGTCTGGTTTGCGGTTTACCACTTTTGAAGCCTTAGGTGCTTTTATATGGCGGGCAAGGTATGTACTCCCCCGTCTCATAATATAGTGTTTGTATTTCATTTTGGGTGTCTCAAAATGTTGTTCTTGTTTCCATTTTTAAAAGGTACTAAATTCCTAACATACTTTCATCAAATACTTGAAAAATGGTTCCCTCAAAGTATTTTATTCTAAAATATCCTTTTTCTATGTACTTGTCATTATTATATTTGTCTTTTCTCCCTATTTTACCTCTTTAAATTTGTTGTTTTGTTGTTACAAGTACTTCAATTATTGGTGTTTTGTCTAACTCAATATTTAAACAAAATTACAAACTTAAAGTAGAATTATTTGGAAGATTACCCAACATTTTTACTAACATTGAAGATTCTTACTGGAAAATTTTAATTCCCTAGTATTTTGAGAGCATTCAAATAATTATTTTTGGTGGGAAATTTTATAAGGGTGGTATTTACGTGACTTGTTTGATTATCTTTTAATCAATAAGTAAAATAAATAATGATAACGTATCAAGCCAGTGTGTATCATACATTAAATATTTAAAACCATACTTTTTCGGTCAGTAAAGAGAAATATTACATTAACCAAAATCAAATTTACAACCTAGAAGTGATGAAGTAGACAAACCTTCTACTTAGGAAGGATTCTCTACAACTCACTACTCCTCCACAAACTAGGCAAAAGCCTAATTACACCCTTTATATATACAAATTGGATAACAAAGAATTAAACCACTTGCTATCAACTAAGCTAAATTTTTGAGGTAAGATATCATCAATACACTGTACTTTTTTTTTGTGGTAAGGAGAAGTGGCCCGAACCCCCATCGAGTCATATTGGGCCAGGCACTTGAGAATAGGGGGGAATGGTAAGGGAATCCCCACCCCCAAATGCCCCTAGTGGGATTTAATCACATGACCTTGAAGTCATTGGCCCAAACTCTTACCACTAGACCAAGCCAAACTTGGTGCTCAATACACTGTACTTACATATCTTATTCACTTAAGAGTATTGTTCACATTTCCGATCTAGGAATTCCACAATGCATAGTTCCTTTCAGTCTAGATGTCGTATATTAGTCTAAGTAGAGCAGCTGCATACACTCCCCTTCTGAATTTGCTGCACCTTTGTCTTCTTGTCCATCTGATCATACCATTCACTGAATCAAGAACTCTATATATACCAAGCCATGCTTGGATTTCATTACTTGATTACTACATCTTCTGCTGAATTCACAGAGGAGGAACCAGTATTGCTCAAACTCATTAATTAACTCTTCCACACAAGAGGAATGGCATGTTTTCGAAAGGCCAAAGTTATTCAAAACATCCCTATTGTTGAAAAAAAGCCAAGCAATAAACCTATGTTTAGGGAATTCAAGCCTATTCCAAATTACCTTGCTCCAATGATAATGTTGTGACATGTGTGAGCTAAGTCTCACATCGGAAAATATGTGGGATATGCTTAGCATATAAATTAAGTGGGTTACTCCTCTTATTGCTATATAGTTTTGGGATGGAACCTCACTTGGGCTTGTGTGCTAGGTTCCGGCTCTCCCATTCGTCTCTCTTTCCTGTCATAACAAGTGGTATCAGAGCTCGGGTTCGGCTTGGGCATTGGGCCCATGAACTAGAGTCCTGGTGGGTCCTTTCCACATGGGATGCCACAATTTCAACAACTTGTCCCTTCTCATAACGACTGGAATCTAATATGTATCGTTAAGTATAAACACCTTTCGAAATATTTGTTGTGCATAATTACCTAAGAGTTTTGACTCCTTGAATACGTTTTAGATAGTTTTAAAGGATATGAAGCCATTGGATCAACCTTGTTTTAAATCAAAGGGCAAACCATCATAGATTCCTACGTGAATTATAGAATATAAATATCTTTCAAAACATTTATTGTGCTTAATTACCGAATATTTTTAGCTAAAAAGGATATGAAACCCTAGGATAAAGCTCATTTCAAATCAAAGGTTTAAACCATCATAAACTCATATATGAAATATGGAGTATAAACACCTTTCATAATATTTTTTGTGTTTTAATACCATATATCTTTTAATTCTGATTATGTTTTAGATAATTAACAAAGACATGAAACCCTTGGATCAAATTCATTTCAAATCAAAGGTTAAAACTACCATAGACTATTCTGCGAAGTGAGGAGTACAAACACCTTTAAAAGCAATTGTTGTGCTTAATCACCAAATAATTTTGACTCCTTCAAGACATTTTTGTTAGTTAAAAAGGATATGAAGCCCTTGGATAAAACTCATTTCTAATCAAATAAAGGTTAAAACTATCATATACACCTAGGCGCTTTGTGGAGTATAAACACCGTTCCAAAATAGTTGTTGTGCTTAATTACCAAATATTTTTAATACCTTTAGTATATTTTAGATAGTTAAAGAAGACATAAAGCCCTTGGTTGAAATCAAAGGTTAGAACCATCGTACACTCTTATGTGATTTGTGGAGCATAAACCCTTTTCAAAACATTTATTGTGCTTAATTGAAAATAATAGCTAAAGATGATATTGCATATATAAACTTGTTAAATTGAACAAAGATTACATGAGGTCTTTAAACCTCTAATATGTATTATAGTAGGTAGTTTAGACAAAAAAAAAATCCTTCATGTAAATTTTTGGGAGATTTTCTTGTACACTAAGATGCTTCAAACACACTTTGGTCAGTAAAATAGTAATTCACAAGTATCTAATCCTGTTCATATAATGAAAAAGGGTGAAAGCATCAAAGACATCAATGTACACAAAAGTGAAGTTTGCATACTTGATGAACATCAGAAAGATACTGAACCCACCACTACCTAAGGGATACTGGGGCAATGGCTGCATCCAAATGTACGTTCAACTCACTGCCAAAGAATTAATCCATCAACCAATTTGGAAGATTGCAAACATGATAAAACATAGCAAATACAATGCAACAGATGAGTACGTGAGATCGTATATCGATTTCCAAAAGGAGAACTATGATAAGGGGATAACAGCAGGGAAGGAGGTGTGTGGGTTGACTGATTGGAGGCACATTGGTCATTCTAAGGTCGATTTTGGATCGGGTGGTCCGATAACTGTGTTTCCTCTTTCCAAGCATTTTTTGGGGAGTATTGAACCATGCTACTTCTTACCTTATTCATGTGTTGCTGAGGGGAAGAAAGATGGTGATGGATTTAAGGTTTTAGTTTGCTTGAGAGAATTTGCACGGGATGAGTTTATGGCTGCAATGGATAAGTTTAGTAAACAGGAATTTGATTTGTGTTAAGCTATATAGTCTGTGTTTGTATAGCTATGGGTTCTTTTGCAATAGGTTGTTGGCGGTTTCATTTGGATTGTTGATTTGTTGTTTGTTTTGAATGTTTATGTTGGTTATTGTTTATCGACGTATTTATTGTTTATAGAAATATTTGGTAAGATTAGTTATTAGTGGTTGTTGCATAAGCGGAGCTATATCTCTATTCTATAAGTGAAGAGGAGGGGGACACCACAAATAAGCATTAATCTCTTAATTCTTAATTCCTAATTAAATGAAAGAACTCTCTCCATAACTAATTGTTTTCAAAATTTTAAATTTTGAAAAAAGAAATACAAACCACCTTAAACAAACTAACTGTTAGATTTTTATGTAGAATTTTACATGATTTCGCATGCATCGCGTGCATATAAGGCTAGTAATAATAAAGGGTAGCACCTGTTATCCCTTCAAGTGGGAAAAAAATGATTTTATAATACAGTAAATTAAGGTGTAAGAACAAAGTTTGACTTATAAGTTGCATATGTGAGTATGTGGATTAGTAGTTACTAGAGGATAACCATTCACCACTCATGATTCTTTTGATCATCACAATGCATTTTGGGGCATGATATAAAAAATGGGATTATACTTAGATTTAAAAAAAACAGGTTTTGATCAATTATAAAATAGATCACAAATTGATCAAAGTGTGAATGACAAAAGCAAAAAGACTGACTCGAATTAATGTTTGTATTCACAAAAGAGGATTTAGTTAACTAACTAACCTTCAACAAACTACGACTATCCTGCTAACTAAATACTGTGCTGGAATATGGGGTATACCAACCCCCCACCCCCCAGCCCCCAAAAAAATGCAAAGAGGTAGTTCGAGAAAATATAAAAATTACGCTTCAAGCAATTTCTAAAAACATACTTCCTCCTCTTTTTAATACTCGCATCATTGAGAGGTTTTACGCTACACAATGCACAATTTGAACGTTAAATATATTTTGTTATACATTAAAAAAATTAAGCAAATTGAATATTAATAATCAACACAGCGAGATGAATCTAACTAGATCCCACATGACTATAGTTTTCCTTACATATAAGTCACAACTTTGATTGTAAGTGACATGTGTGAATAGTGTCACAATGAGAAATGATGCGAGTATAAAAAAACGGAGGAAGGTATATGTTATAAGGGCCCTTAAGTATCACTTTGCCCTGGGGCTCTAAAACATCAGAAACGGCCCTGTGCACTGGGAATAATTTTTATGATTGTTCTTTACTATAATCATACTCGTTCCTTACTAAGGGACTAAGAGAAACTTCTTGTTTCTTTTGCTCACTTGCTTCGTCAGTATCAAGTTCCTTGAACATCTTCATTCAGTCTTCAATGACCAACCTCTTCACTTACTTTCTTCTGAACTTAATATTCTTTTTCCTCAATTCCTTTGATACCTAGCACGTTATGATTCACTTAAAAATTCTGTTAGTTGATTAGCTAATTTGTGTGTGTGTGACATTAGAAAGATGCCTAAATACACGGTGATTTCCTTATGGCTTATATCTCTTTTCTATAAGAGAAAAAGACGAGACACTAAATATCAACATTAATTTTCTAATTTCTAATTTGGCACAATTCGCTCTCTATAACTAACTAATTTTACTGTTCTTACTCTTAAAAAAAATACAAAATACCATAAATAAATTATCGATTCTTTCTAAGCTCCTTGCCATAAATAAACTTAAAGTGACTTATGTACACATGGCGAGATTTAAGGCTAGTTGTCAAGCAGCGTAACTAACCGTGAGACACTTAAATCAGTCCAATTACTCACTTAGGCCCATCTAATAGAAAAGATGTGCTTGTCCCGTCTATTAATCAAACCTCAGTTGCGAGAAGCTAACGCAAGGGAAGATGTGGCAAAGTAGTGCGCGGTGTGCTGGCCCGACGCAGATAAGAGAGTTCCAGTGCAGTTTTCCGGCGAGGCGAGTCTTGAGTTGTTTAAAGGGCTGGGGTAATGGGGTTTGTGTGGATGTTGTTTGGGATATTGGGGATGCTATTGTCTTTCTACATGTTAGACTAGTTTTATATGCACGCGTTGCGTGCTGAATTATGTAAAATTTTGCATAAAAATATAATATTTAATTTATTTAGAGCGTTTGGTATTTCTTTATTCAAAATTTAAAAATGTGAAAACAGTTGGTTAGGAGAGTTGTTCCATTTAATTAGGAAATAAAAAAAATGATGATTTTTTGTGTCCCCTTTCTCTTCACTTATAGAATAGAGATATGCCTTAAATATCTGTTAGTTTAAACATATAGCCGTATTGAATTTAGTATTCACTTATCTGATTATTTTAGTATTGCCTAACACTATTCTGTATTTCTCCTAATAAAACTACTCTCCCTCTGGTTTGGTGGACGTAGCTAGTACATTACTGGTGAACCACGTTAAACTCAGTGTGTGTTATTTATTTTTCACGTTCTTTATTAGTCTTTATCACCTCCTCCGTCACAACACTATCTATAGGTGGTTTTTGGAGTAAAACTAAATATGGTAAAACCAAGGACATTAGAATGGGGTTTGGTTTTAGGAAAGACATAGAAGTAAGACATCATTTGGTTAGGAGGAAAACACTTTTTCGAAAATTAGTTTTCCTACTTTCTCTTGTTTGGTTTGTAAAAAATGAAAAATAATTCTCTAATGATTGAAAAGGGTTTTCCATGTTATGGAATTATTTCTTTCCTACATGAAGGGAAAACATAATCAACACTAATGTTTTAACTATAAAGCACAGACCATTGGGAATCCTTTATCTTACCCCTCCGTGTCTCACGGGGATTGCATATAAAGTTGGACCGAGTTGACCAGTGAGACATCTCAATTTAGTACGGCACTTCTTATTAATAAAGAAAACTTATTTAGCTTATGTTCTGTTCATGTAAATTCAACTTGTTTCATGTAATTAGTTTAGATTAGTTCGAATTTGTTTGTAGGCTATAATAATTTTCAAATTTTCTACTACTTCCGTATCTAATTAGTTGTAACACTTTTTATGTTAAGAAATTTATAATAGTTGCAACACTTTCTTTTTGGTAAAAAGTTTTTCCATATCTCTCTCCAATCACATGGTTTCCACTTATTTTTTCTCTCTACCTCTTTCTACCTAAAAATTGTTTATAAGTCCGTGAAAAAAAAATGTTGCAACTAATACGGAGGTTGTAATAAATTTGAGTAAAGTTTTTCTAATAATTTCCAATGAGATAAACATTATATAAAAAAATTCAAATTAAATTTCAATCAATAAAATAATGATTAATTAATGCATTATTAATTTATCTTCTATTATTATTATTTATTGTTGTTTTTGCTGCTCCAAACTACTGTTGAGAATGTTTCATCCCTATTCTTGGGAATGTTTCATCCCAATCCCACATGAAAATAAAGAGTTGGGAAGCTCTTTATATAAATGAGGAGCTCAATATATTAATAGATTTAGTACAAGGCCTTTTGGAAAAGAGGTGAAAAACAAAGTCATGCAGGCTAGGCCCAAATCAGACACATTATTCTAATGTGTATGAGCGTATGTCAGACAATGTGGCGGTGTGTGGAGAGTCCCTCGTGTGTCCTCGAGATTGGTGATCTAGTGTACCCTTGTGTCAAAAGTCCTCATGTGTGTTCAAGCTGATGGTCTGGTGGTTGTCGTGTATCTCGTGGTCGGGGTGAGTGGGCATGTTCTTCAGTGGGTATGGATCCAATGGAAAGTTCGTGGCTGTGAGCGTGAACCATGTGGCAGCTGGTGGTGTAGTTAGGCGGCGAGTTTCGTGGTCTTGCGGCACTTAAAGGATCAAGTTTATCATTTGACAAAAGGCCACAGGTACATGGTCCTTAGTGTGAGGGAAGGACTGTTGGGAATGTTTCATCCCAATCCCATATGGAGAAATTAAAGAGTTGGAAATATCTTTATATACGAGGAGCTCAAAACACTGGAGCCCAAAAACAAACTCGTGCATGCCAAGTCCAAAGCAAACAACAATATTATAATGTATGTAAGAGTGTGCGTTCGGCGGCCCAACAATTACTACTTAGAGAAATCATTAATAAGTTAAGCATTAACACTTAAAGAACCTTTATCTACTTATCGTAACTAAGATTATAATAAACAAGAGGAAAATTTAGGAAATTATAATACATATAGTTACGTACGTACCATCCTTGTCTCAAGTTCCCATGGTGCATGAATATTTCAATCAATAAAATTAAAGAAGATGATTCGGTGTGAAAAGTACTTATATTAATATTACCATCTTGCCTTTTAGTAGATGGGGTAGAAGAACATCAATCTAAGAAAGAAGAATAGATGGTGAAACTATAAAAATCGTAGAAAAATATTTCAAACATGCAATATATATGAAAAAATTGATTTTAATAAACCAATCTTTATTCGTTCCCATTCTATCAATTTCACCTTTGAGTAATTTGACAATAATCCCAACTTTGCATTACATCTACTTTTAATGGGCAAAATGACCTTCAACCTGTTGAATAGGTTGCCTTTGTTTCTTTTTTACCTTTTTTTTTATTGCTTATAACTGAAAAGCTGGTAAAAAAATTTAAAAGTGAATGACTAAAAAAATTAAAAGAAAATAAAAGAAAAGCAAATCCCCCTCCCCGACCACCTCCCCCGCCCCTCTACCACCCCCCACACTGCCGAAAAATCCCCCCACCCTCGTAAAGGTTGGATTCTGAATTACTCAAATGTGGGATTGTTAAAGTCGGACCGGTCAAAGGTTGGATTATTAGAATCAATTTTTCCTATATATAATCACATGAATTGTTGATCTTCGTCTCCAAGCCAATCCTCAAGTAACTCTCGAGAGAAAAGTGAAGGTTGCTCAGGGCAAGAAAATGATAAATCATTCGCACCATTATTGCTACATCCGGTACTAAAATCACAAACATCTGAATGATTCGCATTGAGAAGTTCTGAAATTAGATTAAAATCCCCCATGTTGAGATCCTCCATCAAAAAATCGAACGATTTTACGTACTCTTCATCTTGTCCCAAGGTAAAATCATTCCCGTTAGAAACCATTGAGCTAGGCTTTACAACCATGTCATTTGTAATATCGTTAGCATGTAGATTTTGTTGCTTCTGTGGTGGTTCCGAGTTGATCAAAACTTTGGTGCACCGAACTGCCTTAGGTCGGACCACATTGGACTCTATGGGTTGTTTAGGTTGATCTATGGTTTGTGGCTTCTTGTACTTCTGATCTTTTTGAAATTTTTTATGGTGTGTAGTGAGAGCACTATGTGCTTGATTGTTATGTTGGTTCAATCGCTTACTCATATTGGTACACCAATAATTCTTAATTTCATTGTCGGTTCGACCTGGTAATCTTCCCGCTATTAATGACCACCTACATACATGCACGGATGGAAAAATATCACCTTCATATTTATATAAATAACATTTTTTCATTTATAAACAAACCAATATCCAGGTATATTTGCACAAAATTCAAATCATAATGAGTGAGACAATCAACTTCTACTCTGATCTAGAAAAGTCCCCTTAAATATCCCGGCCATAATATAGATTGGAAATTGAAAATAAAACTATTTAGTATAATTTTATGCCGTATTTAATATGTAATTAGCCAATTAGTTACTCTCCTCTTAAAAGTTACACATGATTTTCGAAAATTATCTTTGGCTACTAATATAATTTATAATATGTTAGACATATATTATAATATTTTATTATATTAGTACATGACTTTATAATCAAAATAAATTATCATATTGTTTTCTTACAATATTCATTATAGTAAGTATGTGAGTAATTAACGGCCAAATTTTGACCTTAAATAGTGGAGATTATGTACCTTATACCCGGATGTTCCATGAACATAGTACAATCAAGATTATTTGAACAAAAAAATAGTTTAGAGTGTATCATGTTCATCGTACACCCGAGAGTATGATAAAAATTGTACTTCCTTCGTTTCTTTTTAATTGCAACATTTGCCAAAAATGGAAATATCAAATTAATTGCAACAAATGTTTTCTTTCCTTTTTTACAAGTCATTTATCTCTATCTCTCTCATTATCACATGTCCCACTTTCTCTCTCCATCCCTTTCATACTCACACCAAAATTTTGCCTAGGAGTCCACTCACTTGAGTTTGTTGCAATTAAAAAGAAACGGAGGAAGTATAAACAGTGTGTCTGCTTTATGAAAAACATTGGGCATAATGTTTTATGAACACATACCTATTGCCCAAAAGTTTATGGAGTTTTATGATGAGCTTTTCTTCATCAGGAGTGATATTGCCTCTCTTTATACCTGGCCTAAGATAATTCAACCATCGCAATCGACAACTCTTCCCACATCTCTTCAAACCTATCAAACAAAATTACATCTTTTACTTCAACTCCTAGCCAAATATTGAACTTCAAAAAGATAAAATTATTTCCTACCTGCCCTTTGGGGAAGATTTCTCCATCTTCCTTCACCATGTGCCTTAATGTAGTCGATCAAAATCTTGTCCTCTATTGCTGTCCAAGCTCCCTTATTCATCCCTACTTTTGCACAACATGGACTCCGTCCCATTCTCCACTCCTCGATGCTCTTGCTATGTATGTGTGTGTATGTGCACCCGTGATCGAGATTTTTATACTGTGGAATTTATTATAGGAAGAGATAAGTTAAAATAGATCTCTTTCAAATTTTTTTCTTTACAATAAGGCCAAAAGAAACCAACTAGAGTCCAAGGCATCTCTTTGACATGGGGAGCTTAAGTTTATATATAGTTGTTTGTATGTGACATTTCAAATGTCTACAAGATTATCACTGTCAGATAGGTGCATTATGCAAGGACCACATGGCCATTGTAGAACTCCGTTCCCTATTAGGTTGTGAATTGTGCTAAGAGGCCCCATGACTAAAACAAGACTTTTCGATACATCTATATATATATCAAAACGCGTAAGCAAGAGTTGTAGCTTACCACGTGTTAGTCCATGTCAGCGTCACCATTGTACGTGATAATTTGCGCTACACAAAATGCAAGTAATGGGTTTTGAACACGCGAGCTATTAGTTGTAATGGTATAGACTCTACCACCAAACCACATCCCTTTTTGTTGTCATCTTGTAATTAAGAATTCTTTTTACCTTAATTAAGCTTTGGAAAAAATTAAAGAGACATCATTCATTACAATTTTTCATGTTCCTTTTAATTTGTTTACTTGATTCTTAAATTATACCATCAAAATTTTAATATTAGAAAAAAATTAAATTTATGAAAAATATTATTCTATCTCAATTAAAAAAATAAATCCTGAACATCGTCGGGGGCCATACACTAGTTTAATTGTCATATATGCGCATTCAAAAAACCACTTTAAAAGATCACCAATTCGAAAACTAATCTCAACGAAGAGTGCTTAAAATGAAATATTTCAAAGTATCAGCTCCCTAAAATTAAAATGCACCTAGTGGAGGTAATATTGTAGTAGCATCAAGCCATTTAAACCAATCATAAATATAAAATGCACCCCTTTGGCATGAAGAACTATTTTTTAACAACGATTCATTCATTGATTCCTACGACAATTACAATAGCGGCCAAAAAATACATATCATACTGAAATAAACTTAATCCTAAACTGTCAAAACCACGATCGTTAAGGAAATTTGACACTTTTGAGAGTCCTCTTCTCATGCATCGTTGTCCATTGCATCTTTTTACAAGGGAGTCTATCGATCTGTTGTCGTTATGCAGTAGGTAGAGTTGGGTTCAGATCAGTTGGTTGTAAAAGAGCAATGGGCATCGGTTGCGTCCCCGCGTCATATTTGATCAACGAAGGAACCATTCCAACGAAGGGGGCAAAGGTAAATCAAAGCAAATCCACACAGGGTGGAAATAACCAAAGGAAGACAAATGAAACAAGCTCAAATTTTCAATAAACCGTAAGTCTAACTTCACCTTTATCGGCATGGGTCATATAAACGGAGCCTCCAGGACAACTGCGTGTCTAACAGCTGAAATTGAAGTTGAATCAGCGATGACGGAGCAAGATAAACATGAGAATCAATGAAATTCTAACTCTCCCTTTACCGCATTACCACCCTTTAAGCGGTAAAATACGACAGAGGCGGTAAAGCTAGCCCGAGATCTTTAAAATGTCGACAAATTTGTGTAAAACTACCTCTAGGTGGATAGATTTCTCTTTTTTGCTCCCCACTTAGGCAAAACACTAAACTTAAAATTTAATGGAGAAAAAAGGAGAACAAAGAAAAATCACAACGGGCCAGCGGAGCCTTTAGCTACACCAAATCTCCCCCGGGTCTAGATCAGATGGTTTATTAGGACTTGGGGGGTTGAACCCAACACACAAGCCTCCTTTTACCGTTCGACGAAGATCTTACGGCTTGGGAGGGGGAGCCCACGATCTATTCCGGGAGCATTAGGAGCAAATCGGAGAGAAGTGATGAATAGGAAGATGGCAGTCGATGACCTTCAGAGAGCAGTGAATTAACGCTCAAGGTCGCCGACGAGTCGATGGTGGCCCCTTTACTTACGGGAGCAGTGAGGGGATTTTTTGTAGAGAAAGAGGAACGCGATTATTGGGAGCTCTTTGTTCTCTAGCATGATGAACTAGAGTTTAGGTATCATTATTCCGTGTATGTATAAGACACTTTAAAATAAAATTTCAAAAGTTTAAAGGATTTTCGCAAACAAATAAATATGTTCTATATGGACCACCCGGTCATCGCAACATTCCCAAATTTATAGTAGGCAATGAGTTTTCACCAAACGTGGATCTAAGACCAACAACTTCCCCCCTAAAACAATATAAATTATTTTGTCGTATTTTTTCTCGTTTATGTGCATTTCAAAAAAAGTTTTCAAGAGATCACTCATTTTAAAACTACTCTGTCCAAGCGCACTTAATTTTAAAGTGTCTTAACATGAAAAGGAAAGTGCCTCTTGTCCATAGAAGTGGTAGCATCATATCATTAAAAATCAATCATAGGTATTAAATACACTGCTTTGGCATGGAGATTTGGAGAAGCTTAGTTTATATATATTTGGTTGCATCGCGTACGTCTATGACAATTTTAATGCAAAATCTCAAATGTCCAAATGGTTATCACAGTCTACTAGATGCATGTGCATAAACCACAAAATCATTATGCCATTCTAGTAATCTAGTTCCTAACATCCTGTGAGCAATAATTACCAAATGTGTATATAGGACCAACAACTGGTCCCATAAATCAACACAAATAATCCAATCACATTTAATTTTGGATCATGCATATTACGGAAAATTTTTTAAGATATTGTTCATCCAAGTTTGTCTATTATCAGTCAAATATGCTTATTTGAAAAACTTTAACGTATGGGCTCTCTATAAAATTACATCTGATTCGTAAGAGTAGCATCATGAAACCATTTAAAGAAAACACGGTTATCAAATATAACCCTTTGACATGGAGAAATTGAGTTTTCATATATTTGTTTTGTGTACGTATATTACACTTTACTTATAGCAAAATTAGAAAGGTATAAAGGCTTATCATCACCGCCTAATATGTGCATTATGAATGGACCACATAGTTAGTGTAACACTTCAATCACCCATAGGCTGCAAGCAATCACCAAATACCCAACCAGGGATGACCATTTGTCTCATAAACTAACCAATACACAAATCATTTTGGTATAGATTTCAATTTATGTGCACTTTGGAAAACTTTTTAGGAGTTCACCATCGCAATATATACTCTCAATCAAGTATATTTTTATGTAGTAGCTTAACATATGCCTTAGCTTATTGATATGAGTAGTAGTGCCAATTAACCAACTCAACTAAAAGTCTAAACTAATGTTAAAATTACAAGTCGATCGATTTAATCATCAATCGATATATATATACTAAAAGAGAATAATTTCGTGAGCATTGACGCGCCAAGTAAGATATTTAGGATATTTATTTTTTATTAATAAAGAGCGAGTGAAAGCGATATTATGTATTTATGTAGAGTTTTTCCCCTTATTTATGAGATAAATCATGCGTCATTAGAGCTCTTCAGAGCTATTTTGTGCTAATTACTCTATAGAGTTGTGGTTTTGTTGTTTTATGTTGAATTGCGGGTTTTAGGGAGTTTTCTCCTTATTTCCGAGTCATTTGGAAGCAACCACGATTTTACGAGTTGTTACGAGGCACGTAGAAGTGGCTACGAGCCTTATATATGGATTATGAGGTCCAGAGACCTCTAAGCGTGAAGATTTAGTGCCAAAGAGCCAAAAAGGACTGGAAGACATGTTTGATCGGGCAGAATATGGCCCGAGCGGGCGACAATTTATTACATCGGGTGTGGGACTCTCGGGCGGGATCGGGCAACCCTTGCCCGACCCGATCGGGTGAGAATCCCAAGTGGATGAGCGTGATTTATGAAAGAAATGTGCTGGGCTGGAGAAGTGGCCAACCCGATCCAATCGGGCAGGCCTACTTCTCAGCTCATTGTTGCTGCTGCGTGTTAGCCAGAGGAAGAAAGCATGTTGAGCCTTGCGTGTTGTGGCCCGATCGGGCAGAGGAGGCCCGATGGCATCGGGTGAACCCAAGAACTTTGTTGTTGCTGCGTGTTTGCGGAGGAAGGAAAAAAGAAAGATGGACTTAATTTTGTGTTGGCCTGATCGGGTGGCCCGTTGCCCGATCGGGTTGCGGGTCCGCGTAGTGACAATCTATCTTTTTATTTCCGTTTTCTAATTAGTTTTATGGGCTATTATAAATAGCTAAACTTCATTATTTTAGAGACATATTTTATTCTATTATTTTCCATTGTTCATTAGTTTAGTTTTAGAGAGCTTTTATTAGTTTAAACACTTAGATTATTAGTTCAAGAGGAACCTTGGATTTCTTTTAAAAAAGGTTATTGCTTTTCGTCATTCGGTATTGTTCTTCTCTTTTAATCTCTTTATTTAATCTTTGTTTGCCTAATTTGATTATGTAATTCATCCATGATGCAATTGTTAGGGTTTCATATTAGTTTTATTATTGTCGATTCGATTATGAGTGAGTAGTCTTATTTGTAGGGATTTAGGGAGGAAAGTCATGTTTATACCCTGAATTACATTTGAATTGCTATTAGTTTCTAGGGCTTGTTTAGATTGGTTATAGTGTGATTTGTTCTTATTGAGTAACTAATGTTATTGCGCAGTTTCATTGATTGCTTGAGGTTAATAATTGTTTGCACAGATCCGTCCTACTTTTAGAGGCCTAGTACACATCAGTAATTCTGATTACGTTAGTGAACATGCGGCGTATGTTGAGTTATGAGCGTTGAGTTTTAACCATAGTTTAGCACGTGCTCTAGTCTATCTATTCTTGACCTAGGTTCTGATAGTTGTTTGATCCTTTGATTGGTATAAGCATGGTGAACCAAACTAATTCCCTAGACCTTTATTTCATAGTTTAATTCTCATATTTATATTGCTTTATTTAGTCTAATTAGTAGTTCAGTTGAATTCTATTTGGTCTTGTCTGAAGTAACTGTTTAGCTGGATTTTAACATAGAAACTTTGTCTCTTTGTGGATTCGACCCTACTTCCCTTGACTATCATTGTTAGAGGACTTAGGATTTATCTTTCATTAGGTGATACGACTTTAGCTTGTCAGAAAGATAGAATCAAAGGTAGTGTTTAGTTTTAAAGAAAAATACGAAAGATATTCATACATAAAAATATATGATAAGAGGTTTTTAGTGCGCCGTTAAGGTACTAAGAACCAATAAGTCCACCGTGCACGCGCACCTACGTAGAGGTAGGTGCGCCCAGGTGAAACGCAACCTTTAAAAAACAAAACGCGGCCTCTACGCTGTTCTGGGAGACGGAATGAACATTGGTTCATTAGTAATGAACAATGGTTCACTGTAAATGAATTCAAATTCCAGAAATTTTCCCCCTTTTCTCTCTCCTCTGACAGCTTTTAATTTCAAAAAAAACTTTCCATCTCTCACTTTCCCACACAAAACACAAAACACTTTCTCTCTGTAAACCATTTACTCTCTCTATCAAAGTTTTCTTATGCATTATCTCTCAATCCTTCTCTCAATCCACCATTGTTGTTCATTCCAAAGGTCAGTTTTTGTACTCTCTCTCAATCCTTGATCTTCCATTCTCTATCTAATGGTCAGTTTTTTGTTGTTCATCCCAAAGGTGATTTTTTTTTACTCGTTTTTTCTGAGTTTTTTGGGCTTTTGTACTCATTTTCAGGGTTCTTCCTTACTTATTTTTTACTCTCTAATCCTCATCTTCATCGGGGCATTTTGAGTTTATGCACTCGTTTTTTTTCCACAGATTTAAAATATTTCTCTAAAGGTCATTTTTTTGTTTTTCCCCACATATTTCAGTTATTGCTGATTTCTATTTTGTCGATTCCTAAATGACTACGTATGTTCACTTATGTTGGGCTGATATTCATTGGATATATGCTTATGTTCAATCTTAAATGAATTAGTGTTCTTATGTAGATTAAAATGCAATTTTGAAATAAGGTTCATCTGTGATGTTCTATTGTTCACCTGAAATGCGGTTTTTATGTATGTTGAAATGTCAAACTAAAATTGGTCTTCTAACATGGGGTACATTTGGTATGTTCTATTATTCTTCGTGGAATAGTATAATGTTAATTTAAAATGGATTTCATTTGAAAGGGGGGGAGGGGGTTGGTTCATCCATTATGTTTTAACGTTAATTTGAAAAGGGTTCTTTTAGTATGTTGAATGTTCGTCTAAAATGTGATTGCATTTGAAATGAGGTATTATTGTTCATCTTGAATGTTTGTATGTTCATCTGAAAAATGACGTTATTTTGAAATGGGGCTACTGGTTCATCTGAAATGCTCTAATGTTCATCATATATTTGTTTTGTTCCTATCTTATAACTTATATATTCATTTCATTCGCTCCATTGTTTATTTTATTTCAGCACTGAAGATCCACGAGCACAACCATAACCCCAACCCTAAAGAATGTTAGTCCTTATAATTATAGGTTATTGTTCACTGCTATATATGCTTATGTTCATCTGAAATGACAATGTTCATCTGGAATGTTCTAATGCTCTTTTAACATAGGGTTTGTTATGTTTAAAAATTAATCTTGGAAATGTATATTGTTCATTTGAAATGAATTTCATTTGAAATTGAGATCTTTGGTTCATCCAAAATGTTCTAATGTTTAACTAATATGCTCATTCATGTTATTAATTTGTTTATTTATTCATGTCATTAAATGGTTCATTCATGTTTTAAATTGTTCATTGATGTCATTTATTTGTTCATTAACGTATTATAACGGATTATTCCATACAACTGTTTTATACATGATGTCATTTTATACAATTGTTTACTTTATTTAGTTACATTTATTCCATTCAAATGTTAATTTGTTTCATTTTATTGTTCATTCCGTTTATTTGATTATTTTCATTTCACCATTTAATTTTATTCATTCAATTCAATCATTGTTCTGACTTACTTGCTCATCAAGTTTGCTCCATTGTTCATTTGATCATTTTATTTTAGTCAATTGTACATTTGATCATTTTATTTTAGTCAATTGTGCATTTGATCATTTAATTTTAGTCAATTGTTCATTTGATCATTTTATTTTAGTCAATTGTTCATTTGATCATTTTATTTTAGTCAATTGTTCATTCATTTAATTCAATTGTCCTTTTCCTGATCTTTTATCTATTGACTATGCAGAAGTGAAAAACTTAGAGGCACCACCAGTCCACCACAACCCCAGCAGGCCATCACCCAATTACAAAAGATCCTGCTGCAACCAAGATAACATATTTATTTCAATTATTGATTTGTTCATTTTTCCATTGTTTAATAGTTTTTCCATATTGTTCACTAGTTATGTTCATAATTCAGTAATTCCTTCCTATTATTCATTTGATTTATTAATTGTTCATTCTTTTTATTTAATTGTACATTCATGTTATTTAATTGTCCTTTTAATCATATCATATTATTAAATTATTCATTGAGTTCACTCAATTGTTGATTTGATCATTTTATTTAATTTAATTGTTTATTAATTTAATTCAATTGTTCATTCCTATTATTCACTAAGACTTTCATGTCGTTCATTGTTGATTAATTTTTCCTGCTATTCATTGTTAATTAGTTCTTTTCTACTATTCAATATTTCATCATTTGTTCAATTGTTCATTTTTTATTCAATTGTACACTCATGTTATCTAATCATATTATATTATTCAATTGTTCATTAAATTCACTCAATTGTTTATTTCATTATTTCATTTAATTCAATTGTTCATTCCTATTGTTCACTATGACTTTTCAGTTGCTCACTAGTTCTTACCTGTTATTCATTGTTAACTAGTTCTTTTCTACTGTTCAATATTTTTTTATTTGTTCAATTGTTTACTCTATTGTTCATCTACCTATATATTGTTCATTCATTTTGTTCAATTGTTCATTCTTTATAACAATTGTTCATTCATTTTATTTAATATTTTACTAGTTTTTCATTGTTGTTCATTATTGTTTTCTAGTTGTACATTGTTCATTAGTTCATTTTTATTGTTCATTCATTTTATTCAATTATACATTAATTTTGATCTAATATACATTCTTTCTCATCTAATGTTCATTGTTCACTTCATGAATGTGTAGAAGTGATAAACCAAATGTACCGCTTGCTACTACCAAACTCTACCCACCAACAAGGCCGCTACTAAGGGAAAAGCCTCGGCCACAGAGATCAAAACCATAAAACCTGTTGTCAAGAGCAAACCCCTGACTCAAAAGGCCAAAACCCTTGTTGCGAATTCACGTATAGTTGGATGTGAAAATGGAGGAAGCGCGGTCCGGTTTGAGGATAGGAACTAGATGATCAAGGCAAATCCCGTAATAATGGGGAGACGTTAGGGCTTATTGGCGTCCGTTTCTTTATTTAGTTAGATAGTATAAATATGGGTTATTTGTCAAAAACCTTTTATAATGGACATTATAGCTTTTTAACTACCTTTTATAATTTTTTTTTAGTTTAACTACCTTATATAATTTATAGGTATCACTACCAAAACCAGTTTCAGGCCAAATTTTAGTGGTTTTCCGTCATCTTCTTCATTTCCCCCCAATTTTCCTTCGATCTTCTCATTCAATCCATCCTTAATTCATCAAATTGGGGGAAATTTAAAGATTCTTTTCAACAATTGAAAAATTTTCATACAAATACCTTGAATTCCAGATGAAGAGCTTGTTACATTAGGAATTTCTAAATTTCCATCTGAAAATATTTGCTCGTTGTTAAATGGATTATCATCTTCCTCAAGAGAAATGGAAACCATTTAAAACAAATGGAAGAAAAAACACCCCAAATTCTGAATTTTAAATATAGAGAGAGAAAGAAGAATGAGCTTTTATGAGAGAGAGAATAATAATGTTAGCATTTATAATGAGAGAGATGAGTGTTTAATATATATAGAGAGAGAGAGGCTAAAAGAATTGAAATTGAATAACTCCCGCCCTAATTTTCACAGCATGTATGCTATTTAAATGCTTGAGATACTCAGCGTAAAAGGTCTAATGTATATTTGGTTTACTTGAAAACTAACCAGGACCTAAAAATTTGTCCTTATTCCATGTATATCTGTTGTTCAACTATGTTCATTGGGAGGATGTATGGTCATTTGCGTACCTATGATCAAACTTTATCTGGATGTTTTCCATATACATCATCAGACATGCATTGTTCATAAATTAAAAGGAGAGAAAATAGTGTTCAATATATGTATAGAAGCTAAATAATTGATATTGAAAAACTCCCGCCCAAAATTTTACAAAGAATGTCTGCTATTTACTTATCAATGATTACAGTTATTTCAAATGGTTCATTTGTTCATCTCAATAGCTACAATGTACATTTTGTAGTGTATCTTGATGCTCAACATGTACATTAAATTATATTTATTGTTCGTAATTTATTTCTTTAAATTAGAAGTCTGTACTACATAATTTCAAGCCATGAAATTTACCATGTTCATTATGTTTGGCGAATTGTTCTTTATATCCCAACAAATGTTTATTTTTCGTTTGTTTCCAAATATTGTCCATCTTATTTTTAATTATTACAAAATGATGTAAATTTTCCATGTGGAACTCTATTCCTCAATTATAAATAAAATTATATAAGAATAGTAGCTTGTGCGTTTAATATATCCATGGGTTCATCTTTTGATAATTAATGTTCATTAGTTATTGTATAACTGGGCAAGACGAAATTTCATTTGTTTCTCATTCATGTACATTAGTCATGGGCAAAACACTTTTCTAGCAATACTACATGTTGTTTGTCTTTTTTCAATGTTTATTTATTTTCAACAGGTGTTCATCCCGTGTCAAACATTAGGAGAATGCTGATTTGAAGTTTTTTTTTGTTTTTTTTCTTCTCTAATGTTCATTTATTCAGGCCTGATGTTCATTCCGTGTCAGGCACAAACTGGACTGTTTTTTCTTGCTACGTTTTGTTCTGTTTCTGCTGCGTTTTACTTGGGCGCACCTACCTCTCTGTAGGTGCGCGTCCAAGATGGAAATTGCGAATAAGAACCACTTTCCAAACTATATTTATAATCCTAACGAGCAACTACTACAAACGTAGCAATGACAAGTCAAGGGTTGAACCACAAGAAAATAGGGATTCATTAAGGTCTATTAAGTCTAAAACTAACTAAGTGGAGGGTATTTGGGGGCGTGAAGAATTGATTAACTAACGACTAACAACTAGCTAATGAATACCAACTAATAATCAAGTAAGAGATGTGAATATAATAACGAAAACACTAGAGTTCGGGCTACTCGTATGAACTCGGGTTGGACAACGATAATCAACACAATAGCGATTCAAGAACGATGAATACACTGGGTTAAGTCTCCCTCTAAATTACTTGAGCCCTCTCTCGAATGGTTCTCAAGAGTAATCGATTAATCAATCAACCAAATCCTCTCTCGAATGGTCTTTGGTCAATTGATTAAAAGATTCAATGAGATCGAAAAACCCCTAATTAAAGGATCCCCTTAATTCCTACCCAATCCCTTGGCTTAGAAACTAAGTCGAAACATGGGAATGACAAAAGGGATCAAAATTCAATGAAGAACAATAGAAACCCTAAGTGCCCTAGCATAAATGTGATCAAGATCTATCCTAGGGTGTCAAACACCAAGTTCAACACATAAACAACAAATTAAATCATAATTACATTAACAATCTACATTAAGCCTTTAATTCATACTTTCGCCCAAACCCTAGATAATGAACTACTCACTATTCATGGATTCTAAACAAAAGAGATTAATAAAATTAAACATGATTAACAAAACAATGAAAATAGAGAAAAGAGATTGAAAGAAAATTACTTGGATTGATTGAACAATTGAATCTTCAATAATTAGCAATATGAGAAACTAAGAGTATTTGAGTGTTTAGAGAGAATAAAACTAAGTGTTAGAGTCTAAGTGTAGAGTTAATTCCAAGCAAAAGTGCAAAAACCTATTTATAATATCCCATAGGAAAAATTGTGAATAACCACTTGCATGATACACCTATTTCAAAATAACCACCCCATTTTTGTTTGTGTTTAAATAACCACCTCTCATTTCCTTAACTTTTTCAAGTACCCACCTGTTAACGGAATTTTCTAACGCCGTTAAGTGTGATGCCCAAATTCTTACTAAATTATCCTAACTCCCTCCAAAATGTCACTAATTACCTTACTAATCTATAATTTGACTGGTCAACTCATGATTAATATTTTAAAAATCTTTTTTTTTATTCAATTTTACAATTTTTTAAACTATATATTTTTGATATATGACACGGTAATAGACACAAATTTCGAGACAATATTTAACCGCGTTTTTAATACTCAAGACGGAGTTTTTTCGAAAAACGGACACCATCGTATGCCCTTGAAGGCACGAATTTTGAGATTCCCTACGAAACGAGTACCTACAAGTCGGCTTTTCGGGCACGTACTTTGAGATGCCTTTTTCGGACGGAATACAAAGTTTTTTCGAAAAACGGACACCAGCTTCAGTTTTTCGTAAAAACGTGTTCCATCCAAAAAATTGTCTCTAGTACGTGCCCGAAAATCCGGCTTGTAGGTACTCGTTTCGTAGGGAATCTCAAAATTCGTGCCCATAAAGGGCGTACGGTGGTGTCCGTTTTTCGAAAAAAACGTCGTCTTGAGTATTAAAAACGCGATATAATATTGTCTCGAAATTTGTGTCCATTACCGTGTCATATATCAAAAATATATAGTTTAGAAAATTGTAAAATTGAATAAAAAAATATTTTAAAATGTTAATCATGATTTGACCAGTCAAATTATAGATTAGTAAGGTAATTAGTGAAATTTTGGAAGGAGTTAAAAAAGTTGAGCCCTAAAACTAACGGTGTTAAGATTTTCCGTTAAGAGGTGGGTATTTCAAAACGTGAACATAAGTAGAGGTGGTAATTTAAATGCAAAACAATTTGGGTGGTTATTTTAAAATTGGTGTATCTGACAGGTGGTTATTTACAATTTATCCTATCCCATAAATGAAAACGAAAAATCTGGAAAAAAAACCCGAATACAGGTCAACACGGGCGTGTCCAAACGACACAGCCGTGTAGACATGATCTTCAGAATTCTCAAGTCTTCACAAAAGGCATTGCCTCCGTAGAAATTAGCCAACACGGGCGTGTCAAAATGGACACGGGCGTGTTAACCTGGTCTTCTCAAACCAGTGGGCAAGCAGAACAGGACTGCCTTAGTGGAAAAAGCTCAACACGGAAGTGTTGATTTGAACACGGGCGTGTTGACTTTTGGTCAGCGGACAGCTCAACTTCAAACGATCATATCTCTCTCGTCTTTTATCGGAATCAGGCTTATGACCAGTCGAAACCTATTGAAACGAGATAACACCTCCTATTGGGATTACCTTAATCCAATTTATGGATCAAAAGTTATGTCCATTTGAAGTGCAAAAGTCCACAACTAGCCTTCCAATGATTAAATGACTTCAAAAACCTGCTAATTAGCCTGTAACACATCCAAAAACAACTAAACTGATAATGAAACGACAATATAACTCAAAGGTGACAAAAACCATGCAATGTTAGGCTTAAATGCTCTAAATTATATGCAAGGACACTAAAAGTGACCTACAATTAAGCACAACAGAGTGCTTATCAATATACAGTTTATATGTTTGTTATAGTTTCTTAAATAGAGAGTGAGTAAAAGATAAAGCCAAAGACAAATTTGAAATTAATAAAGTACTAAAGATAATCATCATACATAAAAAGTTAGAGTTTAGTTTTTAAATAAAGTAGTAAAGATAATCATCATATACAAATTAACAATATATTTGTTTCATAATTCGAAATAGTAAGATGTTTATACCGTTGAACTAACTTCGAAAAATATTTTAAAATAACATCCTTATGTTATATACTTACAAGACTTATAAAAATATTACAGGTCTGAGCCCTTGCAACTATATAGGTTTGTTCAAGCATGAATATAAACTTTAAGAAACAACGTACGTACAGACTATGCTTAATCAATACACATAATTAGATTTTAAGATTAAAAATTGATGAAAGTTAGTTTCTAATATAACTAAGGAATAAAGTTAATTATCATACATTCAATAAAATTTAGGATCAATAACTCACATAATAAGACACGCTAAAAACTAATTAGAAAAATTGACAGGTATAGTTCCATTAAACTTATTTCCAACTATAGGTTATTCTAGATTAATCCTAACTACTTCCTCCTTTTTTATTGACTATACTTTCCTTTCTAGGAAGTTTAAAATTAATGACTACACTTCTTATTACCCTTATTAGTAACTTTTTCTCTCTATCACTCTCCTACCACTTTTTCCTACACACTTTTACTCACTCACCAAAGTTTTGCCTAACAGTCCGTGAATTGAGAAGTGTAGCTAATAAAAAAATGGAGGAAGTATTATGGATACTTTCCAAAATAATCCAAACTTTATTTTTCTTTTTTAAATGATCCATATTGGGAGTACTATATATGATAATAATAATTAAGAGTTTGAATTATTTTTAAGAAGGTACCCCCAATAGTTTGTATGATTCTAAAATAGCCCATAGGTGGGATTATTTTAAGTCGAACTATCATAGTTGAGATCATTCTTGTCAAATCAAACAAAATTTTATATAAAAACAGATTTTGTAAAAATACAATGATACTGATGAATGTTAGGATTATTTTCTCATAGATATTGATTATTATCATAATTGATTTTTTATCATTATTAATTTTCATTCTTTCAATTCGTGCATCGCACGGGTTTCAATCCTAGTCTATATCTATAGTAGATCTATATAAAATAAGAAAATTGAAGTTTTGAGAATCAAGGAATATATATTTGATTACATGTTCATGAATTAGGTATATTTCAAAAGTGAATATAGTTTAAATATTATTCTATCATCAAGACTTTCTGATTATTTAGGAAAGTAAAAGTTTTAGATGAATATTTAGACATCAGTAGACACGAGTATCCTTTTTAGGCATAAAAAGAAGGAAAATATTTGTTTCTAATAAGTCAACCTTTGCTCCGTCTTCCAATATTTATTTGAGTAATCCGGGAATAAGTAAAGTTTATATGAGTATTGACTTTTAATGAGTTCAGGTAACCGGTAACCCGAACAATAGGTACTTTTTATATTTTGCTTCCCCTTTTGACCACCACTAGTCCACTACGTACCAACCACCATCCTACTCATCGCTATTAAAACCACCTTGACTGCCCACCCTTCCACTCCCACCCCAGTTCTACCCTGTCAGCCATTGCACTCCCCTCCCTCTACCCATGAAACCACCCTCCCAACTGCCACCATCACTCCCTCCTCTAGTAAAATTAGACCCAACCATCCTAACCACTCCATCTCCACTCCCTCCTCCCGTTGAATTACCACCATCACCACTACTTTCATCCCTCCCTCCTTGCCTAACACAAAATCACCTTCACTCCAAACCACCACCGCCACTCCACTACGCGACCTTCACTCTAGCGACCTTTAAGTCTGAGAATCCGGGGTTTTTCTTTCTCCCACACATGGCTTCAGGGGTTGCGTTTTGGGGCTTGGTTGGGGTTTCAGTGAGGGTGAGGGTGATGCTGCGTTTTCAAGTTGGGAATGAGGTTTATGGTGGGTCAGGGTTGGGTTTTAGGGTTGAGGGTAAGTGGAGTGTAGTGGGGGTGCACAGCGTTTTCGAGGACTATTTACGGGGTGGGGCAGCATTCGCGGAGGTAGACGTTGGATTCTGGTGGGTTTCTCGGCGATGGTTGGGGGTTGGATTGGTGGTTAATTAGGGTGGTGGCAGTGGTGTGAGGTGGGTGCTCATGGAGGTGGTGTGGTTATGGTGGCTGAGGTGACGGAGAGAAAAGAGAGGGGAGGGGGAGGGAAGGAAAAGTAAAAATTTTAAAAAAATATTTAAATTTAAACTAATCAAAATAATCCACATGTACCATATACCTACACTAACAGTTTACCAACAGGTCATAACTTAATTTTAGAAGCTCAGTTTACAAGGTTTACTTATTTTGTGATTTCGAGTAGGTTGACTTACTATTCGAAAACGGAGCAAATGTTGCTTTATTAGACGCATTTTTTCCTAAAAAGAATCTGAAAATTACCAACATGCTAAATGAACATCCGAAAACTAAGGTATATATTTTATATTTTGGACATTCATAAATTAGACATATATCTCATAAATATAATGTAAATACTATGATATACGATATATAAAAAAAGCTGGATACTTTAATACTTTTTTTTATTATACACCCCAATGTACCATGATCATGGTACACCAAATGCTTTTTTTGCTCAAATATATTTGGGTGTACTATGATCATGGTACACATACGGCTATTTTTTTAAACAAATAGACTTGGGTGTACCATGAGCATGGTACACTTAGGTGTGTGATCCATATTCTCATACTTTAAGTTGACGCTATTCTTATAATTTGAGAATTGGCAAAACATGCAACAAAGACACGTTGATCATTTCACATGTTAAATAAGGGGCAAAATGATTATTTAGCATGTAAAATGATAATGGGGTGTTTGGCAATTGGCTGGTGACTATGCTGGCTGGTTTGACCGATTGTATAATTATTGGCTGTTAAAAAAAGTATTTGGTAAAATTGACTGTTATTGCTGGCTGTTTAGTACAAAATGGAAGAAAAAGCCAAAAGTCAACCATAAAAGCTGGTAAAAGCAGCTTCTAGCTTTTGGCTGAAAAGCCGACTTTTCAGCTACCGCAAAGCCAGTTACCAAACACTTTTTTTGCCTGTTTCACGATAAATAAAAGCCAAAAGCCAAAAGCCAATGAAAAAGCCAGACAAAAGTCATTTGCCAAACACCCCCCAATATGTAAAGTGAACTCAAGTATATGAAAACACCCCTAATTTAACATGGTATATTGATAGAAATATGGCGTTAATACATGGTAATATATTAATATAGTGTCCAAATTATGTAACTTAAGGTAAATATATAATAATATTAGGATAATTGATAAATAAATAATACTCCCTCCGTCCCCTTAAAGGATTTCCCATTTTTCCATTTCTGTTTGTCCCAATTACATTTCTCATTTCCTTATTTGGATATGACCCACTTATTAAAATATCATTTTCGTTACAAAAGTATTTGACCCCACACTCTATCTCTCAATAAAACAATTTTAAAAGATACCTACTACCTTACTTTTCAATTATAAAATAAAACTTTAGGCCTCACACCAACCCCTTTCCTTAAACGTTGTGCCCAAAGGAAACGAGAAATCCTTTAGGGGATGGACGGAGTAGTTATTAGTGTTCAAATTAAAGTAACTTATTAGATACTCTCTCCGTTTCAATTTGATGTTCTCATGTTTCCTTTTGGGATGTTCAAAAAGTTCTTCCCACTTTGAATCTTTTCCATTTTAAGAATATATATTTCTACATCTTAGCCTTTGAAAACCAATTTTTTGCTACATTTTTTTTATTTTTTTTCTTACACATGACTCACTTTAGAATCTTTTGTTTTCCAATCACTCACTTTTTTTTCTTTCTCTTACTCTTTTAAAATCAAAAAGTATCAAAATACATTTTATACACTATAAAAATAAAAAGATTCTCATCCACCTTAATTTGCATTGATTTTTCCACATATTTCAAATAGGAAAATCAAATTAAGACGAATAGAGTATTTATGAAAGAAAAATCTAATCTTAATATGTATCTTCAAGTTGTTTCAAATTCGCCCTTTACATTAGTACAGTCTTCATTGTATTATTATTTGACCGTCGCAATTATATGATTCTTGTCATTCTTGGTGTCATTGTCAGAGCTTCCATTTCAAGAAACTCGTGCATTGGGATCCTTAACTAAAAAATAAGATGACGAACAAGATAATGAAGAAGCACATAACGAAATCTTTATACAAATAACGTAATTTTTGGTTCTTTACTAATGCGGACAGTGATAGCATCCTTCTATAGAGTTGTGATACAAATGAGGTAAGAAAACAAGCTCATGACATCATGGGCATGTGTCACGAATCATGATCCTCTTTAGTGTACTTAGAGCATGTACAATGGTAAGACTAGTATCCCACTAGTCTTACCATTTTTCTCATTCTCTCTCATTTTCTCCTCCTTACACCTCATATCTCACTTATTGTACACCAACTCATTCAATTAAACTCACAATGGGTGGGTTGGTTTTAATTAGTCTTCAATTTCTCTCTCATACTTTTACTATAACCTACCATATACTCTTTCTTACCCAATAATATAAAAAATATTTATTTTTATATTGACTAGATTATTTAAATTCAGATTTAATTAGTGAGAGTTTAATTAATAATTCATATTTGCATATTAAAAATAGTTAAAAAATGTTGTTGGTAATTTGAATTAGTTTGGGAGTATGAATTATTTCTGTAAATTGGGTTAATTAGATGGGAGAAAATGAGTAGAAAGTAAATTAGATTAAAAAAAGTGTATGAAATTATGTCAAATTTAGACTCATTTTATAGACAAAAAAATAATGTGACCCTTGGTGAATTATTTTTGTTGTAAATATTGGCATAAATTTTTTTGTTTACATTATAAAGCATATTGTCTAAGAAAATAAGTGGCAGGAGAAAACATTAAAGAGAGATAGAGCAGGAGAAGTTCCATGGCAGTGACCACGCGTCAGAAGGAGAGCATTCTGTCAGTGGTCCCTGACGCGCGTCAGGGCCATTGACGATGAATTTCTTTTTCTTTTTTTGTTCACCTAAACGCATGTAGTCCTCCCTTTTGCACTGCCGTTTTACACCACAATACATAAAAAAAATATAAAAATGCAGCACTTTTTATTGCCAAGTGTACACATATTACTGGTAAAGGCACGCCATCCTAGGCATGTGTTGGTCTAGCAGTTGGGACCAACCCCATTTTTCTCAAAACTAGACTAATTGACTACAATGGTAAAACTATTTAAGACTTGGTTTTAATATGGTTAGACCAATTAAAACCACCCCATTGTACATGCTCTTGGAGCTGTCAAAAATCTACACGACACGACAACACGATACGAACCGGATACGAAAAATGTGGGTTAGTGTTGAACATTTTGACACGTTTACTTAAACGGGTCAACACGAGTTTAACCGTTTAATAAATAGGTCGAGTTAGTGTTGAGATTTGCAACACGAGACTGACACGGTTTTATCCGTTTAATTAAAAACCATAGATATTTATAAAATTATAGTATGATATGAAGGTAACAAATAGAAATTTTATACTTCATTCTTTAAATTTCAATACGTGAAAAGGTTAGTGGTTAGCCAAACATGAATTCATACCAATGTTCAATACTCTTATTTACATTATGGGAAGAAGATAAATTTAGAATGAAATCTGCAAATCAGTAACCCATGGAGTGATCTGGCTAATTCAGTCGAGATGATCCTCACTTTATGGACATGGTCATGTGACTATTGTTATTCACTCTATTGCCCATTTCAAGCAAAATTAGCCTTTCATTAAACCAAGCAACAAATACCAATGAATGACATGGTTAGTTTCTGTTCACCAATTAATTCTTGTCAATTTTTTTGTTAGGTAAAAAGAAGTGTTTTACTGGATCGGAATTTCTCTCAAGTCAACCTGAACCGACTTTGCAGGCAAAGTCCATGGAACCAGGGGAATCACGAACTCCAAGGACCACAGTTGGTAGAAATTGAACATATAACCAATGGTAGATCTTAAACCTAAATTTATCACGGGAGAACGAAATCTAATACTTCCTCTATAACGAAATAAACGCAACAATTAGTTTGGGCACGCATGCCAAGACAAAACTTTAAAGGTTAATATCACTAAGTATTTATTTGTAAAAAATTATAAACGTTAGATCATAAAAAACTACAAGTTGAGACATATCCAACGAAACTCCACATGACTATGTTATTCCTTATGTATAAGTCACAAATCACAGTCAAAGTTAAATCTATAAATAGTGTCAAAAATACAATTATTGCGTTCATTTGCTACGGAGGAAGTATAAAGATTTAAAAAAAATACCCTTTTGCTTTTTTTTCCCTAATTATTTGTTTCTTGTTCTCTTAATATATTTGACATATATATATATATATTGAAATAAATAAAGGTGATAGAACCTCCAATGTTATGTCATTCTCAGACACTCAAGTCGACATTTGTCACTTCAACAGTAATATATACTCCTTCCTCTATATTGTGAATAATAGCTTATAAGCTCTCCATTTAGCTTACTAGTTACTACCTCCTTTTTTTTTAATATGCATGTTTGATTCACGCGCGGACCAAGGAAAAAGTGCAAAACTAAGAGAGAAGGTTAGTAAAAGTAAGGAAAAAGTGAAAAAGGTAGAGAGAAGGAAAGAAAAAGTAGGAGAGAAGTGTAATAATTAGGTGAGCTAACCTTCCATTTATGGAAAAAGGTAAAAAGGTACCAATTAAAAAAAACACACCCCAAAATAGAAAAATGTGCATATTAAAAAACCCGGAGGGAGTACTAGTTTAGTTATGAGTTGTTGCAAGTTAGTTATAGGTAATTAGTTATTTTCGTGTTCATCTTTGTTTCCCGGTTACTAGAACTAACACGAGTTTGTTAGAACTCTTATGTAATAAGAGGCTAGATACCTCTGTAGTGCTCGTAATTCATTTTAATCAGCCTAACAGAAACTCTTTTCTCTCCTTGTTACCTTTGCAATTCTCTCACTTTCAAATTCCTAAATGTTTCTCTAAAACTCTCAATGCAAGCTAAATTCAATAACTCATCTTTATAAAATCTAATAAATTAAATTGAACAAATGAAAGAATTATTTTATAAATTCTTAACACGTAATAATTCAATAACTCATCTTTATGGTGCTATATTTTCATGAAAAATCCATTTGTTTACGAAGTCTATACACTCCTAAAATGTGTACTGACACCTTAATATATAGCGTGCAGAAAAGAACGGAAAAAGTATTAAATGGGAAGAAAAAAGGTACTAATATTAATATAATTAATTTAATAACTTCCTAAATTCGATATTACACCTTCTATATACAATTTATACTACTACCTCCGTTTCTTAAAAATTGTTGCTCTCCCAAAAACCCAATAACCAAGAAAATGGTATGAAAAGCATGACAATGATGACATGAAAAGTAAGTTAGAGAGAGAATAAGAATAAAATAATAAAAAGCATGACAAAATGACAAAAGTGTAAGACCCACTAATATTTTAGATAAATAAAAAACTAGTGGGGCATATATCCCAAAATGGAAAAGTAGAATTGTAACAATTTTAATGAAACGTATTAAAAAGGAAAGTGTAATAATTTTTGAGAAATTGAGGAAATACGTGTTAATATATGGAGTTGTGAGTTGTGATTAAGCTATGGATCTGTGCTTTGAGAGTGATAGACGGATTTAGTAGGAGAGCAGGACAACTTTCTATTGGGGCGTATAGATTATAGAGTTGAAGAGAGAGAAAGAGACAAGAGATGTAGTAGTAGCTACTAGCTATTGTTACACGTTCTTTGTGTAAGTAACTACTCTATAGAGTTAACTAACTACTCTAGGGAATCCCATCTCATTTTATAGTGTATGCCTGTAATGGATCCATCTTAATTGCATTGTTGTACGCCGGCATATTTCATAGACTAACAGCTTGTTTAAAAAATTAAATAGAAGGGAAAGGACAGGTAATAAGGAAATAGGAGGAAAGGGAGGGGGAAGATGAAGCTTTATTTTCCCTCCAAATCTTTCCAATTTTGAAGAGATGATGTTTCTAAAGAGAGAAGGAAAGTAGATCCCTCCCCTTCCTTCTTCCAACCTCTTATCCAAACAAGAGAACTTGTTCCCCTCCCTTTCCTTTCCCTCCTTTCCTTTCCCTCCCTTTCTCTCCATTTCCCTCTTATCCAAACAAGTTGTAAATTTAGTTGAGCTGCTTGAGCTAATTTCTATGAAGGGCCAGCCCCTGGATAATCAGCTCTTGTCTGTAATTTCAAAGTCACACGGTGAACCCCTACCAACTATACCATGTATTCTTTGTGATTTTTGTCTACTTGTAAGTGTGTATATTCCAACATAGAAATTATGTGATTAAACTCTATTAAGAGTATTTTGGTGTTGGAAATCCCTTTTTCTTCCCCATCTCAAGGGGTTAATTTGTTTGTGTAGTTTGCACGGATTAACCAATCAGAGGTCTCGCTTTGGTGTAACGTTTTTAGTTTAAGTTATGTCTAATTAACTTCATTTTGTTTTATAAAATAAGATTAGATAAGTTCGAATAAGTTTGTGTCTAATGTATTTCAATAAGTTTCACTTATTTTGGTAAGAAGTTATACAAATTTCCAAGGAGAGCAAAACTATAGGAAAATTTCCAATGAGACCAAAATTTTCGGGAAAAAAATGCAAATTAATTTCCATCAATTAAAACAAAGATTAAATAATGACATTATAAATCTATTATGTATTATATAATATTATTAACTAGTACTCATCCGTTTTCTTTTTGTTTTTCCTGATTCGATTTTTATGTTTCAAAAATACTTGATTCTTTTCTATTTTGTAAAATTTTGCCCTAACTTACCCTCCAAGAACCATATATTTACTATATTTTTCACTCTTTATCTTACATACCTCACTTTAAGATCTTTTATCTCCAACTACAAGCTTATCCTTCTTTCTCTTACTTGAAGAACAAAATTAAAAGGTGGCAAACTACCCTTTAAATATCGAAAAGTGAAAATTTTACAGTGAATGTCATGCACCACTAAATTCCACTAATTTTAATATTTTAAATTTTTAATTATGCTATACAAAAATTTTATAAATCAATAATTTAGGTCAATTTACTATCATATCCTTACTTAATTACCATCAATCTAATTACCCTACCCTTTACACTCATCATTGTTCCTCCCTCACCACTAAACACTATTAATATATCTTCTTGCCTAATTCTTGTTTCCTGCCACGTAGCTGTAGCCTATCACTATTAATGCGCAAAAACAAACTACTGAATAAACACACTTGTTCTAATACACAGAATTGTTGCCTAACACTTCCAGCCTTCAACCTCATCTTCACGGACACACCTACCGATTTATCCATCCTACATACCGTACCCACTTTCTTCTTCACCCTTACCCGCTCCATCGGACGTCAATCAAACCCGACCAGCCACCGCTCTCCTCTCAAACAACGTAACCTCTAACTTGGCCCACCGCTAATCATCTTCTTCCTCTCTCTCTCCTCTCATATCTTCAAAAGTAATTTCCAATTCTCTCTCCTTATTTCCAGGATTTGTTGTAAAATCAAAATACTCATCTCTAATAACAATAATGGAGAATAGTACTACAGGTGACGGAGAAGATTTTGTACAGTCTTCAAACGTAAAAAACATGAGTCAATTAAAGGAGAGTTTCAGTCCATCTCTATACCTCCTCATTATCACCATTGTCGCATCATGGCTAACACCTCCATATCTATACCTCCTCATCAAGTGAATCATCATCACCACTGTGGCATCCTCTATTTCTCTAAGCTTCATCCAATTTGTCAAGGAGACGACAATTTTCTTACTCCGACGCTGGAGAAGATATCTGGAGTGAAGAGAGAAGTTGCACCGGTGGTGGATGCGATGAAGGAAGAGGATGTGGTGGTGATGGATGACACTACTTTAGGTGTTGATGATGAGAAGAGAGTAAAACATTTTATGATTAATTGATGGCATAAATTGATATTGTATCATTTTGAAAATTTGCTTACCTTGAGGGGAGAGACTGTAATGGCCAAATGGTGTGTCTAGAGATGCGTGAGGAAGGAAGAAGAAACAACTTTTTATTTTATTTTATTTTGGGCATTTAATAAATATTGGACAATAGTGGTGTTTAATTGTAGACTCATTGTTGAGGTGGACATTCATTGTAGACTCATTGATGCGGCCTAGTGCTGGCACGTAATGCTGCTGATGAGGAGGGCCATAATAATAATAATAATATGAAGTAGGTGGGGTCCATACCTAGGCGCCTGGTGTTGCTGTTGGCGCGAGTTCTGGTGCTGCACGCGTCTGCGGCCATCCCGATCCCGTCCACGAGAAGATGAAGTGTAAGGTGGGCGAGGAGTGGTTGTGATGGGATTGCCGAAATCCACATCGAGCTTGTCATTCGTTGCAGCGATTAAGGCATTTGAAGAGCCGAGTTTCTTCAAGAGTGAGCGTGCATGGAGCGGGCCTTGTAGAAAGGAGGAAGCGTTGAATAAGAGATGTGACGTTGTCGGAAGCATTCGCAAGGCCGGCGACGAGTTGAAGCATGAGTCTTTGGTTAGACAAGGAAGAAGCAGCACCTGCAAGTTGATCGACAATCATTTTCAACTTTTGACAATAGGTGGACACGTTCTTGCAATTCTCGAGATGAGTTGGAGAATTGGTTTTCAAGATAAATCGCACTTGTGTTCTTGTTGTCCTGAAAGATGTCCTTAAGGCATTCCAATGCTTCTTTTGCGGTGGAGCCAGATTTGAGGATGGTGAGCATAAGATCCTTAGTGATTGTGCCATAAATCTATTGGAAGACTACGTCATCGAGGCATCCCCATAATTCTTTTGTCTTTGATCTCAACTTTCTCATCCAAAGGAATAATGTGCGTGGTCAAGAACTTAGTTGGCAAGAGCCGTGATTTTGAAAAGGTCGGTCCAAGAGGAGTAGTGGATGGTTTCAACATAGAGGACGAGTGAGATGTGGTGTTTAATGTTGAGAGCAATAGCGGGGTTATAGCCGGATTTTGAGTTGCCCATTGAAGCGAAGGGAAGAAGCTTGGGGACAGTGGTTGATGAGTTGTGCGACGGCTAGAGAAGAAAAGAGGAGAGAAAAAAATAACCTTGGCTCTGATTCCACTACCATTTACATTAAGAATAAAGAGAAACGAAGAGAGCATTGTTATTATTTTATTTTATTATACTATTATCAGAACTATTTAATTGCAATAAAATATTTTATGAAATTAGCTTTTATGGTATCAATTAAAAGCTAAATTATAGAATCATATGAAATCATTTTAATTTACTATTTATTATTCTAATTTGATTTTTCATTATAATTATAATTATAACTGATTATTATTATTTTTAATAATATTTCAAAAATTAAAATTTGTATATTAGTAATCTTCATAAATTCCAATAACAGATATGTTCAAATTAGTTAAGTAAAATTGGATGTACCTCTATTATATTCTAGAATGATAATGAGCATGCAAGGGGTTTAGTGCCATTTGTGTTCTTTACTCTTTGGCCATATGCAATGTCGAGAGTCTATCACTAACAATAATTTTGCTATCCCTAACTGCGGTAAGCCTCTGTCCAAAAAAAACAAGTACGAAAAGAACCAGGAAGCAGACCCACAAGTACTCATAGTTGGTCTTATAAGAGATCTTAGAATTAGGCAACATAACAAGTCCAATAGAAATAAGAAGAGAATGAAGCACGTTTTTAAATAAAGTGATGGCCTTTTTTATTAAAGTGATGAGTTTAAATTAGTCTAATTTTAAAATAAACTTATACCGCCTCTTTTAATAGCTTTTGCAAGAATATATGGATAGACAATGGCAGAACCGAAAAATTTTGTAGGAGGAAGGTCTAATTAGACCTGAAAAAATCTGACCAGATCCGAATGACTCAACTTAGAATACAAAATCGGCAGCTCATAAAAATCAACTCGAGACCCAACCCGACCTAAAACGTGCTGACGCGGAACAGACCCGAGCCGACCCGAAATTGACTAGATCCGATACTGACCTGAATAATATTGATCCTAAATTTCTATTTTAATTTAGGAAAAGTATCATTGGGTACCTGAGGTTTAAAAAATATCGTTTTGGGCACCTAAGTTTTCAATAATATCAGTTTGGGTACCTGGGGTTTGTCAATAGGTTCAATTTAGATATCTCCATACTATTGGTGTTAACAAATCGTTAAGTGTAACCCACTTATTAAGATAATCAATGGTCTTAATCCTATACAAAATGTACAATAATCAGTACTCTGTATAATTTGTAACTTTTTTATAAAAGCAAATAAATGACTAAGAGCCTTCAAAACTTTGAAATAGATTAAGCCATTGATTATCTTAAGAAGTGGGGTCACACTTACGGTAAGTTAATGCCGTTAGTATGGAGGGATTTGAGGCACATAAATTGAACCTATAGGCAAACCCCAGGTACCCAAATTGATATTATTGAAAACTTGGGTACCCAAAAATCCAAAATGATATTTTGTCAAACCTCAGGGACCCAAAATGATAATTTCCTAAATTAAAAAAGAAATTAAGGATAGATAATATTTGGGCCCGTGTTTGATCGAGTCAATATTTGATCGAGTCAGTATCGGAACAGGTCAATTTCGGGTCGGCTCAGGTCAATTCCGTGTCAACACGCTTCAGGTTGGGTTCAGTTTGAACTGCCGATTTTGTATCCTAGGTCGAGTCATCCAGTTGCCGATTTATGGTTATAGTCTTTTACTTTTCAATATTATTATGAAATTTTCAAGTAAATCATAAATGTAATACTCCTTATACTAGAACACTCAGGGCAGTTTTCTTATTCCTTGTCCAAAAAGGACCTACGACGGTGTCCATTTTTTGAAAAAACGTCGTCTTTAATCCGAAAAACTCGTCTTAAAATACTTGCTCGAAAACCTGGCTTGTTCGTACTCGTTTCGTAAGGATTCTCGAAATTCGTGCCCAAAAAGGGTGCACGGTAGTGTCCATTTTCCGGGAAAGCATCGTCTTCAGTTTGAAAATCCGTCTCAAAGTACGTGCCCGAAAACCGGCTTGTTGGTACTCGTTTCATAGGCATTCTCGAAATTTGTGCCCTTATAGCCTTATAGGGTGCACGACGGTGTCCGTTTTTCGAAAAAACATCGTCTTCAGTCCGAAAAACGCAATTAAATGTCTCAAAATACGTGCCGATTACCATGGATAGGAGTATTTTTGAAATATTTTAAAACTGAACTAAAAAACGATTAATGAAATGTTAAACATGATTTGACCGGTCAAACTATGCATTAGTAGTGTAATCAGTAAAAATGGCAACAAGTTACTTAGAGATTAGTCTTTTATTGCAGTAATTCACAAGAAAAAAAGATGATGGTTGTAATTAACAAAAGGGATATTTTACATCAATCACATGGCAGTTTCTGACAAAAAAATCTATTTTTTATTATTATCTTCATTATAGAAATACACGACGATGATTCTAAATTACAATTCTTGTTAGAATATTTCAAAATCATATTTAGCAATGTACTAGCATTAGGCTTGTGCGATTCACTGACTAAAAGATGAAAATTAATAACGATAAAAAATAAATAATCAAAATAATACTATAGAGATTATAAGTTAATCCTAACATTCATGATTATCAATTTATGCTTAGAATAACCTCTTTATATAAAATCCTAATATTATTAATTTTTGGGCAAGTCCTATTATCGGTACTATTGATATTTGATCCTAAGTTTTATTTAATGCATGATAAATAACTCAATTTTTAGGTTATTGTTAAGCAATTTCTTGCATTCTACATACCTTTTTTTTATTATGAGTTTATATTTATGCCTGAGTCGTGTAAGTATATGACATATAGATTTTATTTTGAAATATTTTTCGAAGTGATTTCAATGGTATAAACATCATAATATTTCGAAATGAGAAATAAAATTTATTGTTGATTTATGTATCTTTAGTACTTTATTTAGAAATAAACTCTATTTTTTACACACTATTTGATAAAACATAAAAATTCTAAATATCTCACATGACATATCGTATGCTCACGGAATTATTATCTTTTAAAGTTTAAGAAAACAAATTTAAACAAAAAGAGGGTAAGATTTTAGGGAACAAATGAAAGTGTACCTTACTATTCTGTAACAACTATTATGTAAATAATATTTCATTAAGTATTGATTTATTTGTACACCATACTTATAGAAAAAATTTAAAAAATAACATTTTATTATCTCCAATTTAGTTGACTTTCAACTCAACCATTATCCATTGAAATGGGAACGTAACAAAATTGAATAAACAAAAAAATCCCTTACATTTTACACAGGTCTAAAACCTTAAGGTTTGACCTTTTACTCACTCCTTTAGCCCACTTTTGGAGTCACGCCATTTCTACATTCTCTCACAACCACATATTCTATCCTATTTAAGTAAACAAAAAGACTCACTTTTATACTCTTGCCCCTCTTTACAATGGTCTTTGTAGGGACAATACTCATGCTCGCTTCCTTTAATCTTATTGGACTGAACATTTTTTATTGAACTCGTCTTATTCTTACTTAGCTGAACTTATTTTTACTGATTCGTGCTATTTTTCTTCTTTACACTAAACTTATTTTTATTGAGCATAACTTAGTTTTACTGAACTGAAATTATTTTTGATGAACTAAATTTATTTTAACTGAATTGAACTTATTTTAATTGAACATTAGTGTTTTAAGGTGAACTGAACAGGACCTTGGCGGACAAAACAGTAGAGAATGGGGGTATTTATTACTGTAATCTAATAAAATAAAACATGGATATTTCAGGGGAGGGCCGAAAAACCCCCCCGGAAATTAAAGCAGCGGCCCACCCCCCCCCGGCCGCCCTTAGTTGTTATATATTTGAATACAATAAGAAAAAAATATGACAAATCTAAATAAATAGACGATAAATAATGCATATATTATACATTTAAGTACGCTATAGATTTTTGTTAAAAATATTAAGCTTGTTAGAAGATGCTGCGTAGATAATTTGCATGTCAAGCAACCGAATATCTTTAGTTCTTTTAAATTGAATGGTTTTTCTTTCTCGGCTTTTGTTCATTATTTTGAATGGTTTTTGGAATTGTAATCGAGTGTTTATAAACCTATTTTTTTCATATGATTTTTCCTTTACAAAAGCTACTCAATAAGATTATATTGTTCAATTACTCATAAAATCAAGCAAAATGGTTCACAAATGAATCATGGAAGTTTATTTATGAGATTTACAAAATACCTTAAACTTGTTTGCTCTCCATCGTTTTTGCTCCCCTTGGTTTGATTGGAATAGAGATTGAGAAAGGTTCCCTACTTTGAAATATAAAAAAAATGAAGTTAATTTAGTACCTATGAATTCTCAATCTTTCGCATATTAAAGGAAAATAAGGATTATTAAATGAAATTTAAAAAATACCTGAAAAGTGTTCGCGTTGTCGTTGGTTGGATTATATAAAAGTACTTGAGAATCTGTCATGAATATAAATAAAAGAAAAGTGAATTTAGTATATATATAAATTCTAAAAAAAAGCTTAGAATTACCGTTAAAAGCTCTGTTATGAACACACGTTTATGAGATGTATTTTCTGCAAGCAATGGAAGAAATATGAGGAGGAAGAAGAAAACTGAATTTTGGAATTAGAGAGAACTGGAGTTAGAGAGAACAGAGAAGGGTTATAGGAAGAAGAAAATTGGATAATGTCAATTTGGGAGAGTAATTATCTTTTGTTTTTCAAATAAAATAAAATAAAAGCACAAACAACCTCATTTGTAGGAGGGAATCGTTTTAGGATATCAGTTTGTTGAAGTGACTTTGAATTTTTATTTTACTTTTGATTTATTTTATTGTGCCCTACTCTTTCCTTATGGAATAGAGATATGAGGAAATTTACAAGAGTATTGAACTAACTAGGAGAGTTAACTAACTAAAACTAACTTAATTACACCCAAATCATCTTTAATATTAACTTGGGGCTATTTGTTTATCGTATAGACACCATGTGGGCTTTTGGTTTCCTTGGGCCTATGGAATGTTTTTATTGCTTATGGCTTAGAGACTAAATGAAGGGGGCTGAACAATAAGCCTAAGAAGCTGCTGCAAATCAGTAGAGAGCAGCTGCAGTCACGCACAAAATACAGAGAAATTGGCAGAGTTTGGTTATGTTTTCCCTTTGGAGCTGAATCCGATTTTCACTCCAATCGAAGATCAAATGTGGTTCGATCGTCATCAAAATTTGACACGGTGTTCCTATCATATCAATCTTCATATCCAACGATTGAATTGTCATTGTGTGCCCCCGAAATCAGCATTTTATATCCAGCTCTAATCATTGTATAGTTGTCTTTATCCACTTTTCCACTGGTAGTGATAGTTTATGTAGAATGATTGCTCCAAACATGTTCTTTGTTGTTTTAGTGCCTCCAGCATTGTCTAGAGAAACACAATCTAGTGTACCCATTAGTTAATATTGATTGGTGGAGCCGTGGAGGGGCTTGGTCCCAACCTACGGTACCTGTGTAGTGTGTATTTTCCCTTCATGGGGGTTACCACGTAAGTTTGTTGTGCTTTATTTAAACTGCTTGTGGGCTATTTATATTTGGTTGAGACTGGTTGTGCCCATTCTATAACACGTGTAAAAATGTTAATCTGCTTGCGCTACACATCGTGTGTTGTTCATGACTACTTTCTTAACAATGTTGTTGATATAGCATTTGATAGAGATGCGCAAATGCAACAGTGAAAAAGTAAATGTCACAAGAACCCATAACAGAACGACAACATCTGACCAAATGATAGTGAATGGCGTTACTCAGCCAATTTGATGCTTCCTGTGCTTTTCAGACCCCGAATGGTAACAAATATGCGAAAAACCAGATAAACATGATGCAAGCAATGAAGATAATTGCAGTCGCTCTCTAGACTAAGCTTCGTAATGTAGAATAAGAGCTCGTTTGAAAGTAGAGCTACAATCGCATAATTTTATCTTTCAGCCTCAATCCCATAATTTAGACAGAGGCTTACATGCATTTTGAGTCTTTGACAGTTTACTTATCCCTGTCAGAAGATGCGAGAGATATTTTTGGAAACTAAAAGGACAACTCATGCTTTTTTAGGACATGCTTGGATTGAAGGTAATGCATCAAATGATAATAAAAGTCAAACTTCGGAAAATCAAGGCATTTAGAGTTGATGATCAAGGGATATAGTGATAGCGGGGAGGATAAGGTGGTATTGGTACGGAGAAAGAGAGAAATATATCACACTCCATTATCTTCTTGCCACCACCTTATTTCACCTTAATTTTTCTTGGTTTAACTTTTATTACCCCTTGTGTTATCATCAATCCAAACACGCCCTTAGTATGAATAATCACTTTAAAGTTATATCATTATCCTCATCATACTCGTTTTTAAGACTTTAAAGCTTGCTAGCCTTAAATGGTTAGAGATAAGGAGGATTGATGTGTAGCAGTTTCCAAGCTAACTCTTTCAGCTTAGTTCAACATTCCAATTCGAGCCAAAAGCATGGAATAGAATAGCAGTCTCAAGTGTCCCACATGAGTACCTATGTACGGGCAGCATAGGACAGAACTATAAACCATATGCTTAACAACTTTGTGAGTAGTATACATTTAAAAAAAATCATGGAATTATATAAATTTGTTATATTAATAGTTTGTTGTATTTCTTAATAATATTTCTAAAACAAAACTTGCATATTAGTCTTAATAAGTTCCCATAAGTTTATTAAGTTACAATAATGATCTATTCTCCCCCAACTTATTTTCAGTTCAGTTTGGCTCTTGACAATACTTTTATTCTTACTTATCTCAATTCAGCTCAATTCAGTTTAGCCCTAAGTTATAATGACTTTAACTTAAAAGTACGATGAATCAACAAGTTCAATAGAATGGACCCTTAGACGCTATTCATTTCACCTGACTTTCACTAAACTAAATTCATTTTGACGAATTGAAACTTAGTTTGTCGTGAATCAAATCAATTGTAGTTTTGTGATGATTCTCTATAAAATTAACTATATTTTAGTGATTAAAACTTATTATCAGTGAATGCACTTATTTTTGTTGAGCAGTAATATTTGTTTAAGATGAGCCGAACAAGACCTTTATGCATTAGAAAGAGAGTGAGCCCGCAAAGGGTTCAGTGAATTTTGTGTTCTTTACTTGTTGGGAATACATAACGTGGAGAGACTATCATTAACAATGATTTTGCCACTCCGAACAAGTAACAAGTGCAGCAACTACCACTGTAGTCAAGAAAAGTACGAGACGATAGTGGACAGTGGAAGGCTTCCATTTATACACTACTACTAGAATATGTTTAAGTCCCTGATTAGGGATGCTCTGTTATTCATAACAAATAGCCAGCTATACGCAATGCAATGACAAGATAATACAAGGGGATACAAAGGATACATAACTTTAAAATATAAAGTAGATCTTTTGGTATTTGTTAGCTGTTTAACTGTTATAAGTTAGATACTTAGATGTAATCTAAATAAAAGTACAAATCTTACTAGGAAAAAGCTACTCACATGTTGTTGATACACCATTTGATAGTGATGCGCAAATGCAAAAAAAAAGTGACAAGGTGAATGTCATAACAGAACAACATCAAACCAATATGATAGTTAATGGTGTTATTCAACCACTTTGATGCTTCTCGGCCTATTGCCTATTAGGACCCTAGATAGTACTCATGGTAGCAAAATGCTAAAACACAGAGGACAAGATGCAAGCATCGAATTGCATTCTCTCCAATTACTAATGTCACTACTGTAAGGCTTATTTGCATTTTGATAACTTACATTTCCCTTTAGCTAATACTAAAAGGACAACTTTGAGAACGAATAGTCACTTTAACGCATAAAGCTCATCGTTATCCTCATACTAAGCTTTGAGGCCTATCATCAACATTTGCTAGCCTCAAATGGTTTAAGATAATGAGAGGTAATGGGTGTAGCAGATTCTAAGCAATTCCTATTTTTTCGAACACTCATGTATGCCCAAAAGCATGGAGTAAAATAGCCTAGTCGACTGTCTGACATGAGTACTAAAGTCCGAGCAACATAGAGCAAAACAATACAGCTAAAACTTAGCAATGTCTACATAAATTCATCCAAAGATAGTCATATCCTAAACACCGTTAGCCTTGTAAACTAGCATACAACACCAAGGAAGTGTGTTGTGTGCGTTCTCTTCACTTAAACATATCCAGTGTGGACTTAGGCTCAGTCTTCTGAGCTGAATGGAGCTTAACCGAAGTGAAATTTATGGGGTTGAGTTGAGCTAAGCTAAGCCGAACTGAAGTGAAATTCCTGAGATGAATGCATCTAAATTAAACTGAAATTAATTGCAACTAATCCCGGTCCAAAAGAACAGGGCCTTATAGACCTGATTGAACCTAATCCACCGCATATTTCACGTTATGTACACACATGATTGAACATGATCAACTCTTAAGACCGGAGACTTATCTTTTTAAGATGAATTGAACGCACCCTAATTTATATAGAGAACACTTATAATCCCCTTCTCTCAACACCAATTTGGATAAAAGGTAGGTCTTTTCCCTCTATGCAAACTTATTGTAAGATTCACAACCATAAACCCTACAAATGTGCCAATTTAAACAAACAAAAAATGCAATATCATAATCACCATGATCAAGCACAACGAAAATCCAAAAGAAATCCCCAAAACATGTAATAAGCACACAAATATGCTAAATTTAAACCCAATAACAAGTCAAACACCCATCAAACCAATTGTACTACAACAATACAAGATCAAAACTTTATTAACCCATAACAACAACTCAGCAATCATGTAATCAAAGACTAGCAGATTGATTAGAAGAAGGAACAACATAATCAACAACAACAAGACCATCAATAAAATCCCTAACCTTATCTTTCTCTTTCTCAATCTCATCATCCCCATCCAAAGCATCCAACTGATCAACACTACCAAAAAACCCAATTGAACAAATCTCAAACCCTTTCGCTCTCGCCGGAGAAAAATTCTCCCCAAAACTAATCTCATCAATCCCCCAAATCTTCTCCTTCAACCCACTAATCACTTCAAAAACTTCCCCCTTCTCTTTCTCACCAACCCCATCCTTCAATTTCACCAACTGAAGCCTCATTGCAGAACCGGGTTTAACCACCATTGAACCGGGGACTGAATGGGAAACCCAATCAACCGCCATGATGTCTTCGCAGACGGGTAAAACGCTGTTACGAACAACGGATAGATGATCAGGGTGGGAAGAGTAGTTAGCGAGATCGTCTTTTGTGCGGTATCTGCTGTGGAGGATGTGGGTGAAGGAGAGGGAGGGAGAGCGGTTTCGGTGGAGTTTACCGGCGGTGAGGTGGAGGACCATAGGGAGGGTGGTTAGGGAGGTGAGACCGTTGACCATGGTGGAGAGTTGGGTGGAGTCTGCTGTGGGTTTGACTTTGAAGAGGACTATGTGTTCGATGGTGGTTGAAGTGGTGGTGGTTGTGGTGGTGGACATTTTGATGCGGGTGGTGGTGGTGGTGGTGGGGGAAGGGAAATGCGGCGGAGGAAATGACGGTGAGGAGTGAAGTTGGTGAGTGGTGAGTTGAAGAGTGGGCGAGTTGTTGTCGAGAGGGAGAGCATTTCGGGGTGTTTTTGTTTTCGTTTTTGGTTTTGAACTTTTGATGCTTGTTTTGGACGCTAATTTTGGACTGTTTCTTCTAACACAGTGAGAAGTGAGAAGTGAGAAGTGAGAAGGTGACTTATAAATTATTCACTCGGTAATACGTGAGACGTTTTTTAAATTTTAATTTTATTATTTGTGTTCCTTCTCTTTTTCTACTTTCCATCCCCAACTATTTCTGTGTTTTAAAACCGGTTTTGACTTGTTAAAAGCAAATACCCTTAAAAGGTTAACTTATTCCAGAATTATTTAAAATATTAAAAGAAGACCGCGAAAATGTTGACTTATTCCTGACAATTTTTCCTGAGAGTTTTCCAACTTTAATGTTGGAGGTTTAATCTCCATTAGGGGGGCTATTTAAGGGTATGGTTTCCCTTTAGCCTTCCCCCTACTCTACTACTGTTAAGCATCTATGTTTTGGAATGCTTTATCTATTCCAATTATCTTATCCCATTGCCTAGGAGAGAGATCGGGTTCATCTCTAGTAGAATAAGTATATCCCTGTATAGGACATTATAAACATCTGAGCAATTTGATACTATATATTTATTTATAAAGGTAAGGAGAAAAGTGTGGATGATTTGGAGACCCTACACTCGAGTAGTACTCTTAATGCATCGGTATGGAGTATAGAGGATGGAGGAGTGAGTTCAGTATGTAATATGGAAAGAATCTGACACCAAATGTCCTATATTGGCAATCAAGTTCGTCCTTCTGTTTGTTTCTGTGTAAATATGATCACTCTTGAAATCTCATAATCGTTGGAGGCGGATGTTGGTGTATTCAATAATGTTTCTGATCAACCATGGGGGGGCTTGTTTTATGGCTACTGCATTAATGACGAGTATGTTATCTCCCTTAATATGAAGGTTGGAGCGGTTGAACTTGGGTGCATGGGTCACCCCTTTATGAAGGGTTGTTGCCTCGCCGACTAAGACATTTGTGCTACCGAACTTGTGAGTGCAGGTTGCACTACGCCCTGGTGATCCCGTGTGATGTAGCCTACACTTGTGATGCTATTTTTGACCGAATCATCAAAGTCGAGTTCCTGAAGAGGGGTGACCACCCTACGAGAATGGAGTTTTTCGGAAGGAAGAGGGGCTGAGTGATGGGGGTCTCCCATGAGGGAAAGGTCGTAATGGAGTAGTCGAATTGGTTGCTTAAATTCCATTCATGTTGATACAACATGGCCCGGCAGAATATCAAATTGATATTAATTTTTGTATTATTGAAAATGATGTTAATTCTCTGTTTTGGAAATGCTCCAAAGGAGAAAGCAAATCTTCACGGTCAATGATTTATCAGTTATGCATTTGTGGATAGTGCCTTTTAAGGTGGTTGTGAAAATAGGGGTGTCCAACCACTTAATCACCTCTGAAGGAGACCATAGGGATTTGGAGAGCAAGAATTGAAAGGATAGGTGATCCACCGTTTCTGCATTAGAATTGTTCCATAAGGGGCAGCTATTTGTTAGAACATTTGGGTATAGACCCATAGTTCCAAGAGGATGGCTAAGCATTCGGTTCGATGAGATTTTGAAAATCTCAGGGCATTAGTTGAGCATTTGGGTATGACTCTCTTGTTCCAAGCGAATGACAAAGCATCCAGTTTGATGAGATTTTGAAAAACCCATGGCATGTATAGTGCAATAGTAAGCAAAGTAAATATACACATGGTAAAAAAAAGATGCAGTTTTTCCCTCCAAAGAAATATTTATAGATCTTCATGATGCTAGAGTGGGAGTCCTAAGTGATGGTGAGGCCATTCCTAAAATTGACAATCCCTCTGAGTCTTTGCAAGTATGATTTCATGACCGCCATTCTCAACTCCTTGAACTCATTCTTCAATTCATTCACCTCTGCTTTCAATATCACATAATTCTTCCTCTTCAATTCCTTAATCTTATCTTCATTGAATTTTTGAACAACTCAACTATTATACTATCCTTCTCTAGCAATCAATATTGAAAATCCTCAGCCATATTCACATCATCAATCAACTTAAACATTTCATATTTTGTGTTTTGCAATAACCAAAGGAAATGCATAAACTTTATGGTATAATAATCAAGTAATTGAGTCAATTTCAAGACCAGAATGAGAGATGGGATAAATCCGATAAGGAGGTGATGGATTGTCACGGTAGAGAGAGAGAGAGAGTTTTAGGTTTTGATATTTTTGATTCTTGTGTTAATCACCCATAATTAGGGCTTATATACAACCTAGTAGATATGGGCCAACTAAGCTACATAAATACACTTATAATTACAATATTAATTACGTAATGTGAAGCCCATTATGACTACTCTATACAATCCAACACCCCCCTCAAGTTGCAGCATGGAGATCATGAATGCCCAACTTGCCGCGTAAGTACAAAAAATTGGCGCACGCCTAAAGCCTTGGTGAAGATGTCAGCAAGTTGCTCGGTAGTGGAGACATGTGAAGTAGTAACAAGACCAGCATGAATGGCGTCATGAATGTAGTGGCAATCAACCTCTATATGCTTAGTACGCTCCTGAAAAACCGGGTTCTGAGCAATATAGAGAGCAGACTTGCTATCACAAAACAAAGAACTGGGTTGTGGATGGGATACACCGAAGCTACAAAGTAAGGCGCTGAGCCATTTGAGCTCAGCGGTAACATCAGCCATAGAGCGATACTCAGCCTCAGCGGAAGATCTATAGACGGTGTGCTGTTTCCGAGTCTTCCATGAGATCGGAGAAGAACCAAGGAAAACGATCCATCCAGACACAGATCTCTGAGTCAAGGGACAACTAGCCCAATCCGAATCACACCAAGCTGTCAAATGTAAGTCACAAGGGGAGGAGAGAATGATGCCCTGACCAGGATTACCTTTCAAATACCGTACAACACGCAGCGCGGCTTCCCAATGATGGTGCTGGGGAACGTGCATAAACTGAGCAAGAACATGTACTACATATGCCAGATCAGGATGAGTGAAGGCCAAGTAGATGAGGAGCCCTACGAGGCGACGATACTGGGCCGGATCAGGATAAGGATCACCGTCAGCACGAGCCAAGTGATGCTTCTATTCAAGAGGAGTATCAACAGGCTTGGCACCCAAAAGACCAGTCTCAGTAATGATGTCGAGGGCGTACTTCCGTTGAGAAAGAAAGAATCCATCAGCGCTACGAGCAACCTCAATCCCAAGGAAGTATTTGAGAGACCCGAGATCCTTCATACGAAAACAATCACCCAGATATTGCTTGAAACGAGCAAGAGCAGCTGTGTCATTCCCATAAATGATCAAATCATCCTCATAGACCAAAATATGAAGACACACATCACCTCGGCGGTAGAGGAAGAGAGAATAATCAGAGTATGATTGCGAAAACCCATAGCTACGCAAAGCAGCCGCAAGTTTAGCAAACCAACATCGAGGAGCCTGACGAAGACCATAAAGAGATTTCTGCAACCGACACACCTTACCAGGATGACTACTGAATCCAAGAGGGAGTTTCATGTACACTTCCTCATGCAGAGCACCGTGTAGGAATGCATTATGAACATCCATTTGGTGAACTTCCCAATTCCGAGCAGTAGCAACAGCCAGAAAAGTGCGAATAGTGACCATTTTGGCCACGGGAGCAAATGTTTCATTGTAGTCTATCCCCTCAATCTGGTGATTCTCGAGAATAACCAATCGCGCTTTTAGACGCTCCACACTCCCATCGGAATGATATTTGATTTTGTACACCCATTTACATCCCAAAGCCTTTTTGCCAAGAGGAAGATCAGTCATAACCCAAGTGTCATTATCTTCTAAGGCCCGAATCTCATTATGCATCGCCTCACGCCAACTAGAGTGTTGCATAGCCTGTGTGAAACTACGAGGCTCAACGCCCTCGTCAACTGCAGCAAGAAACACACGGTGGTGCAGAGAAAAACTATCACAATTCATAAAATTAGCTATAGGGTATGGACATGTACCTGGAGAACGTGACGAAGCCGATGAAGAGCTAGGGGGGCAAGGTAACGCAACCATATAAGTCACATCATCTTTGAGCAAAACACTAGGACGTTTCTCACGGAACCCGCGCCCCAAGAGGGGTGATGAAGAGGCGGGAGGCTCACTGTCAGTGGTAGATGGGCTAGGCCCAAGGAATGCGGTAGAGGAGGGAAAAGTGGGGGACGTGGGAGAAAGGGTTGCAGTGTCAGCGCAAGGCCCAGTGGGTAAGGTGGACTCAAATTAGGGAGTGGATGGGAGATTGGGCTCATTTATGGTGGGAGGTTCAGGAGCGAGCACGGGTTGGGCTTCGGGTATGGGCTCATCAAGAAGAAGGGGATGGCTGGGCATATTTGTGGTGTTAGGGGGAGGAGTAGGCGCATGTGTGGACTGATTGGCAAAAGGATAGGTGGTCTCAAAAAATTGAGCATCCCGTGAAACAAAGACGTCCCTATTTTGTAAGTCATACAATTTCCAACCCTTCTTTCCAGTAGGATACCCAATAAAAACACACTTTCTTCCTCGAGGAGCAAATTTATCCTTTCTACCTTTCTGGTCATGAGCAAAAGCCAAACATCCAAAGACACGCAGATGATCAAACTCAGGAGGATAACCATATATCATTTCAAAAGGAGTTTTACCACGCAACACAGCAGAAGGAGTACGATTGATCAAATTGATGGCAGTCAAAACACACTCCCCCCAAAACTGAACGGGTAGATTAGCCTGAAACATTAAGGCTCGACTAACATTCAAAATATGTTGGTGTTTACGCTCAACCCGCCCATTTTGTTGAGGAGTCCCAACACAAGAGGTTTGAAACAAGGTACCACTCTGCTCAAAAAAATCATGCATGCAATTGAACTCAGTCCCATTGTCACTCCTAACTATTTTCACATTAGTTTCAAACTAACGAGAAACCATGGCAAAGAAAGAAGAGAAATATCGAAAAAACTCAGTCTTATTTTCCAACAAGTATACCCACACAACACGAGAATAATCATCAACCACAATCAAAAAATAAATAGCACCACACGAAGATGGAGTGCTATAAGGTCCCCACAAATCACAATGTACTAGTTCAAACAAACGACTAGCGTTATAAGTACTAATAGGAAAACTATCACGTGTTTGTTTTGCCAAAGGACAAACATCACATATTTTATTTAAATGTTTTTGAACAGAACTAGAATGAATCTGAGGAAGCATCTTCACCACTCTCTCCGAAGGATGACCTAACCTTTGATGCCACAAGTCGAACAATTCAAAACTTGAAGCGCCAACTGCCTGAGCTGTAGCCACCTTGCGGAAGTAGTAAAGCCCCCCTCGCCGTTCACCTGCTCCAATCAGCGTCCCCGAGTCGTGGTCCTGTATAGCACACATAGTTTTCGTGAATTGGATAGTACAAGAAATATCGGCGAGCATACGAGACACAGAAATTAAATTACATTGAAACTCGGGTACAAATAAAACATCACGCAAAACAATGAAGTCAGTAAAATACACATCTCCCTGTCGCGTAGCAAGTGTCGTGGCCCCATTAGGGAGTCCGACGGGGCACTCGTCAATGTGACGCACATGAGTTAGGCATGACAAAGTTCCCGTAATGTGATGGGATGCACCAGTATCAATAATCCATTCAAAACAATATTCAGACTTACCCTCCATACGATCAATGCTAGAGTTATTTTGCTCACTGTTAATCATGTTCATGAGTACTTGAACCTGCTCGGGTGTAAGATTAGCAAGTGAAGTGTCTCCCCCTTCAGACGTACCGAAGCGCCCATCTGAGACAGCATGGGCTCGTGCCCCCCTGTACCACACGGTGGTGGCGTCTGTAAGCTGCTGCTTGCGTATGAGTGCACAGCAGCACCGGCAGCACGTGCTGCGTTGCGCGCACGCACGCGCTCTTCATACCACGATGGGTTTCCATGAAGCTTGAAGCATCCACTAACTTCATGGCCTCGCTGTTTGCAATGAGTACAAACAAGTTTGGACTTATCCACACGATCAAACCGTCCTTTCACACGCTCAGAATTTACGTGAAAGGCTTGAACTCTTTCATGAGTCGGTTTACCCCGTGCGAGTGCACGTGACTGCTCCTCTTGTACCAAGGTTTGATACGCATGATGTAGGTCTCCCAAGGGCTGTTGAGAGAGAAGATTCGTCTGCATGGTGCCATAAGCACTACTCTCCAAACCAACCATGAATTGATGGAAAATCTCCTCATCTCGGATCTTTGAGAGTTTCAAAGCCATCCCACACTCACACTTCTTGCATTCACACGAAGGTATTGGCCGCAAACGTGCCAACTCGTCATACAACCCTGTCAATTTGGTGTAGTACGCATCAATGGTCATGGATTCAGTTTGTTTATAATCAGTGATGGCCGCACGGATCTATTGAAGTCTCGGCCCGTTTGCCACACAAAATCTACGTTCAAGATAATCCCACAATTCCTTTGCGTTCTCATGTAACGGCACGATGGCCGCTATCTTTCTATCCATGCTTCGCAGCAACCAAGACACGATCATGGAGTGGACCGTGTCCCAGTCGAGCAAAGCTTCAGCGTCGGTGGGCTTTGAAAGAGTCCCGTCAACAAACCCGTACTTCCGTCGGGCACGCAAAGAAGTAGTCATAGCTTTATTCCACGCGACGTAATTCTCGCCGGTGAAGATCACATGAGAGATAAGGTTGTCGGGCCGGTCGCCGGAACCCAAATAATACAGTGAAGAGGCGGGAACTGTCCATGCTCAACTCACCCTAGAAATTTCCTTCTTGTCGTCGCTTCCCATGTTGTTCGTGCACCAGACGTCTCACGCGGGTGAATCTGGGCTATCACGGTCGGCCGACGCAATTTTCTAGTCAATTATCCGCGGTTAATGACGCGGCTCTGATACCATGTCACGGCAGAGAGAGAGAGAGTTTTAGGTTTTGATATTTGTGATTTTTGTGTTAATCACCCATAATTAGGGCTTATATACAACCTAGTAGATATGGGCTAACTAAGCTACATAAATACACTTATAATTACAATATTAATTACGTAATGTGAAGCCCATTATGACTACTCTATACAATCCAACATGGATGCTTTTGTAGAGTATTATATAGATTTGCTTGGACATGAATGCTCTCATATGACCTTGTTAAACAAGCTATCATTGATCAAGGTCCTGATTTGACTGACATACAGATTCAGATGACTGAGTGTAACTTCATTGCTGCGGAGATTAAGAATTTAATTAATAGTTTATTCTTCAGGCCCGACTATGAGGGTGTGCAAGCGGAGCGCTTGCACAGGGCCTCATAGCTCTGAGGGCCCTAACATATGAATTTCCTTATAACAGATTTATAGTTCAATCGAAGTACTTCAGTGGTCTAAAATGCTTAGATGATAACTAGGTTGCAGGTCGCGCGGTCGATGACTGATGGATGACTATTTTTGTTCATTTTACTTGTTGATTACTTGATTATGAAACTCACGCATACCAATACCATATTACCATCTAAGCCAATTTACAAACTTACATTGTTTTGGATTTTCCTTGTTCACTCTCATTTATTACTCTTTTTCCACACTAATACTCATTGTGAAAACTATTCCAACACTACCCTTTTCAAAATTATCTCATTTTAAAAAGGGATTCGACATTCGGGAAATGGCTAGTTAATAAATTTTCTTTCAATATTTTTTGGAAAAGCGGAAAAGAATAATCCCACATTTGGACGTTCGGAAGATAATAATCCCACCTTTGGATTATTACTGAACAGTCCCACCTTTAAGGGGTCATTTAATCTATTGGACCTTAACCGATTTTAGCAGATTATAACAAGTTCATTGAACACTTGTCGATTCCTTATTGGTTGTTCCCATTATTATTATTATTATTATTATTATTATTATTATTATTATTATTATTATTATTATTATTATTACCACCATCAACCACACCTCCATTTCCACCTACCACAACTGCAACCCACAACAACACCCATTCACACTCAAATTTTCAGTGCACCGTCGTTGCCAAGGCAGACCCATTGCCGTCATCATCTCCGTACTCGAACCACTGTCACTGCCATCATCACACTCACACCTTTAGCGCCGAGTTTTCGGGTGAGTTTCGAGGTGGGTTTGGAGGTGGGATTTGAGTTAGGGGTGGGTTGGGTCGTTCGATTTTTGGGCGGAGATGCGTGGTTTAGGGGTTTCGATGGGTGGGTTTAGGGGGTTTCGATGGGTGGGTCTAGGGGTTTTGTGGGGGTTATTTGGGGTGGCCTGGGTTAGTGGTGGTGGTTAGGGTGGCTTGGTTTCGTGGTGTTTTGATGTGGTTCGTGGTTGGCTAGCTGGGTTGGGTTGGTGGTGGTGTTTTGCGGTGGTAGCAGGATAGGTATTGGGTTTGGCGGTGGGTGGTTAGCTGGGTTGGGTTGGTGGTGGTGGTAGTTGGGGTGGGTATTGGGTTTGGCGGTGGGCTGGTTATGGTGGGTTGGTTGTGGACTTGTGGTGCTTAGGGTGGGTTACGTTGGTGGTGGTGGACTGGTGGTTGTGTAGTATTGTGATGATAATGATGATAGTAAGATGATGATGATAATGGAAGCTGGAAAAAAAAAAGAAAAAAATGATGATAATTGGTGAATTGAAGATGAGAAAATTAAGGAGAGATTAGAGGAATTAGACTAGACTAGTGATTATTAATAAATTAAAGAAAGAATAGTTTAATAATATTATATTAGCTTAAATTAAAAATGATTAAATTTAATAGGTTACGTTTACAACCGGTTTCAGGTAAAAAGGTCCAATAGATTAAATGACCCCTTAAAGGTGGGATTGTTCAGTAATAATCCAAAGGTGGGATTATTATCTTACGAACGCTCAAAGGTGGGATTATTCTTTTCCGTTTTTCCTATTTTTTAAATTGTCGAAAGGAATAAGTTGGCTAGATATATAATGAAATAATTTTGTAATTCGCTTTCACTTAACGACATTAGTGAAGTTAAAGGCTAATTTAATTAGTGTTATTGTCTTTACAATACGTGGATGGTAGAGCGCATTCTTTGGAAAAAAAATGAGAGTGGCCGTAAAAATAAAAATGGAGTATTATTTTATTTTTAAAATCTTACCTTGGTTTACTATAATTTATTGTAATAGGTGTTAACTAAATCTTATTAACTAGTATTGTTTATAGGGCCTCATTTATTAACTTTAGCACAGGGCCTCCAAAATCTATGAGACGGCCCTCAAAATCTTTTGAGTCAAAGAGAGGAAGAAGGCGAGGTGACCCTATTTCTCCCCACTTATTTGTTCAATGTATGGAATACCTTACAAGAATCATGAGCTATGTTAGCAATTAGGAAGGTTTCAAATTCCATTCAAGATGCAAAAGTATGAAGCTTAATCACATGTGTGTTTGTAGATAATTTGGTTCTCTTTTATACCGGGAATTGCAAATCCATCTTCATTTGATACATGAGGTTAATTTGTTTGATAATACTACTGGGTTGCAAGCTAACAAGATAAACTAGTTGTTTATAGTATGGGTATTGATGAGAATGATTTGATATGAGTAACTAAAACTATTGAGTTTGTAAGAGGTAACCTTCCCTTCAAATATTTTGGCATTCCCATAAGTGCTACTAAGTTGAAAGCTAGTGTGAGCAAACTTATGGATAGAATGACATCTAGGATCAGGATGTGGAGTTCAAGACAAATGCTGGGAGATGCAATTAGTTAACTCTATGCTAATTGCAACTCACACCTATTAGGCTCAAAATTTCATTTTACCCGAAATTGTAGTTGACAAGATCACTACTAGTTGTAGATCTTTCCTTTGGACAGGCTCTTGTAACAACCTTAGACCTAGGCTTTCTAGTTAGAAACAAGTGTGCTTCCCTAAGCAGTGTGATATCCAAGCTTGGAATATAGAAACTATTGGTAAGCAAGTTTGGAGCATAGCTATGAAGGCTGAAACCTTATAGGTAAGGTATGGGTTCATGAGATGTGTAATATCAAAGATGCATGCTAGATGTGCTGATTATCAAGCTCCTTGTAGTAGTAGTTGGGTTTGGAAACTCACTTGTAAGACTAAAGTTAGCGTTAGAGTTTGTTCTCTTTGGCATAAAGTAGCTGAACTGAACTGAAATGAATTGAATTGAACTGAACTGAAATAAAATAAAATGAATAGCGATATGTGAGAGTAAAAGTATTGTCCAGAGCTAAACTGAACTGAATTGAATTGAACTGAACTTAATTGAATTGAACTAAACTGAATTGAATTAAACTGAACTGAATTGAACTGAACTGAAAATAAGTTGGGAAGAACAGATCCTAGGTACTAGCTTATATCTCATGAGCTGGCTTTCTCGTAATAAATATAATGCTATATTGGTGCTATGTATAAACATATAATTGAGGTGGGTTCTAAGATCAATTGGTGAAAGACAGTATGGGATAATTTCAATATTTATTTTAGGTAGTATATATTTACCAACCAAACAATCCTACATTATCATGATGGACTTCCTAAAAAGTGCAACTTCCTACATTTCACTAATCAAATAACCTCTCATTATGTTACTTTCTAGTTCCTAGAAAGTTCTACTTATCTAATGTAATCAACCAAACAATTTAAAAAGATGTAGAGAAGAAACTCTAAGTAGATGTAATCAATGCATTACAAAATCATAAAGGGACGACAACATTTTAAATTCTTTTCTTTATCGAATGAAAGTTGAAATAGTTCTAATTGAAATCCTGTTCTAACTCAATCAAACTAAATGAATCAGTTAAGTAACCATGATGTTACAATCCATATTGTCTTTACATGTATTTTCCTTAGTTTATGCTTTCTTATACTTTACTTTATGCTTTAGCACTCTTGTATAGGCTTAAGGTTCCATTATTGAGTTACTGCAAAACCAGTGTTTACTAGAGATATGTATCATCTCACACTTAAGCCTCTTTAGGGGGAGATGATGAATGAAATGTTAGTTCACCACTAAGGCCTCCTATCAGTTGTATGCTTGCTTTATAATATTGTGTTGTTGTTGTTGGCCAACTTATAGCTTATGTCGCCACTTATATAAAGCGCCCACCCAAACTCAAAACAGGTACATCTCGTCGTCGGCCCCGCTCGTGCCCGACTTGTGCACACGAGCGCCCCGATCAACCCTCTTCTCATGCTCTTGTTGCCAATAGGAAAGAGTAACCTTTCAGATACCGAGGGCTAGTGCCTCACGAGTCTTAAGAGACCCTTTTCCGCAGTAAGACTAGCGCACTTGCTTAGAAGGAAAGGGCGTGCCACACGTTTCCAGGTCAAAACTCTCGGACTTTGACAATTGGTATCAGAGCCAGGTTAACGAAAGCACCAAATGACCCAAGATGGAGTCAGTGATGGAAATATTGGCAGTACTAGGGACTGCCGCGACATGGTGTCAGCTCGAAGAAATTGTGATCGGGCAAGCAAAACAGATCGACTGGCTAGAGACAACAGTCGATGCTTTGACGAGAGAAAAGGATGAGCTCCGCGAGCAATTATATTGCACACAAGCGCAAGCAAGAGAAGCACTAGAGAAGTGCGAGACCTTACTGCGCGCTGTAGGTAGAAGCGATGTGGGCATTGGAGCTTCAAGGATCAAGCCTCCTAAACCCCGTGACTACAGCGGCACAAGAGATGCAAAATAGGGGGAGAACTTCCTCTTCGACATGGAGCAGTACTTTAAGATCGTCCAGCTGAAGGACGCCCAAAAGGTAGATACTAGTGTCATGCACTTGACGGATGATGCTAAGCTTTGGTGACGCACTAAGCACGTCGAGATCAAAGCTGGAAAGATTAAAATAGACACATGGGCAAAGTTCAAGAAGGAACTCAAGGAACAGTTCTACCCAGAGAACAGCGAGTTTGTTGCTCTCAAGAGACTGAAGGAGATCCACCACACGGACACTATCTGCAATTATGTGAAGGAATTCTCGGCATGTATGTTGGACGTTCAATCGATGCATGAGAAAGATAGATTGTTCAACTTTGTTAATGGTTGAAAGAATGGGCGCAACGTGAGACTATGAGGCAGAAGGTAGATAAACTGTCGGCCGCCATAACTGCTGCAGAGCGACTAATAGACTACTCTTTGAGGATAGACACCCGCACAGAAAAAGAATGCAAAAGCCCAGCTATGCGCTCGGAGGACCTCACTCCGAGCTCCCCAAAGAGCCCAAGAAATGGTTCGCGTGGGACGACCAACTCTATCGGGGTATTCAAGAGAACAAGTGGGGGAGACGACTCCCAAAAGCAAGGGTCGCCCTCTCCCCAAAACACAAGAAAATCAAGACTCAGCACACCCTCGGTGAATACTATGACATTGAACTGCATACTATGTCGAGGCCCACATCGATGGCGGGAGTGCAAGCACAAAGGGGAGGAGAGTAGCCGCTATGTATGTCGAAGAAGCTTCCGATGAGACAGCTGAATCCGACAGTGATGAGCCGCCGCCTAGACAGATGGGGGGCATCTATAAAATGGGTGCAATGAGATATCTGCCCCAAGAAGAAGTTTTGCAGTCCTCAGCCATGCGAGTGATGGAACCTCGGTAAAGGCAACATCAAAGAGACAAGTTTGCATCCAAGATAAAAATTGAAAGAGATGAAGCCACAAAAAAGGCATCATCAAAGACACCCTCTTGCAGCAGAAACCAGAAATAAGGGTCTTGCTCAAATCCGGTTCTGCCTGGTAAGAACCCAAGAACTACTCCAAAGAGACACCTCCTGAATGAAGCAAGCCAAGATCGAGACAGAAACAAGGTGAAGCCTTAGACAAAGCAGATGCCCAAGCGAGCTCCACAGAGCTGGACTCCAAAGAAACATCAACCCATTTCGAGTGCTCCACACCACAACCTCAAGGAAGCAACTTTCAACAAGCCTTCCGAGAAAGCTCGCCCAGCGTCGATAGAGACTCCAACAGAAACAAGAAGACTCCAACATCCGCCCGCAATCCACGGCGCTCCAGAGACAATCAAGTTCAACATATGAGAGTTTCAACTTTAAATTGTAATTCTTGTAAGTCAACGAGGTCGTCAACAGCTTAAGTGGGGGAGGATGTTACAATAATCCAACATGCCTTTATATGTATTTTCTTTAGTTTATGTTTTCTTATGCTTTAGTTTATGTTTTAACACTCTTGTATAGGCTTAAGGTTCCATTATTGAGTTATTGCAAAACCAGTGTTCACTGAAAATATGTATTATCTCACACTTAAGCCTCTTTAAGGGGAGATGATGAATGAAATGTTTGTTCACCACTAAGGCCTCCTATCAGTTGTATGCTTGCTTTGTAATATTGTGTTGTTGTTGTTGGCCAACTTAGAGCTTGTGCCGCCACTTATTATAAAGCGCCCACCCAAACTCAAAACATGTACATCTCGTCGTCGGCCCCGCCTTGTGCACACGAGCGCCCCGATCAATCCTCTTCTCGTGCTCTTGTCTCCAATAGACAAGAGTACCCTTTCAGATACAGAGTTTTCGTGGCTCACGAGTCTCAAGAGACCATTTTCCACAGTAAGGCTAGCGCACTTGCCCCAGAAGACAAGTGTGTGAAACACGTTCTAAGGTCAAAACTCTCACACCGTGACACATGGCTCATCGAGTATTACTCCTTTGTCCCGAAATTATTGGGTTTTTCGAGGAACATATGATTGCTTGTATTTTGTTAAAATACTTATAGGTTGTGTTTGGTGCTAGCTTTTTGAATTTAATAATTTAGCCTTTTATTGTGGATTCAATATTAACACAATGTTATAGCCTGATAAATCTTCATTCCCATATCCTTAATCTGCCATTGGACTTAAACGTCATGCAACTCTATTAAAAAACCATGTGATCTTTATATAAACACACATAACGAACCACCAATAGAAGTGCAACACATTATTTGACATCAATAATAAGTACTACTCCTAATATAAGAGCAGATCACCATGTTAAGTTGATTATATATACATAATTACTTAAAAAAATATGATTCTAATCTATGGTCCGTTAATGAGCGACATTTATAGATTATATTAGACTATTAGAGTAATTAACAACTAGACATAGTTTTTGATTATGTAAACATCTAGCTGTCATTTGCACAAATACAAGAAAGAGATTTATTAACCAAAGTACAAGGACGGTGGATAAGATTAATTAATATTTCTTTTTTAGGAAACTCATCACAATATTCCTAACACCACTATCAATCCACTCTCTTCCATTAATCTAACTTGTTAGCTTGTTTAAGGTTGGCTTGATATTTAGATTACTTTTCTTACTATAGATTAATTGATAAAGCATGATTAAAGAAGTTAATTAAATAATGATTATAAAGCACACAAATTGAGGAATGGTCCATGCTACTACACCGTAGTAAGTTGGCGGATCTTAGTTTTGGACGTGAGTGGGAATATATTTCTTAAATTAAAGTTTGATTATGGCCAATAAGAGTATGACACGTATCTCAAAATGAGGTTTGGGAGATCCATAGGTTCGGTTCCATGGCTAGGCAAGATTCTCCGAACCTAAAACATATTGAGGAATGAGGAGCTTTTGAAATTAGCGTAGAGTTTATAGAGTTTGACGCAAGGTGGGTCATGCAGCATCACGCCTCGTAGCCTCGTAGGCAATTTACACGCTATCTAACGTGGTGAATGTCTTCTCGATGGGAGCGAAAGACAATAGACAATAGGTGTTAAAAATTAAAATAATAAAGTGATGCTCCATCCAATTTTAATCTAGTTTAGTTATCTAATCAATATTTTCTCATTTCGTTATTAATTGCAACTACTAATCATATACTACTCTAATCAAATAGTACTTGATCTAGTGGTAAGGAGAGCATGCTTTCAAATTTCAACTGTAAGATTGGGGGATCCATCCGCACTAGTGGCACTTTGAAAGTAGGGATTTCCCTTATCATTCTCCCTACTATCAAGTGTCTAGCCCATAGGACCCGAACAGGATCTGGACCACTTTTTCTTACCCAAAAAAACATATACTCCTCTTTGACCTTTTTCTTATGGTTTATACTTCATATATAAAAATAAACATAGTCATGTAAAATCTTGTTCTATTTGTCTTGATTTATGATAATTAGAGACAAGGTTAGTTTCATCTTGCATTAAGTAGAAGTGATCATGAATGGACTGGCCTAAAATAACTATGATCTAGGATTCTAGGGCAACCCAAAACGATTTTTTAGGCCAAAGCCTGAACCTAGCCCTCAAAATAGTATCTCAAGTCCAAGGTCTGAACCTGGCCGTCAAAATGTTGGATTTCGCCCATTAAACTCGACCTTACATTGTGGTTTTTGGGAGTTTTTGTACTAAAGCTCAACCCAACTCGATTTTGATCAGGTCAGTCAAAGTTGTGTTAGAAAGCGAAATAAAATCAAAGAAAATTTGTTAGAAATAAGCTAACTTTTTCGCAGTCCGCTAAAAATAAGTCAATTATGATTTTCCTAGGATAAGTTGAAGTTGATGTCACTTATGCTTTCAACAAATCTTTTTAAATGCTTACCTGCAATATATGTGTTTCAACAGGTAATATAAACATATAGTTGTTATCCCTAAATTAATACTTCCTCCGTTTCTAAATAAGTGGGGAAATCAAGGAGGTTAGAGAGAGAAAGTTGGGGATCACAATTAAAAAGAGAAAGGGTATTCCAACTAAATAAACAATTGGATATATATTGCTTGAGCAAGGATAATCATGTAATTTTGTCATTTAAAATATCCTATTTTGAGCTTTGTGTCACTTATTTTGACATTTCTATATTAGGAAAGTGTGTCACTTATTTAGAAACGAAGGAAATATATCTTTAGTTTTTGGGAAATTTCCCGAGGTACCCCCTCACCCCTAGTAGGGGTATTCATTTCGGACCGGGAGAAATGTGATCTGAATCCATAGAAAGTTTAAAATCAATTTTATTTAATGAAAAAATAACGGATTTTTCGGATTTGATTTTTCGGGTATTTATCCAGATATCCGAAAAAATCCGATTTTTTAACATATTTCGGATATACGAAAACGGCAAAAGAGTGATTCAAATCCAAAATACCCAAAACACTATATTTCGGATCGGATACTAATGAAACCCCTAATCCCTAGTACCAACATTACTACCATTCTTCCCATCAATAGGCAACATTCCAGCCTCTTCATCCACAACATACACCATAATATGTTCAGTGACATCCTCATTATATAAATATAGGTACACTAGTGTCAAAGCATCAAAATTATTCATGATATAGGAGTGACATAATTCAATGCTTACAACTAAGAATGGAAATACCTTCATGGATTTCCTCCACCAGTACCTCCTCAGTGCTCTTTCATTTCTTATCGGAGAACTTCTTGTATTACTTGTTGAACATTAGCATCATGACCTTCTTTTTGCACCTCTTCAGCAGACTTCTTTACAGTTTACCACCCATACCTTCTTCGATCATGTGAGGCTTCTTAACACATTATCCTTCTACATGTCCAAACCCTTTGTAGGCTAAACATATCAGAGTTTTTCGCCCATAATTGAAGCATATGATTTCATTACTATTTAGTTGATTATTCATATTTTCATTACTCTTTACTATAACATTCGCAGAAGTAATTGGAATGCTATTATCATTACAAGTTAGTTGTCCTAGAAACATGGGAAGAAAAACATATGTCGAAAAGAAGCTTGCCCACGCAAATCTCTAGTGAAGATTTTGGTGTAAGAATTTATCTAGTTCCATCATCCTTCCCATCAATACACAATGACGGAATGTCAATTAGTTCCGCCAATGATTTATACTTCTTGGTCCTAGTATCTGAGCTAGGACTATTTGCCTTTTTCTTACCATTTTTCTTCGGAAAAGGTATTGGGTCAGACGCGTCTGACCATAACATTTGGTCAGACGACTTTAAGTTGGTTCCATTTTTTTAGTTGGTTTAAATTTATTTCAGTTGGTTTCAATTTATTTCAGTTGGTTTCAATTTTCTTTCAGTTGATCTTTTTTCTTTCAATTGGACGTCTTTTAAGTTTAGGTAGTTATCTTATTGTTTCATTTACGTGTTTTATTCTAACTGAAAACAAAACTTAAGTAAATAAAATAAAATAAGTTCTAAATGAAAGCAAATTAGTTTTCAGTTACTTATATTATCCTTTCACTTAGTTTTCTTATTCTTTCATTTAACAACTAACTAAACACATACCTCTAACTGAAAAGAGAATGAAAGCAAATGAAAAAAAGGAGTAACTAAAACATACCTTCATCATCTTTTCTTCCTTTATTTCTTCATCTGAATCTTCTAACCCACACCTCCATTACCACCATTTTCACAACTCTCCCTCTCCCTTTCCCTTTCTCTCTCGATTCATCCAATAAATTCTTCTCCAATGGCTTCGATCTCCACTGGGCCCAATCTGCCGGTAATTTCGCGATGGTGGTTTATAATAGATGACAATGATGATGTTAAGGAAGTAGTTGATGCCGCCATGGATGAACAAGACTGAAGGTTGCCTGCTCAAGCTTTTGGAGTATTGAAATTAGATGGATAGACTTGATGGTTTTGGGGTGGTGAGAGATGGTCGTGAGGATCCGCGGAGGGAATACCTGGTGCGGGAATGGAGGTGCCGGAGCTTTAAGACGCCATTGAAGAGAGATAAAACGCTGTGGCTGCTCCGTCTGACGGTAAGATTGGGTAAGACGGTCTGACCCAATACTTTCATTTATCTTCGAGCTTTTTAGAACTCTTGGACTTGGCCATGGCAACCAACACATGATAAGAAAGATTCTTATCCTACAGAGCATTATCACTAATAGGAAGTTAAAATACTCTCTATTCTCTCTCAAACCCTAGCCTCCATTAGAGTTTTTTTAGATGGGCTTCCATCGGTTTTTACCGGTGGAAAGCTCCAATCTTTGTGTTTTTACTTCTTTTCCCTTATTTTTTTTGCTGTCTAGTTTCAAATAACGATTTTTCCTTATGTGTGGAACTTTTCTCCCTCGAAAGATAGGGTTTTCTTCTCTTTATGAGACCTTTTGTATTTCTTAAATTACTCTACTGGATTCAAGGTCAGATGAATTGTCGTAAAATTGGTTCGTTGATAAAGAATTATGCGGGATTACAACGGTTGTCGAATTTTCAAATTTATACAGATGATCCAGATAATAATTGTCCTCACAGCTACATCAAATCATTAGATTGTCTCTCCAAAAAAGCTGTAGATTCCAGTGATATGAGCGGGGGATGCTCCACAGTGCAAGATCTACTCAAAGATTGTAGTTTTCATGATGGAGACCTTTTTTTGTTTTATTTTGTAATCTATTTGTTAGTTTCGAATTTCTATTGTAGATGTCGTATGACTCTTCATTAATGAAATGATTTTACTTTTAAAAAAAAAGAGCATTATCTCTCATGCTCAAATAAAAAGCTTTTCATTTCCTCTCTCTGTAACTTTCACACTCATCTTTAATAAAATGATCAATTTTCTCAATGCATCTAACTCATGGTTGATAAAACAGTTGTACATCATTCTCTCTCTTATCTTTCATAAATTTAGGTAATATAATATGATTAGTATATGAGCATGCAATTTTATAAGTAAATCATTAAAAAATTATGAATATTGTTAATTTCATCAAATATTGTTAATCAATTTTGAATATTATTAATTTCATTAAATATTATCAATTTATATATAGAAAAACTAATTATTTACTCTAAAACTGAGTCACTTGAAAAAAAAAATACTGAAAATAACTATTATTGAAACTAATTATCTATAACTCACCTTAATTGTGCTTCCTATATTAGATTTTTTTGTAAGTAAAAAGGCTCCCCAGTTATCCAAATTAAGCTTCAATAAAAACGATTTATGAGATTATAATTTGTTTTCAAATTCATCAAAATATATAAAAATGGATATCCATTTATAAATCTCAAAAACATATAAATGTTGGCTTTTTTACTATGTAGGTTTTTGTTTTCAGATTTTAAGTTCGAATTTGTAGAAATTCTAACTGCTACCATGTATCGCATCCCTATTAGGGAGGCGACTTGGTGCGCTGACAAGCAGTGTTGGCATCTGACGCGCAACACCTTTATTTTCCATGTCTTTTGTGTTTTTTTATCAACCAATGCTCGTGGTTTTCTTTCAAAATAGATTATACAATCATCTATTTTATTTTAAACCATCCAATGGTTCATTTTTATGAGCAAATTGACTATGAGTGAGGGGCTTTTTTTTTAACATTTCTCATTACTCATTTCATGGTCTTTTAACATAAGTGAAAGTGCTCTGAGTAAGTAGAACTTATCACGATGTTTAAGAGATCAACCACCCACCGGCCGTGAGAGACAGAAAACCGAGATAACCCTAGATCGAAACTTAAACTGATTATTTGTATTTTCTATCATATTTTTTTGCCGTACCAACCGGAAAAAATATCATTTATTTTTACGGAAAGACAAAAAATATTATTCATCCCATGCAAATACATATAAACAACAAAGTATAATGTATAATTTAATATAACTCTCATGCTTATTGATATTAAAGCATTATAATGCTCGTCTTATAGATTTGCATAAAGTAAAGCGTAAACGAAGTTAATTAATCTTAAACTTCTACATGTTCAATTTTATTTTCAAATTATATGAAGTTTCCATTAAAATTTCTCCCACTTGCACCAACATCTGAACTAATCATTACTTAAATATGACACATATAAATACTAAATAACAATTTTGTTAAGAATAGAATAGATATATTATTTGTTCTTCTTCTAATTCATTCCCATGACATCAATATATAGGCTAGAAATATAACCTAACTATAATAATCTAATGGGCCTTGGACCTATGGTCCAATACCCTCTAACATATTTTAATATGGTTTTTAATAATTAATTTCCCGAAATATATATGCAAAAAAAATAATTGATCGAAGTTGGACTTCGTAAGCCCATCACTGCATGCAAGGTCGCACGCTCCTCGACCCCATTGGTTATACTCGGCCCACACCTCGCCCGGCCCATTCGGTCTTGTCACATGCTTGCACGCTCCTCGGTCCAATTCCTATGCTTGGCCTATCGAGCCTCATCACATGCTCGCTCGCTCATGGCAACAATGGCGCGCATGTGACACTCGACAACATCAGCGCCCTTTGCATTTTGATCTTCAGTAGATGTAGCTTTGCCCTCGACGTAAAACAACATCAATTCCCATCTCCCTCTAACAGCAGTACCCCACCCCCGCCCCTGTCGTTGATGCTCGACAGTGGCGGATGCAGAAAAATTAAGTGGGGTTAAAGCGTAATTATTAAATTTTATCGGGGTCAAATGGTTAATTTTTCATGATATTTTTCAAAAATCACATTTTTTAAAAGGCAATTTTACAATTTCTACCGACTTAAGTGGGGTCAAGTGACCCCACTTATTACAAGGTGCATCCGCCACTGATGCTCGACAATGACAGAGCCCCCACCCTTTTTTGCTCCCTTTTCCCTTGCTCGCTTTCTTGTTTCATTTCATTTCCATTTCCATCCTGGATAATCAAAAGTCCCTTAATATAATCTGACCTAATATGTTACATAATGATTACATGATTTACCATATACGCCCTCCATTTCACATAAATTGTTACACTTCTTGTTTTCACGCATGCCAATGCAAACTTTTAGGCATTAATATCTCAAGTTGTGTATTTGTAAAATTATATAAATACATACCAAGACGAACCATCAAGATCCCACATGACTATATTTTTCCTTATATATAAATCACAAACGTCAGTTAAAGTGAACTTTGTGAATAGTGTTTACTATGCAATGTAACATTCTTTGTGAAACTGAGGGAGTATAACCCAAAAACAATGCTGAATTCGAATTATTTAGCCAAATCACCAACTCTACTGGTATTGCAACTCGGGCTGGCAAATAGGTCAGGCTCGTGTTCAGGTCAATATTAAATGGGTTGAAATTTCAACCAAATCTAACTCATTTATTAAACAGGTTGAAAAGTTCAACCCTGACCCAACTCATTTAATAAACAAGTCAACCACTTAACTTGTTTAACCCATTTAGCTTCGATCATTAAAATTTTCTTTCCTTAATTAATTATAGTTCAATATTAAAAAAACTACAATTTACCATAAAATGAATACATTTTGATTTTTTTTCTAAATCATGATAGTTATGAGCCATCTTTAGATTTTCTTATGTTTCTTGACCAAAATTAATATTTACCAAAATTAGTTTTCTGGGATTTTTATATATAAACTAGTTTCTGACCCGGACAATGCCCGGGTTGGGTTTTATTTAGTTATAATTTCCATTATATCTAAATTTCAGTGTTAAACACTTGATTAACAAATTATTATAAACTAATTAATAAACTAATAGATATTATATTTCGGTAGTTATTTACATATAATTCTCATCTGACTAACGTAAAAACTATTTAATGTTTAACGGATTCTTATATTAAGAGCAAATAATTTTCTTTATCTCGAACTTAAAATTACTTTATTTTATAGGTATAGTAGTGTCCTTCTGAAAATAGTCATATATGCTTTGAAACATAAACTAAATTGAAGTTAAGGTTGTCATAATACACAAATGTTAATTTGGTAAAGTATAAAATTAAAAACACAACAAACATGTTTCCTCTAGACTATTATTGATATTATTGACATTATAGAGTCACATAATTACTCCATTTCACTTTCATTTTTTCTATAATAAAACTTGTCTGAAATGAGGTGTGTCTGAATGATTTCGAATAAATTTATGAAGAAAAATCATGATTCATCTAGGTAAAAAATAATTGTTTCTCATGCATGGAGATTATTTAGTTTGAGATTATAATGCATGGTTTCCTTTTGGGTCTGATTAGCATACCAATTTCGAGATGTATAAATCATATTCCCAACTTAAATTGCATGTTTAAATATATTTACATTATTTTTGTGGGTTTGTGTTTGACAGTAATCTGCATTGGTTTGATATTGCATGTATTATCAAGATTCATTATGTTGCACACGTTTACTTGAAATTCTTTTACCGGGGACTATTTTTGAGTAGTACGTACTTGTGTCGTCTAGTTGATAGTGACCAAATAGGAATTTTTTTTTTGAAAAAAAGATGTAAGGTATATCGAAATATATTTTTGAGAAACCAACTCAACTTTTTATAACTTATTTTATTAATTAATGAGTGACCAAAAAGATTTTTGGGAAATTCGATAGGGTGAACCTGTAGTATTGCGTTTTTCTACATGGTGGCAAGCTGGTAACAAAATATGTTGACTTTCAAAAATGTCTCTATGATTTTGTATATGTAACTATAGTGACCATATGAAATTGTTTTTTCCATATGATAATAACAAAATATCTAGATTTTCTAAAATACCTTATGATTTTATATAGTTTGTGTTAGGGTGCACCAACTATAATTTAACAACTGCAACAATATTTTAACTGACGTAACCCTAATTGATGCATCCAAATAAAAAGCACTTTTTACCCCATGTATTTCGTAGGATATGCAGGTTCTTCAATTCTAAAACATCATTTGGCCTTTCCTTCCAAACAGAAATATGATTGATTTTATCCTTCATTGTGCAATTTGAATCAAAGACATACAAATTTATACATTTTTTTCTTAACTGTGAGATAATATTTATCTCTTATGACTACTTGTTAATTTTTTATGAACTTATTTTATTAATTAATGAGTGGTCTAGTTGACACCTTTAATAAAATATAAGTTGTTTTTTTGCAATTTCAGAAAACATATAATAAGTGGATCTTGATTCAAAGTATTTTTCGAGACGAATCTAACGGTGCAAAAAGTTAAATTTTTTTGAGATTTGAAATGAAAGTTAACGCTTATTTTATAATTTTATATCATTTGTAGTTTTAGATAAGTATTAGTTTTAGCTTTAGATAAAGAGTGTAATTTTTATTTAGGATATAATCATTTTAATTATTGTCTATTGAAAATTAAATTAAATAATTAATTATGTATAGTAAAATGTATAATAAAACATATCATAAGTGGATCTTGATTCAAATTATTTTTCGAGACGAATCTAACGGTGCAAAAGTTAAAATTTCCTGAGATTTGAAATGAACGTTATGGCTTATTTTATTATTTTATATTAGTTGTAGTGTTAGATAAGATTTGCAGCTTTAGATAAGGAATGTAATTTTTATTTACGATATAATCATTTTTAAAAATTAATTTCTATTTAAAATTAAATTAATTAATTAATTATATATAATGACGTGGAGCAATGTGGTAGCTCCTTTCGGGACGGCTTTATTATCTAGTATAGATGGATGAATATAAGTTATTTTCGAATCGTAAAATTCAACTTTAACAAAACTCAGGTCAACCTAATTAAATACTTGGGTCGAAAAATTTAACCCAACCTCACTTATTTCAGGTTAAGTTTGGATCAAATTAGCAAGTCGTATCAACTTTTGTCAGCACTAATTTCAACCTAAAAACTAATTACCTTTCAAGGAGCGCATATCATGCTTAGCTTGAAATTGAGTCAAAAAATACTTGGCATCTTGTTGCAATAACATTCTTTCTTGATCTAAATAGCAAATCCAAAGTATAATATATATTGATTGGGTAAAGATTATCATAGAAAGAGCCCAACATAAACTTAGTGGACCCAATATTGATGGCTTTAGTACCTCACAAAGCATTTAGGAAAGTGTCCAAACAAGTGTTTAAACCTTAGATCTGAGCCATGGATGCAAGTAGATCCCACCAAATAAATACTCGTACTAGTTATCATCCTCCTAAAAATAAGTAATTATTTATCTTTTTTTTTTTAAAGATTATAATGATACTTTTTGCATTCTTGAATAAATACAATACTCTGGCTGTATCAGTGTAGCTTCGGATGTTGGGATTGGATGGGGAAGTTTGGCTTGTAAGTGACTTTGAGGGAGAGCCTTGTGCGAGGAATAATTTTCATTTTGCTATGATATACGGCCTGTTCTGTTCAGCTTATTTTCAGTTCAGTTCAGTTCAGCTCTAATAAGTTCAGTTCAGTTCAGCTCTAATAAATTCAGTTCAGTTCCGTTCAGTTCAGCTCTAATGAGTTCAGTTCAGTTCAGTTCAGTTCAGCTCTAATAAGTTCAGTTCAGTTCAGTTCAGTTCAGCTCCAATAAATTCAGTTCAGCTCCAATAAATTCAGTTCAGTTCAGTTCAGCTCCATTCATTATTCAACCATTTTGTTTAATATTATTATTGTTGGTCTAATTTATTTTACTTATTATTATTGTTATTATATAATAATAATAATTATTTATATATATTATATTTTATTATATCTTTACTCATTATTATTACTATTATTATTATGGCTGAGCAAAGTTTGGGTTGGTGCACGGTCTAACGAAATTTCATGTAAATACGAGTATTCTAATTTGCAAATGTTGCATTATTTTACTGAATAAAATTCACTATTACATCACACAAATAAGCTACAAAAAGCTAGAAGATATGAAAAAATTACAAAGTTGCTAATAATACCGCAGTACTATTTAAAATTCAACATTGTCGTTACGTTGTATATTAAATATACTTTGGCGGTTTGGTGTATTTTTATCATAGCCCAACCCACCACAAATCGTGGTTTGGTTAGAAGCACACATCAACCCATGTTTTAAACTAATTATTATTATAATGGTAATACTATTAATTTACTTCTTAGACATTATATTATATCATCATCATCAAGTATTAATATATTAATACTAATAATTGTAATTACTCATTATTATTATTATTATTATTATTATTATTATTATTATTATTATTATTATCATCAGTAATTATCAGTAGTTATTATTTTTAAAATTAATTTATTATTATTATTTATTTATTTATTTATAACTATCATAATAACATCAAAATAATATTATCATCACTCATTTGATATTATTCTAAATTATTAATTTAATTATTATTACTTAGAATTATTATTACTTATTATTTAATATTCAGAATAATTATTATTTACTTATTATTCATATACTTATTATAATTTAATTCAATTCAGTTCAGTTCAGCTCCAATAAGTTCAGTTCAGTTCAGTTCAGCTCCAATAAGTTCAGTTCAGTTCAGCTCAGCTCCAATAAGTTCAATTCAGTTCAGTTCAGCTAGAATTAGCCGAAGAGAACAGGCCCATAATCTCGTAATTAAATATTATATTTTTGTAAAAGAATTTACATGTATCATTTTAATCATATTTATATTTATATAAGGAAAAATATGATTATGTGGAAACTTATTAGATTCGATACGATACATATTTTAAGATATCATCTTGTTACAATCATAGTTATCGAAAATTTGAGATATTAAGATTTAAAATGTCGCATCGATAAATGTGAAAAATAAAGTATTGTATATAGAGTCTCTTCTCCTAACTTATTTTCAGCTCAGCATAAACTATTAGGGTCTGCACAGCATAAATAAGCTGAACTAAACTAAACATAAATGAACTGAGCTGAATTGAAAAACTGAAATAACATAACTGAACTGAACAAAAATGAAAAGAATAGTGGAACGTGAAAGTAAAAGCATTGTCCAAATTTAAATTGAACTTAATTGAAAATAAGTTGGGAGGAAAGACCCTTATTCTCACATTTCACGATTTCTTTTAGTTCAGTTAGTTTCAGTTAACTTCACTTGCTTTCAACCAAAGAAAATAGACTCTTAGAACCAGTTATGTTTAGTTCAATTCAGTTCTTTTAAATTTTTTCACTTCAATTAATTTAGTTTAGTTGTTTTTAATTTTGTCCAGTTTAACTCATTTATGCCGAAGAAAACAACCTTGAGAACTGAGGAGAAAGTTCTTTTCTATAATTTTTACTATATATACCCGGATATACTATAAATATGATACATCTAAATTCACTTTTCTATTCATATAGCTGATACACCCGAGTATATAATGTAAAGTCCCATATTCCACCAAATAAAAATAGAAACCAGTGGGATTCAGGAAAGGAGAAAAAAAAAAGAGAAAAAAAAAGAGAAGGAGAGGAGAAGAGAGAGAAAGATCAGGATTTGTTTAGGCAGCAGCGTCCGAGCGTGACTGTCAAATCTACTTATTCTCTCTCTTTCTTTCTTCCTTTCTCTCTCTCTCTCTCGCTCTTCTTCTTTCCAAATTCTCTCTCAAAAACATTTACAGAATTCAGGGTTTCACTTCTCTTCATATTGTTGCTGTTGTTTTTAGTTTGTTTCTTCCTGTAGATTCGATTTAAATCTCCGATCTTTTTAATCTCTTCCTCGGGAATCCCTCTTCTGTCTTTGTCTCTCTTTCAATCTGTGTCTTCTCCTTCAGATAATGTTCCGGATTTTCAAGGTACGAACCCATACACACTCATTATTATTAAATTTTATTTACCCATCTTTTTTATTACTATGTTTTACTCCATACCCTGTTCTTTTTTTCTATAAAAGTCTCTTTTTTTTTACTGGGTTTTATCACTTCTTGATGAACACCTCTTAATTCTTGTAATTCTTTAATAATCAAATCTTTAGGAATTATGTGATTTTACTGTATTCTTGGAAATGGTTAAGAATTATGGATTGATTTTATTATGGTTTTTGAATGATGAATTCTACAATTATATAGTACAATTGTTAATGGTGACTGGTGCTGCACAAAGGCCATATCTTGGTTTGTGCTGCTGCATCATTTGACTGGGTGTGGGTTTGATAGAGAGATTCTTGTTTGAAACTGTGAAAACTTTAGGTGGGTATTTCAGAGTACATTTCAAAAAGGTTCCCTTTTATGGAAAATGGGATCTGCTTTTCCACATCTCATCATGCCCTAAAAGAATTTTTAATAATCATCTCCTCTCCCCCCCAACAGTCCAAATTCCCCATTAATCATGCTTCTCCCCCTTACCCCTTACTTTCACCTTGTGTTTTTCTGGATCAATTTTGGTAGGGAACAGCTCATTACTACTCTTTTTCGGTACGAAACATTTGATTGGTCTATCTGGTGGGTAGACGACTCATTATTAATAAAGAATCATAATTCGTTACTCGTTATTTATCTGTATTTGTAGTGGGTCGTCGGGTAAACGAAGTATTATCCCTCTTTGTCTCTTTTGTACAAAATCTTTTTGGTGTAATTGATTGTTTGCCCTTTTATGGATTTGAACCTCTGACTATGAGGAGGATATGATTATGATTAGTGGGTACTAATTGTTTTTGTTTGTTGAGATTGTGATGTTAATGTAGTTAGTAGTAATTTGTTTTGTCCTTTGGTTTAAAACTGTTCATTTGGGTAATGTATAAGAAGTTGGTGTTTGTTTTTTTTTTATTTTTCTTGTGTTTGGCAGTTTGGTGAAGTACAACTACTGGTGTTGTTGTAATTGAAAGTGGGTTCTAAAAATGGAAGGAGACACATTTTCAGGACTTGGTGATGGTACTCAAATAGACAGTAATGTATTACAGACATTTCAGAAGAGTTTTGTGCAAGTTCAGAGCATATTGGACCAGAACAGATTGCTCATCAATGAAATCAACCAAAATCATGAGTCAAGGGTTCCTGATAACCTTTCCAAAAATGTGGGCCTAATAAGAGAGCTTAACAATAATATCAGGAGGGTTGTTGACCTTTATGCTGATCTTTCTCACTCCCTAACTAGGTCCATGGAAGCTTCATCAGAAGGTGATTCTAGTGGTGCTTTAAAATCAGATGCTAAGGCTACCCACAAACGAAATCGGCCTGGTTAGCTCGCTCGCTCCGCTCATTCCCTCCTCCAAATTTCTGTCAATTTTTAGGTGTTTTAATTCTTTATCTTTGGTGGGCATTGAGCCAAAATGCATATATAGTATGTGCATTGAGTTAGATCAAAATGATTTAGCAGAGATATGTGTAACTCTTGCGTATCTGAATACTTGTTTCTGATACTCACCCCTTCCCATATAATAACTCTTCATAGCCTCTATGGATTTGTAACCTCTTTGTAACTCTAAATCCAGTTGAAAATCAATCATGCTTCTTCAATTTCATTCTTATAGATTTTCAGTATTGATTTTCTTTCTGTTCCGTGCTCAAGTTGATTTGTTTGGTGTTTCTTTTCTTTAATGCTATAACATTGTTTAAGTCAATGAATGGTTTAAAAAATTAAGCCTTGATGCAATCAGAAGGATAATAATATCATGTCTTCTTTAGTTTTCTTGTGTTGATTATGATCAACTTTGTTTTCATAAACCACAATAAATTAATGAAGGGTGTTGAAGTCCTTTATTTTTTTAGTGGTCCAGCGATTTGTTATGAGTTTATGACGGTTCATATCAGCCGACCTCAAATAATTTCGGGACTAGAGCTTTATCATTGCTGTAGTAGTCAACCAGTATGATGCTATTGAATTACACACTGGGTTTTTTCAGTTTGTTGAATCTGATGTGGGGTTTCTTCATGAATCCCTTTCTGATCAAGTTTTGTTGATTTTTGATGCCAAAATTCCCCTTTTTTCATCTTTCTTGAACATGAGACTTCTTTGCTCAGAACTGAAGTGGCAGATACTGTTCTAAGACCTCTCCTTCTAAAATCAAGATCTCTTTTTTTAATTTTACCTCACTTTGCCTGTGAGTGATCACTGCTCAAAAATGCTGTTCCCTTTTCAAAAATTTATTTTTGGTTTTTATTGTTTGTTTGGAGAGTTCAAGGAAACATGCAAATACCTCTGCAAAGATGCTCTGAAACAATTGGAGGAAAAACAGCTTTTTGAGATAAATCTTTTTTTTGGTTTACAATCACACACCACCACAAGAACAGAATCTCAGATAAGGGGATGATTAACTTCTTTGACCAATTTTTTTCCTCTTTTGTTTGTTTTTGTTTTGTAATTTTGCCTTTTTTCTCCCCTCAAGTCTCATCAATGGCATTTTATTCATGGTATAGTAATAATTTTGCTAAAAGAATTTAAAGTTATTAAACCAAGTAAAGTAACATAGGTGAGAATTTCTTTTTTGTTTGGCAAATAGAGTTTAGTGGATAGAGTTTAGAGTTTTATTATTTTGTTCAACTGATTTGACTGCATGTTTGACTAGTTTTTTTGCATGTTTGACTAGTTTTTAACATAAATGTGTTTGGTAAGACTTAGCTGATTGCTAAAAGCTTATTGCTTTTTGTTTGTATACAATGACATTTATGGACATGTTCATTAATATAATAGAATTATAATTATGGGCAAAAAAGTAATTCATAAATTCTCTCACTTAATCCTCTAAAGAAAAAGCTCCAAATAAGAGCTTTTTCATCTTGAGAGTTTTCACCCTAAAACTCTTTTTTGAAACTCTCTTTTGAAACTCTCTTTACCAAACACCATAATAGAATTTCGACTAGTCAAAAACTCTAAAATTGGTCTAAACCTCTCTTTTTGCTCCAAACACCTAATTGCCGAACTCCCCAAGGTGTGAAAGTATTTCTATTCCGCACATATACAAGTTGTACATAGGATAACAAATATTTTATATGAAAATCAAAATATCAATATTATAAATAGCTAATCAATATTTCAGATTAAATACTACTTACTCCGTCCCACAATGTTCTTCCCACTTTAAAAAGTTGGAAGAATATTGTGAAACAGAGATAGTACTATATTTATACATGTTTGAATAAAAAAAAAAATCGAACTAAGGCAAAGCTCAACATAGGTAGCTTAGAACTTAAAAGCTTTAATGCACTCTAGATTGTATAAATAATAGACAGATACTCAAACAGTGAGCCCCAACAGTGTGACAAAGGGCCCCAGATGGGTTCTTTTCGAATGGGGAAATGAAACATTTTCCCATGCTTATCTTCCCCTTTTTTCTAGTCGAGTCCTTTTGGGCTGCTTTTTGCAATATTTTCTTCTTTGCTACCTTTTATTTTGTGTGATTTTTGACATCAGATCCTTCCTTTCTACTACTCCTAAATGTTTTATGCAAGTAGATGCCCTTATTTTATTTTGGTTCAATTGATTGATACCTGAGTGCCCCTCCACCACCTTCTAACCCCCAAAACAAAGGTATCTAGTACTTGCAGGGAGTTGTGTTGCTAGTCTGGTAGACCCTCCCATCAATATTTTATCAAACTAGTTGTTGGTTCACACTCGTTGTGCGCGGTTCCTCAAGGTAGTAATATCCACTTAAGTCCTGTTCAGTTCAACTTAAAATAATAATATTTAGTAAAAATAAGTTTAGTTCAGTAAAAATAAGTTCAGTTCAGCAAAAATAAGTTCAGTTCAGTAAAAATCAATAGTGCAAAGAAGAAAAAACAACATGAATCAATAAAAATAAGTTCAGTTCAGTAAAAATAAGTTCAGTTCAGTAAAAATAAGTTCAGTTAAGTAAAAATAAGTTCAGTTCAGTAAAAATAAGTTGAACTGAACAGGGCTTTAGCGAAGATAATGAGAAAGTTAATATAGCATTAATATATTGATTATGGCTGGATTTTGTAATTTTGGTATATGATTCTCAAAATAATTTCTTTTTCCTGCAAACTCAAGATGAAAACGACTTTTGAAGACTATGCGACGTTTTCAAAAGGTTGTTCATATCATCCTATTTTCGAAGCAGTCATATCATTGTTTTTAGGTGGCATATATGCCATATAAGTTGATTGATAGAATGAACTGGCAAAGTAGTAACTTACAACAACCCCCAATTTCTTGGCCAAAATTAATTGTTATCAAACATGCTTGAACAATTTGAAAAATATGTAGAGCAATTTTATTACCAAAATTTATATGCTAAGAAAATAAAATGTTTTGCCAACAAAAATGAGGAATAGTAACCTTGATAAAGCTACGATTGAGATTGGGAGATCCGTTAAAAAAGTGACTATATTTATGTCTATTGAACTATTCACGTATTGACATGCTATTTCTTATCATCAATCTCAAATTACATCTTCATAATATAGGCAAACAAGGAAGAACATTCCCTATATTTTTTAATATGAAAGTTCCACTCAATAAATCCCATGACCCTTAGGCTTAAGCCTAGTCGTCTACGTGGGCTAGTAACGAAAGCATATACTAGATTTTAATCAAATACTACAAAGGCAGCTACATGCAAAATTCTGATGAAGTCTTCTATTGGAGATAATAATCGATCAAAATCCAAATATGCATCTTGACTCATTATTTGGAGCATTTCTACTACTCGATTTGAAATGAGGTGCAAGTGGAAGATCCAAGCAATTCGGTCGCTTTAGCACTCTCCTCTTCACCTCTTCATAGCACTTTTTTATCCGAACTTTTTTTTTTTCTCACTCTTTTTCACGTTATCTTTGTAAACACAAATCTTCTAAAGGACACCAAATAAACTCCTAGAAATCAAGTAGATGAGTCGAACCACAACGAGCAAAGAAAATAAATCTAGTGATTAATGGTAATCAAAGTATATTGGAAAGATTTTTATTAAAATCTCAGTTCAGTTCTATATAACTCTGAATTATTCTCGCATATCACAATTCATTTTAGTTTAGTTCAATTTAATTAGTACAACTATTTTCAGTCGAAAAAAACATATCCTAAATTGGAATAGACTAGGCTTTTAAATGGATACCTATGATTTGGGTCAACTGTTGTGAAACTAGGGAAATCAACCAAAATCTTAAGGAAAATAGTAAGTGCTTATTAGCTAGGGTTCATCTCTAAATCCCGTACTAATGATTAGATTGGCGATAATTCAATCATCAGGCTCCAAGATGATGCAATCCCCTAATCACCCTCTAAAGTGATTAGTTGATCTATTAGGAGGCAGGTTTTGGACTAATTTCACCAACTTTAACCCCTTTTATAATACACATTGTAGCTTTAATCACCTTTTGTATTTTTTTTCAAAATAACTATCTCTTATAATTAAAAACTAGTAGGTGTCACTATCAAAACCACTTTTAGGCCAAATTTTTTATGACGATTTTGCCCTTTACTAGTTTTTAGTCATATATTTCAATTTATCCCCAAGTAGTTCATTCGTATTCCTCATTCAATCCAAGCTAAGTTTTCAATTAGAAACTCTAATTCATCAATTTGGGGGAAATTTGAAGAATTTTTTCAATTGGACATTTAATTTACCACCCCAATCTTCGCAACTGTTGTGATTCTATATTCATTTTACTTACTCCAACCAATTGAGTTGCTGCATTGTCGTTTTCTTGAACTAGGATTCATACACAATATCAACTCTTCAATCACTTGACTTGATCAATACAAGTTTGAAATTTGAAATATGAAGAATACTTAGATGGAAATTTGCTTGATTTCTTCTTAATTGAGTTGATTTTGTTGCTAATTAGTTAGTTTCTGGAACTGGGTAGTTTTCAAGATTGATTCTTTGAAGTCTAAATTTCATTTCTGGGTGTTGTTTGCTTTGTGCTTGATAAATTGCTCCTTAGAGTCTAACCCAGATGATAATCATTTTGTAAATTGTGGGTCATCCTCTAATGCTTTAGTGGGTAAACGAGTTTTCTTAGGTGATTCTACTATGAATTCTAGCATTGTTCTTGCAGCTAGGGCTGTGCACAGGTCCAGAACCGCACCGGACCGAAACCGGTTGGACCTATGGACCGGGATCTTTAATTTTGGTGGACCAAGAACCGGACCTGAATGGTCCGGTCCAGGTTTGGACCCATTTGGACCTATTTTGTGATTTTCCATAAATTTTAGTAAAAATCTTTTACTTTCTTTTCCGAAGTTTTCGACATGTTTAATGAATATCAACATATTACTCATATCTATCTAATATCGTAGATATTGATTTAAACACAAAAAGACTAATCATATTCCATCTTGCAAATTTGTATTGAACTTTTTATATTTAATGAATTCTTATGTGATTTTTTAGATATATATGTATGATTCCTTTAAATGAAAACCTATCTTAAATTTATTAATGCAATATAAAATTGCAATCATTAAATTCTTCATAAAAATTTTAAAAAATTAAAAAATAGATTATTTCAGGTCTTCAGGTCCAACCCGGTTTTTCAAGTCTTGGACCTGACCAGACCTGAAACCCGGAATCTCAATATTTTGCGGACCGAAAATCGGACCTGAATTTTCGATCCGGTCCAGTCTGGTCCAAATTCAGGTCCGGACCGGTCTAAAATCAAGTCCGGACCGATTTTGCACAGCCCTACTCGCAGCCTCTATATATGATTGAAAATTGGGATTTTCCAAGAATAATTACCATTATTAGAACAGGCCAAAACTTTCTTGGACACTTGAAGAAAATCATGGTAATCAATAAAATGAAAGCTTCTAAAATGTAATAGTGCCCGCTTGAAGAAAATCATTAGCTTTGATCAATCACGGGAATAATTACATGAATTCTTCATTTTAGCTTTGCTCTATTCTCAAATATACATGATCAAAATATTGATGAAAATTTGGGCACTCAATCTCAGTCCTTAAATTTTCCGGTGAATTACCCGCAAATCTGGACAAATATGAGAATTCGAAGTTTCAGCCTCAGTCCCATTTTCATAATCTTTACATCTGGGCACTCGATCCCATTTTGAACCTCTAAGAAATGGGCACTTGATTCACGAATTATTGCCCAATTAAATGTACAATTGAAAAGATTCTTTAATTTATCCCACATTGATGAACTAGGGTTTCTAATTGAAAAGTTAAGTTGGATTGAATAAGGAGTACGAATGAAATTAGGGATAAATTGAAATATATAACTGAAAACCACTAAAAGGTAAAATCGTCATTAAAAATTTTGGCCTAAAAGTGGTTTAAGTAATGAAACGTATCGGTTTTAATTATAAGAGGTAGTTATTTTGAAAAAAAGTTACAAAAGATGGTTAAAGGCTTAAAGCTACAATATGTAATGTGAAAGATGGTTTTTTGACAAAAATTCCATATTCTATAGATTTTTTTTTATCAGTCCCACCCGTCCTATCATAAGTCTGAACCATTTTGTTGTTTAATCTAGTACGAGTCCAAGTTATAGTCGGGCCGGTCACTAGCTCTCACCTTTTAATCTTACCAAGTTTTGACAGAGTTCGGATCCAACCCAATTCTTCTGGGTCCGATTTTAGAGGGACCAACACCCATAGGTACCTAGTATTTGGCTCACCCCGAATCTTATTAACTGTGCTTGCCGATGCAAAGCAATACAAAGAGACAATCTATGAACTGTTTAATGATTTGCTTGGAATAAACGAATAAATTATGAATGGTTGGAAGATCAGATTAGATGGGGCCCTATATAAACTAGGCAAAGACAAACTAATCATGTTTGAAACTTGAAACATAACATGTGGAGTGGGAATCTTACTTTTGCTCTTCATCTCAGCCTTCTGTTCCTTGTATTTCCAGCATTGTTGTTGCAAAGGAGATGCAACTTTGGTGTTAGGTTTCTACCTTTAACCATTTTTATATCAACATTTTCTTGCTTTCATCATTGCTGCTTCCTAGTTTCTATTTTAATCATCATTTTTTTACTTTTTGTTGCCACAATTAACTTAGGAAAATTTGTCAGGAATAAGTCAACCTTTGCGTTGACCGCTTCTAACAAGTCAACCTTAATTTATTCCAATAACAAGTAAACCTTGTACATACTTTTGCTTTTAACAAGTTTTTACCGGCTTTACCTCTTAGTAACCTATTTAACAGGTTAAAGTGACACTTGTCACCTTTTTATTGAACATCTAAATTTTAAAATTTATATATAAAAGCAATATAAAAAAAAACCTCCTTCCCTGCCCCACCCACCCACCCACCCCAAAATCAGCACCTCTACGTCCAGTCGGCCACACTCTCACCCACACCACCACCTTCACTGGCACCCCAACAACACCCTTTCTTCCGCCCTTATATCTGCACATCCCCATCTTCTATTTCCCCATTCTAACACTAACATTGAAAGTCCAAACACGAATTGAGGAAACGCAGAAAGAGGTACCTGTGGGGTGGATTTCGTTACTGTTCTTGTTTCATTGCTCATTTTCCTCACACACAAATATCCCAACTTTGAATTAGGGGAATTCAACCCAGATTGCAAACTATTGATTGAAGTGGGTATTTTCTAGTGAGTTGACTTGATGTGTATTGTTCAAGTTCATTTGATGAACTCCATTTACTTGTGATTGTTGTATCTTGGATTTAGAATTCAATTTAGGATAGTGGCAATGTGATTCTGCGGGAATTTAGAAATTGCCTGATCTAGAATTGAATCAAGGTTATGCAATTCCTAATTGTAGTATATAGAGTTAACATTTAGGGGAATCATGAATGTCCAACATAGATTAGGGGAAGTGAAGAAATCTTAATTAATCATAAAATAAACCAACTTCATAAATTAGAAACCTTTAGTATGTGTATGAAAACTGATTTTGAATCAGTTTCTTGGGCTTGGGAGCAGCTACGATGAAGATACAGAGGAGGAGCTGCGGGGCACGCAAGCTTCTGTGGTGGCCAGACTGAGTTGGTAGAAACGCCCAACCCAATACATGGTAAATGGCGAAAGAGGGAAGAGCGGAAGATTAGTATTTGGTGGTGTTTGGCCGGCGGTGTTCAAGAAAAAGAAACAGAGTAACATGGGAGAAAGAGTTAGAGGGATACTAATTGAAACCAACAATGTTTGGTTTGAGATTTACTGGGCCGTGCTCAATTATTTATAGGGCCATTTTCATGGCTTGGGAGCAAGGAGGTGGTGATATGGTGGTTGTGGGAAGAAAAGAGGAGAAGAGAAGGAGGGGTTGGTTCTGTGGTGGTCAGGGAAGGAGGAGGAGAGAGGAAAAGAAAAAAAGAGTGAAAAAAATTGTAAATAATTATGTAATTGCAACTAATTGGATCAAGGCACGTGGACAACTCGCCTAACCTAACAAGTTAGTACTAGGTCACCGGTAAAAAAACTTGTTAAAAGTAAAAATATGTACAAGGTTTACTTGTTATTGGAATAAATTAAGGTTGACTTGTTAGAAGCGGTCAACGCAAAGGTTGGCTTATTCTTGACAAATTTTCCATTAACTTATTATGAATTCAAGGATTAACAAGGATCCCCGTGATCATTGTTAGTTGTCAAATTAGTTTAGTCGGTATAGTTTTAGGTGTGATTTGTCAATTTTGAATTTGAATTCTGTTTGCTTCGTGATTTTTTGTAGTTTTATACAGACTTCTTAAAAAAGAAAAAAAAAACTTACATGTGATTTTATAGTACACAGAATCATAAGATATTAAGTACTGAATCTCAAACTTAAAATGAAACATATACTTCATCTTTCTTAAGATAAACTCGCATGGTTGCCATAGAATTTTATTTACATTCAACGACTAATTAGGTTTATTTTTTGTTGTAACTTTTATTATTGTTTCATGGTTTCAATTATATTATTAGGTATAAAACTGTTGTCATTTTGAAAAGAAAGGTTGATCAAATGAATGTTGTGCTTGAATTAAAGAAATGGTAGACACATTATTGTGTTAGGATTACGTGTTTAGATTAAAAGTAATGTTAAATTATAATACACAATTTGAAAACATCGTATAAGGGATTTTCAAATGGATGACATAATAGTACTTGTAACCCATCTTCTACAATAAGATAAACTTTTATTCAAAAATATATATCTATTGACCAATAATGAGCTCACAAAATCTTCAAAACTTAAAAAATATTACTCTAAAACCTTGTTTAATACATGTCTCTAGGTTCTAACTTACATCTACAATAGATAGATTCATACAAAACAACCTCCTCTTAGAGTCATAAATGTTTGCAGCTAAGATAAAGCAACTCTACAAAGGTTTAAGTGACGGATTTTGAAAATTTTTGTTTCAACAGGCAAAACTTTTAGTATGTGACGTAGACACTTAAAAACTGTATATAAATATATATCATATTTAGGCTATTATGATTTTTTTTATACCAAAATTTTTGAATATTATTTCAATTTTATGTCGACATTTTATGGAATATTTCCTCTAAAAAGGTTTCAATGTATAAACTACACTGAGTCGATTTGAAACAAACGGACAACCACAAATCTTGAATTGTTTTGTTTTCAAGGTAAAAATTTGTAATATGCGATCTAAAAATAAATTTACAACTTAGAGAAGGTTAGGAAGGATAAAATGATATTTTATTGTTAAATCAATGAGAAACATAATAAGTCTTATATATAAAATACTAATCAAGAAAAAAAGAACAAGCGTTTTCATACTTACCAAAAACATTATATTATGGTTTTCGTATCATATTACTCATGTATTCAAAGTATCTAAAACCTGTGTGGTGTTAGAAAGAAAAATTAACTAATTATAAACCTTAACTAACTGTTTTACCAAATTAACATATAAATCTTCTGAATAAAAAGTAGCATATCACATAGGCATTCCATTCTTAGGTGTTTGATTTATTTTACTTTTCAAAACTTGCCAATTTTTGCTACAAACTCCCATCAGTATATGTTGGAACATTTATGCATAAATGGGCTTGAACTTGTGTTTGACTTGGTTTTTCTTGGATACTTTCTTGGATGCTTTGGCTGATTAAAGTTGATGCTAAATCTTCTAAAGGCCATTAAACATGAGTTAATTTTGGTTAATTAGTGGTGTTAATTGTGTGTATTCATACCATATGTTACACAAGTTAATTGTGTGTATTCATACCATATGTTACACAAATTAATCCTATAATCAAACCAGAATTTTATTTTGGTTTTAATGGGGTTGAATGCTCATTTGGGCTGATTTCTTTCCTTGGTAATGCCTATAAATAGGCTAGCTAGTTCACAAGTTTGTAGGGTGAAAAATCAAAATATCTCACAACTCTTTACAACTTGCTTGCACTTAGAAACTTCTTGCAAACTTTTCTATGTGTGCTCAAAACACAATCTAAAATATAAAGTCCTTTAGAATTCACTTTGATAGATCATAGAAGTGAATTACAACTCCATTGTATCTCATTAGTTATTTCGTGTAACCCGGTGATCCTAGAGGGGCGAAATAAACTAATAGGAAAGCGTAGTTTCCGTGCCTTGGAGTGGTTACATATCCGGTTCCCTCTCGTTTCTTTGTTCGTCCTCTAAAAATCTTTTGCAAGAAGTTTCTAAATGCAAGCAAGTTGTAAAGAGTTGTGAGATATTCTGATTTTTCACCCTACAAACTTGTGAACTAGCTAGCCTATTTAAAGGCATTACCAAGGATAGAAATCAGCCCAAATGAGCATTCAACCCCATTAAAATCAAATTAAAATTCTGGTTTAATTACAGGATTAATTTGTGTACATATGGTATGAATACACACAATTAACTTGTGTAACATATGGTATGAATACACACAATTAACACCACTAATTAACCAAAATTAACTCATGTTTAATGGCCTTTAGAAGTTTTAGCATCAACTTTGATCAGCCAAAGCATCCAAGAAAGTATCAAAGAAAAACCAAGTCAAACACAAGTTCAAGCCCATTTATGCATAAATTTTCCAACAGTATATAATAAAAATATATCATATGATATAATGTCAACTTTGTCATAACCTGTGTTACAACTTTTCCCCCTAATACGTAAAACATTAATGTATAAATTATGTTTTTTTAATACCATGAATTAAAATAGATCAAACAATTATAGATGGAACATTTAGGAGTATGGTTTAAAATCAAAAGCATTCAAGTTCAGGAGAGTAAAGATAAACAATTAAGTTTTTCTAAATAGAAAAAATTGTCGAACTTATGTTATAGGTCATGCCCCACTTGACCTCTATACAGACTTTCTCTTAATGAGAACTATTCTAGATAACAAAGATGATGCTGAAAGGTAATTTATAAATGACATGCGCTTTAGCTAGGAAATGATATAGTTGTAGAAACTCATAATTGCTGATTATGTTTGATACGATTTTTATTATACATCCGGGTGTACCATGTTCATGGTATATTCAAGGCTTTTTTTGCTCAAACAAATTTGGGTTTATCATGAGCATGGTACACTCAAGACTATTTTTTGCTCAAATAACATGGGTTGTACCATGCTCATGACATGGTACACACGCGTGTATGATGCATACTCTCTTATGTTTGATGGGTGAAAGTCTAAAATATTTTGATTTATGTTTTCTTTTTAACTAGTTACGAACTTACGATTAGGAAGTGAGTCGATTTGTGAAAGACAACTAATTTTGTAAGAGACAATCTACTTTTAAATTAAAATTTGGCAACAATCCAAACATAATATTAAGAAGAAAATAAACTGTTTTTATGACAAGTAGTGGCATGTTTGATCAACGTGAATGTTTAATCCATTTTGTAATTTGTTTATGGCCTGTTCTTTCTTTTTTTTTAAAAGAAAGAGAAATTTCATTAATTGAAGACCAAACGGCATCTACAATAAGTATCAAAGAAAAACAAAATACAATCAAATGAGATTAAATCAAACTCGTCTTTGATAAAACTATAATAAACCAGATCGACTATAGTAGCACAGGCCCCTTGGATTTGCTGAATCTTGCAACTATTAACGGAACCGTCTATCATTTGAACATAGTTTGGAGAAGAACATTCTTGATCTAACTGAATTCTCCACATATGAGATTTTAATAACTTCATGTTGATAATGTTGAACTTCAGCCAATAAGATCAATTTCTCATACCTACAAACAAACAAACACTCACAAGTCCCACAAAGGGGAAAGATTCCTCCACGACATAGTAGACAAAAGTTCCCATAAAAGGGTTTGAAAAACTCTCATAAAGAGAGACTAATTTATTAAACAAAATAAGAAAATAAACTAGAAACTGAAAACAAGGAAAGAAAAGGGCTTACCATGGATGAGAACATCCATGGCAGCCCCTCAGAGATGAAGAGGGGAAAAAAGAAAAAGAGGAAGAGGCGGCTAGAGAGAAAAGTTTATGGCCTGTTCTCTTAATCTAATTCTAGCTAAACTGAACTGAATTGAACTTATTAGAGCTGAACTGAACTGAATTGAACTGAACTGATTGGAGCTAAACTGAACTAAACTGACTGATTGAAGTTGAACTGAACTACATTGAACTGAACTTACTGGAGCTGAACTGAACTGAACTAAGTTTAATTAAATTGTAATAAATATAGAAATAATAAGTAAATAATAATAATTATGAATATTAAATAATAAGTAATTATAATTCTAATTAATAATAATTAATAATTAAAAATTTAGAATAATATTAAATGAATAATGATAATATTATTTTTGATGTTATTAAATGATAGTTATAGATAAATCAATAATAGTAATAATGATAAATTAACTTTAGAAATAATAATTACTAATAATAATGATAATTAATAATGAGTAATTATTAGTATTAATATATTAATACTTGATGATGATGGTATAATAACATTAATGTCTAAGAAGTAAATTAATGTTACCATTATAATAATAATTAAAAATTATAATAATAAGCTTAAAACATGGGTTGGTATGTGCTTCTAATCAAACCACGACTTGTGGCAGGTTGGTCTATAATGCTTTTAAACCTAACCCCATCACAAACCCTCCAATTATCTATAATATTCAACGTAACAACGATGTTGTACCTTAAATATTACTACAGTATTATTAGCAACTTTTTGATTTTTAATATCTTCTAGCTTTTTGTAACTTATTTGTATGATGTACTACCTCCGTTTTTTTTTAGGAAAAATTGTATCTTACCACCTTTTGTGTATCACTTTTTGTAAATTACCACCTTGAGTTTTTTTTTTTAAAATTACCACCTTTTGTCTCCATTTTTTCATATGTTCCCACCAACTAACGATTTCTGTCAAGAAATCCGTTAGTGTGGGGCCCACTTCTTACTAACTTAATAAATTACTTGTTTTAGCTTTGAATTATCAACTAATTAGGGATCATTTACCTAAACAACCAATAACCCTAATTCAATTAAAGAATCAAAACCCCTAATCTAATCATCCAAGCAAAAACCCAAAATCAATTGAACAACCAAAAACCCTAAATGAATTGAACAAGCAAAATCATAATTCAATTGGACAAAAAACCCTAATTCAATTAAACAATCAAAACCCTTAATTCAATTCAACAAGCACAAACCCTAATACAATTGAACAAGCAAACACTAGCTCAGTTAAACAAAGATAAACCTTTTTTCAATTTAACAACAAAAACCCCAATTCAATTGAACAATCAAAACCACTTAAAACCCTAATTTTCGTCAACAAAAAGCCATAATTTCTGTATAGCTCATACTTAAACACTTGCACTTACCTTCTTCAACTCCTTCTACTCCCAAATGGATCGAAATCAATTTAACAACAAACTTTATAGTTCTTGATTTCCATATTTATATGCAAATCGACCTATTTGAGTTGAACTTCAATGTCTTAAACTCTAAAAAGGATGAAGAATATGAATTTGTTAAGTTAGTAAGAAGTGGGCCCCACACTAACGGATTTCTTGACAGAAATCGTTAGTTGGTGGGAACATATGAAAAAATGGAGACAAAAGGTGGTAATTTAAAAAAAAAAACTCAAGATGGTAATTTACAAAAAGTGATACACAAAAGGTGGTAAGATATAATTTTTCCTTTTTTTTAATATGCATGTTTGTTTTTGCGCGCGGACCAAGAAAAAAGTGCAAAAGTAGGAGAGAAGGTTAGCAAAAGTAAGGAAAAAGTGAAAAAGGTAGAGAGAATGAAAGAAAAACTAGGAGAGAAATGTAATAATTAGATTGGACAACCTTTCATTTACCGGAAAAGGTAGAAAGGTACCAATTAAAAAAAACACCCCAAAATGAAAATAATTGCATATTAAAAAAAACGGAGGGAGTAATAGTGAATATCTAGTCGGTAAAATAAAATAACAATTGCAAATTAGAATACTCGTATTGACGTGAAATTTGGTTTAACTGCGCATCAACCCAAACCATGCTCAACCATAATAATAATGAGTAAAGATATGATAACTAAATAATATAACAATAATAATAACAACAACAACAACAACAATAATAAGTAAAATAAATTAGACCAATAACAATAATAATAATAAACAAAATGGTTAAATAATGAATGGAGCTCAACTGAACTGAACTTATTGGAGCTGAACTGAACTGAACTTATTAGAGTTGAACTGAAATATGAACTTATTGGAGCTGAACTGAACTGAACTTATTAGAGCTGAACTGAACTGAACTGAAAATAAGTTGAAGAGAACAAGCCCTAATCCATTTCGTGATCTATTTAATCCATTCAATTATCACAATATTTTTATTCATTCAATGACTAATTTAATCTATTTAGTGACTAGATCAATTTATTCCGTTAATCTGATGATTTTTTAAAAAAATTATTTTTGTAGCTAAAAGTGAAACAAAGAAAAGAGTCAGATTTGACTCAGTTTGAGAAAGATGATAGAAACAGAAAGATTGGGATAGAAAGAAGGAGTTTAGGAAAAGAGAGAAAAGATAGGATGAATGTTTATTACACCTCAATCAATTTCTTTATTACAACTTATATCGGTATTATTATTATTTTTTTTGGTGAGAGAAAATCAAGATATGTTAATATTAAAAGAAGAAATTACAGAATTCCTTTCCTAGCTTTGGTTGCCAGGTCATGAGCCCTAGCAATATTTATTCTATTAACTTTGGTACATCTAAAATACTCACACCTGTTAACAATGGAACAGATATCAATGATTATGGTTTGTATCTGAGACGGAGAAGATGACGGATGTTGAAGTGCCTTAAGGAGAATAGCACTATCCGTCTTTCTATGAATGTTTTGGAAATATTGTGCTGCTTCTTTCATTCCTCTTAGAAGTGTCTGTGCTTCTGCCTGTGTCGCTGAAGAGGCAAAAATACGTTCTGCTCCTGTAATTGTGCAGTTGCTGTTTTCGCTCCACCAACCAATTGCAGCACCCCATTCATTTTTCTTCCGTTTCTTTGGTTTTTTCCAAGCTCCATCTACTTGTAGTGTGATAATGGGCCGCTCCTCAGCATCTCCCTTTTCCCACATATCCATTTGTTCCAGGGCAGCAGCTCCTTGAGAAGTAGCAGTAGGTATTTTCCTTTTTACAAGAGGGACATTACTTGCTGCCTTCCATCTCTCCATGCATTCTTTTTGAATGTGAATAATACAATTAGGATCCACCTTGTCCTGCCTCATGACAATATTGTTCCTGTGAAACCAAATTTCCCATAAGGTTGTGGAAAACTGAGTCATTTCTTCTCCTCCTCTTTTTAATAGGTAGCATCAGAGATTCTTGACCCACAGGTTAAAACTCAGAGAATTGTCTTGATCAGATCGAATTCCCAGATTACCCCCTGCACAGATATGTTTTGCAATAATACAATCTCTGAAGAGGTGAGAGGTGGTTTCCCCCCCTTGTAGACATAATTGACATGTTCCCTCATCCTTTATTTTCCTCTTTTGTAGGTTGCTCTTTACTGCTAACGCATTGTGCATCAATTTCCACATGAAAATTTTCCATCTCGGTAGTAGGCTGGAGGTCCACATTCTCTTCCAGAAACCATCCAATCTGTGAATTTTTTTTTCTCCTTTCAATTCCGACCAGTATCCTGATTTGACAGTATACCCACCATTCCGAGCCAGCGCCCATATAATTTTGTCCTCCATTTGCTCTGTAGGGATATGAGTTGACAGGACCTCTTCCACATGTTCTTTTTTCACCCATTTCCGCACCAAATGGTTATTCTAGGTCCTTTCTGGGGTTATGAAGTCTTCGACCAAAATGGGGATATCCTCTTCCTGGCATACAACTTCGCTGCGCCCGATTTGAAAATTTCCAGCCCATTTATGCTCCCATATTCTTATCATGTTTCCCTTCCCAAGTTGGTATCCAATCCCGTTTACCATTTCTTTTGTGGCTCGAAATAGGCTCCTATATGCATAGGAAGTCATCCTTGGAGGCCGGGCTTCCTTGTTTACTGCAAGGGTCGTGATTGGATCCACTTTATATTTCGCTTTGATCATTCGCGCAAGAAGAGAATTTGGGTTGTGATGGATTCGCCAAGCCTGCTTAACAAGGAGAGTGTTATTGAAAGCATTGATGTTTCACATGGTTAAACCCCCTTCCCATTTGTGAGCCTCTAATAGTTCTTGCTTACGCCAGTAAATGGGTTTGCGATCCGCACTAGAAGCCCACCAAAACTTTAGGAATGTTGAGTTCAATTTTCTTATGATTTTCTGTGGGAGTAAATACACCGAGAGGATATGGGTGGCCACCATTGCAAGGATGGAGTTGATAAGACGAAGCTTCCCTGCAAGTGAAAGATTAGAAAATTTCCATGTTTGAATAATCTGCTTCACCTTGTTCTCTGAGTTGCTGAATTGGGATGTTGATCTGCCGTCGACATCCATTGGCCATCACAAGTATTTCCCCAAATTTGTTGAGCTCTTTACTCCTAATGGGCTTCTCATGATCTTTTTGAACTTTAGGGGTGTGTTCGGGCTGAACATGACATGAGACTTCTTGTAGTTCACCATTTCTCCTGATTCTTTACAGAAATTTTCAATGATTCCTTTTATTTCCCAACAACTTTGCGGGGATGCTTGGAAACAAAGCAAGGCGTCATCTGCAAAGAAAAGGTGAGAAACAGAAGGAGCTGCTCTTGAAATTTTTATACCTTTTATTTTTCCTTCCTTCTCTTTTCTTATGAGCTCTCTGGACAAGACTTCCATGCACAAAATGAACAGGTACGGCGACAACGGGTCTCCTTGCCTGAGTCCTCCTTTTGGAATGATTTGTTCACTAGGTTCACCATTAATCAGCACTTGGTATGTGACCGTCGTGACACACTGCATAATCCATCTTACCCAGATGTGGGGGAACTGCATTCGCTTTAGAACCTCCTCCAAGAACGTCCAGTTGACTCTATCGTAAGCCTTGCTTAAGTCCAGTTTCAAAATCCCTTCAAAACCCTTACCTTTTTTCTTTCTTTTAATCCTGTTCAAGATTTCATGCGCAATGAAACAATTGTCCGCCATCTGCCTTCCAAGAACAAAAGCATTCTGATAATTGCTGACTAGATCTTGAAGAATGGGCTTGAGTCTGTTAACCAACAGCTTGAGATAATTTTATAGAACGTGTTGCACAAGCTAATTGGTCTGTAGCTTTCGATTTCCTGAGGTTTGTCTGTCTTGGGAATGAGAGCTATATACGTTTTGTTCAATCTTTGTGGCATTGATCCGCTCGCGAAGAAAGATGTGACACCGTTTATGATATCCTCCTTGACGATTGGCCAGTGCTTCTGGAAGAAAATTGGAGGAATGCTGTCAGGCCCCGGGGACTTGAACGGTTTTGACGCAAATACTGCCTGTTTAACTTCTTGCTCAGCAAAATCCTTCTGGAGGTGGATGAGATGGGCCTCAGAGAGAACCGGGAGCTCCAGTTGTGGGTCCAAGCTTAGTGTTTCCTCTTGTGGCTCTGAAGTCTCTTTAAAAAGGGTCGCAAAGTAATTAATAAACTCCTTTTGGATGTCATGTTCCGTTGTAACCCATTGGCCTTCACTAGTTTGCATAGCGCGAATCTTATTTCTGATCTTTCTTGATTTGACACTCTTATAGAAGAAGGACGTACTCTGATCTCCCAGGCGGTCCCACCGTGACTTCGATCTTTGTTTCCAGTAAGCGCATCGAATGTCCAGTTTCTCCTTTTTCGATTTTCTCTTGCTTTTGTCCACTACTGCGTCTTCAGTGGACACAATGTTTTCCTGGATTTCTTTAAGTTCTGCAATCATTTCTTCCCACCTAATTCCATGCTTTCTCTTAAAGTTCAAACACCAATTCTTCGTTTCCAGCAAGATATTTCGAAGCTTCAACTGGACCTTAAACGAGAATGTACCCAAAATTGGTCGCGACCACTCTCTTGCAATAATCTCTTTGACCTCCTCATGATCAAGGCACCATGCATCCATTTTATATGGTCTCTTCTTCTTGCTCTAGTCACCCTTTATATTTAGCACTATAGGGCTATGGTCAGATATCATGATCGGAAGGTTTAGTACCTAAGCCTCCGGGAATTGAATCCTCCATTGGTCATTGCAAAATGCTTTGTCAATGGTTTCATAAATTGCCTCGTTCCCCGTTCTGTTGTTAGTCCATGTATACTTTACTCCCTTTGAAGGTACAAGCATGAGTCCATTTTGCATCAACCAGCTTTAGAAAGTCTCAGCTCCTAGAAAGTAACTTGAACCTCCGAGTTTTTGCTCAGCACTTTGCACTTGATTGAAGTCCCCTATCAGTGTTGTTGGTCCCGTGTTTGTTCTCATGACCTCACCCAATTCCTCCCAAATCTTATTTTTATCTTGATAGTAAGGCGAGCCATACACAAACACCATATTATATATATAACAGTTGGGTCATAAGCGACCTTACAAGCTATTACATTAGTAGACGTTGAAATAACCGATACTTTAACCCTACTAGACCATCCCAGGAACAACCCTCCACACTTATTCACTACATCACACCCTGCAAAGCGTTGGAACCCTATTATACTGAAAATTGGTTCCAGGTCCACTACATTACACTTAGTCTCCGATAGAAAGATAAAATCTAAATTAGCATAAGAGGCCAAATATTTTACAAAGTTCAGTGCGGGGGTGGCCTGTTTACTAATTCCCTGACAGTTCCAAATAAGGACACTCATTTTCCCACGGAAGGCTGTGGGCCAGCCGCGCCAAAGAATTTGCAGATTCTCCCCATCAATGTTATCCCTTCCTTTTCCATCTTGTTAATTTCATTGCCAGCATCCAGTTTGTCATCCTCATCTTCATCATCATCAAAATACATCTCGTCTTCGTCACTTAATCCGTACTTATACGCACCCTTTCCCCTGTACTTTGCTTGTCTTTTCTTCCTCTTGCTCGGACCGCCTTCCTGTTCCCCTTCTTCATCACTTTCGCGAATCGGCTCAGCATTCAAGTCAGGATCACGTTTGTCTTTGGTTGAGAAACAGCAGCATGACATTGGTTTCTTGCGTTTTTTTAAGCTGATTGCGGTTCATCCTTGCTATTCTAGCTTTTTCTTTTCTCATTTTCTTATTCTTTTCTATGTTTTTCAGCAGATTGTCTAACCAGTCTTCCGGTTGTTTGTCTTCTTTCGATGAGAGAGCTGATAAAGCCGAGTGGAAAGAAGCTTGGGATTCCGGTGAGTTCGGCGGCACTGGTGAATAGGGAAGCTCTAGTGGTGAAGGTGGGAGTTTGAAACTCTCAGTTTCCTCACCATTATTTTTGGTTTCTTGGTTACCCGATAGCTTTTGAAATGACTCATTAAGGTTATCTAGGTCAGTGGCAAGAGAGGGGGGTCGTTTTTGATGCTTCATTAATCTGGTTTTGCTTCGTTGGAATAGCCATGGTCCAGGGGCATTGATGATTTCATTCAACTCCTCATAGTTGAGGGAGCCAAAGGGAATAAAGGGGTCTAGGAGGGGGACTAGAGGGAAAGATGTGAAGGAAAATATCTTGCCTTGCCTTCATTAACTGATAAGCGTTTAATATATACACACTAAACACTACTAAGTGGGCTTAATTACATGCTTAAGCTTAGCCCAAGATAGAGGAAACTAAGGAAACATTACGCCTAATATAAAGCCTAGTATATACAAGATATACAAGATATATTAATCCCAATACCTCCCCTCAAGTTGGAGCATGTAGATCACAAATGCCCAACTTGCGAAGAAGATAATCGAACTGTTGTTTTCCTAAGGCCTTAGTAAAAATATCCGCCAATTGCTCATGAGTAGGCACATGGGACGGATGTATCGTACCATCCAAGATAGCATCACGGAGAAAATGACAGTCGACCTCGATATGCTTTGTACGTTCATGAAACACAGGATTTTGAGAAAGGTAGAGAGCAGACTGACTATCACAATACAAGTTCATAGCACGAGGATGTTGTACTCCAAGACTACTAAGAAGCCCCTTCAACCACTTAAGTTCACAAGTCAAGGCCGCCATAGACCTATACTCAGCCTCTGCAGAAGAGCGCGAAACTGTAACTTGCTTTTTCGTTTTCCAAGAGATAGGAGAATGACCAAGAAAGACAAGCCAACCAGACAAAGAACGTCGGGTAAGGGGGCAGCTCGCCCAATCAGAGTCACACCAACCAGATAAATGAAGATCACAATCAGCACGAAGCAGAATACCTTGTCCGGGGCTATGCTTCAAATAGCGAGCAACTCGCAGGGCCGCCTCCCAATGATCACGGCGAGGAGCATGTAAGAACTGGGACAAGACATGCACAGCATAACCCAAATCCGGGCGAGTGAAGGAGAGGTAGATGAGACGACCAACCAAGCGTCTATAACGCTCCACAGGTTCAAACACAGGACTTGTGGAACGTCCTAATTGATGATTTTGTTCCATCGGGAAAGTAGCAGGTTTGGCTCCAAGCAAGCCCACCTCAGAAATGATATCAAGAGTATATTTGCGCTGACATAGGAAAAGACCCTCGGAACTCCGAGCCACCTCAATACCAAGAAAGTATTTAAGAACCCCAAGGTCTTTCATATGAAAACAAGAGCACAAATATTTCTTAAAAGCAACCAGAGCAGCGGAATCGTTCCCAGATACAATCAAATCATCCACATAAACTAGTACATTAATCTGAACCTTACCCTGAACAAGAGTAAACAATGAGTAGTCGGAGTATGATTGTTGAAAACCATATGACTTCAAAGAATGGGCAAGCTTGGCGAACCAGCAACGCGGAGCTTGCTTCAACCCATACAAGGACTTCCGTAAACGACACACCTGGTTGGATTTAGTACCTCGAAAACCTGGAGGCAACTTCATGTAGACTTCCTCGGAAAGGTCTCCGTGCAAGAAAGCATTATGCACATCCATTTGATGTAGCTCCCAATTCTTAGCCGCGGCAACAGCGAGAAAGGCACGGACAGTGGTCATCTTGGCAACAGGAGCAAAGGTATCAGTGTAATCAATGCCAGCTACCTGATGGTTCCCAAACACAACAAGACGGGCTTTGAGGCGTTCAATGCTCCCATCTGAATTATATTTCACTTTGTACACCCAACGACTACCCAGAGCACGCTTCCCAGGAGGGAGAGATTCCATGCTCCAAGTGCCATTATCTTCCAAAGCTTGAATCTCACGTTGCATGGCTTCTTGCCAGCCTGGGTCTTTCATAGCTTCTTTAAAGGAGCGTGGTTCACTACCTGCAGAAACAGCTGCAAGAAAATTTCTATGTCCCACAGAAAATCGGTCACAATTCACAAAATGTGCTATAGGATAGGACATACCTGAGGAGCGATGTGGAGCAGATGAACTAGAAGAGGAGGATGGACTCAACTTTCGCACGGTATTAAGAACAAAACCCCGCAATTTCACGGAAGTAGTCTTAGGCCTCTTCCCACGACCCAGATCAACCAACTCAGGAGAGGAAACAGGAGAAGAAGCCTCCGAAACCCCTGAATCAACCATAGTAGCAGCAAGGTTGTCACTGACACTGCCTCCGTCATTATCAACACCCGAATCAACCACCGGAGCAACCACCTCAGTACTTACAATATTATCATCATGAGGAGCGGAGGGATGTAAAGGGGTATCAATATCATCAAATAACTCATAAGCAAAGTCATCCTCTCCACCAACCAAAACAGGAGCAGACATAGTCCCAACATCTACATTATCAGACAAAGGAGCTGCATATGGAAATTCATTTTCATGGAACTTGACATCCCGAGAAACAAAAAACTCCTCCTTACCAAGATCAAATAACTTCCAGCCCTTCTTATCACTAGGATAACCAACAAAGACACATCGCCTACTCCTGCTAGCAAACTTGTCCCCTTTACTTCGTTGATCGTGAGCATAACACAAACACCCAAAAACACGCAAATGAGCAAAAGGGGGAGGGGTGCCAAACAGAGTCTCATAAGGTGTTTTGAAACCAAGCAAAGCAGAAGGAGTGCGATTAATTAAGTAAGCAGCACCCAAAATACATTCGCCCCAAAAAGAAATAGGTAAACAACCCTCAAAACGTAGAGCACGTCCCACATTCAAAATGTGACGATGCTTACGTTCTACCCGTCCATTCTGCTGAGGAGTACCTACACAAGAAGACTGAAACAGGATACCATTCTCTAAGAAAAATGGCTTCATGCAATTAAATTCGGTACCATTATCGCTCCTCACTTTCTTCACCTTGACCCCAAATTGACGGTCAACCATAGCCAAGAAAAACAAGAACATTTTATGCACTTCAGTTTTATCAAGCAATAAGAAAACCCAAACAGCTCTAGAGAAATCATCCACAAGAGTCAAAAAATATCTCGCTCCACAAGAGGAGGGAGTATGATAAGGTCCCCAAAGATCACAATGTATCAACTCAAAACAACGAGTAGCTCTACTGTCACTAACAGGAAATTTTTCTCTAGTCTGTTTAGCCTGAGGACAAATGTTGCAGGCATTATTCAAATCACAACTCAATTTACGTACAAAAGGGAGAGACTGAACTACTTTTGCAGAAGGATGGCCAAGCCGTTGATGCCACAAGTCAAACGAGCTCGAACTGTCAACAGCCAAAGTAGTAATCTTCGGAATACCGCGAAAGTAGTAGAGTCCATCTCGTTGTTCACCTACTCCAATCAGCGTCCTCGAGTTGCGGTCCTGTATAACGCACAAATTTTTAGCGAATTGTACAACACAATTTAAATCATCAATAAGGTGAGAGATAGAAATTAAATTGCAATTTAATTTAGGGACATAGAGAACATTGGTTAACACCAATCCGACACCCAAAGCCACATCACCACACTTCGAAGCAATCGCCTTTTTGCCATCGGGAAGACCAACGGGGCAATGTGGTATATCAATGAAATTAATTAAAGCACTAATATCTCCTGTGACATGGTGCGAACATCCAGAATCAAGAAGCCAAAGATGCATAGGGCACTCACCAAGCATACGATCATCCGAAGGAGCTTTTACCGTGGTGTTGCCGAGCATTGAAATGAGTTGCTGCCACTGTTCAGTTGTAATAAATTGCGAAGAGGACGAAGTACTAGCTGCTGCCCCTGCGTGTCCACTGTCTACAGCAGCAACAGAAGCACCACGCCCCCTATGAGGGCCAGCAGACCCGGACGCAGCAGCCACGGTGCCCAGCGAATCAGTCCCACGGCCTGCAGCAGCCCCTGACGCAGCAGACCCACGGCCGCGTCCAGACCCACGACGATTTCGGGTTTCCCACCACTCGGGATAACCATGTTTCGCAAAGCAATTAATCACCTCATGCCCACCTTTATGACAATAAGTGCAAACAAGATCAGTATTATCACGAAAATCAGAACGTGATTTACCTCGAGTCGTAGGATTCACTGCGAAAGCCATAATTTCAGAATTCTCATGGACTTGCCGAGTTGAAGAACGTAAATTTTCTTCCTGAAGAAGAGTTTGGTAAGCCCTATCAAGAGTGGGTAAAGGATCTTGGGCCAACAAAGTTGAACGAACATGCCCATAGAGCTCGTGATTAATGCCGAAAAGAAAATCGTGCATACGATCTTCATCAAGACGCTGTTGATATAACTCCCCAATCTGACAAGTGCAATTCCCGCACTTACAAGTCGGAAGAGGATAATATGTGGCCAACTCATCCCACAAGGGTTGAAGGAGACCAAAGTACTCAGCCACAAGCATGGTCTTCGTCTGCTTACACGCTGCCAGAGCAGCCTTGATGTATTGTTTGCGTGGACCATTGCCGACTCGAAACCGAGCTTTCAAAACGTCCCACAAGGGCTTAACCTCCTCAAAGAAAGGAATAGTTTTTCGGATAGAGGGATCAATGGTGTGAAGTATCCATTGAACGAGGGTTGATTGTACGCAATACCAATCCTCAAGCTTCCCTTTGTCTGTCGGTCTGTTGATGGTGCCTTCAATGAACCCGAATTTCCGACGAGACTTGAGGGAAAGACGCATCGAACGCGACCATTCTTCATAATTATTTCCTTTAAAAATCACATTAGTAACAATATTACCTGGATTATCTTGTATCCCAAGATAAAACGGAGAAGAAGGATCAAGTTTAGGAGATTTGTCACTGCCGGACATGATGACGGAGAGTAGAAACGGCCACTAGGGCACAAGGGCACTCCGCCAAAGAAGAAACCTAGCAGCAGAGTTTAAGAAAGTCTGATACCATGTGAAGGAAAATATCTTGCCTTGCCTTCATTAACTGATAAGCGTTTAATATATACACACTAAACACTACTAAGTGGGCTTAATTACATGCTTAAGCTTAGCCCAAGATAGAGGAAACTAAGGAAACATTACGCCTAATATAAAGCCTAGTATATACAAGATATACAAGATATATTAATCCCAATAAAAGAAAGTCTGGGTGGGTCTGTTGTTTTGATATCATGCACAAGGGTCTGCACCAAGGTTTCTTCATCTTCACCGAAAAGGGATTCCAAGTATTCAAAATCATCCATTTTTGGAAAGGCAAGTATATCGGTATTTACTAATGCTTATTAACAAGCTAACTAACTGCACTGCTACCACAACTAACTGCATTGCTATCACAACTAACTGCAATGTGTTAGTTTGTTACAAGAATCTAACAAGAAAGCTTCTAAAACGCTAGCAGCTATATACCAACACCAAGTTTGAAAAACAAATTTGTGTTTTGATCACTGGGCAAAATTTTAATGAATATATCATAGATCGGAAAAATCCCGAACCGCATCGGTTCAATCTTTGGTCTGCAAATTTTAAAAATTCGGTCCTAAGTCCCGTTCGAACCGGTTAGACTTTTTTCATTTAAAGTACATTGAAACTTGGAAGTCAATCTAGAATTTTAAATTCTAGGTCTTCTCGTAGAATTCTAGACCGTCAAACTGGAAAACTATAGAACACTTTTTTATTTAAAGTAATTGTGAATTTTCGGGAAAAAAATTCTAGGTCTAACCAGTCCCTATTATTTTCTTTTTAAGTATATAATTGTTACAGGAAAAGAAACAACTAAATTGAATTTTCAGTCTAACCGGTCCAATTTCGATCCGGTCCCTATTATTTTCATCCGGTCCGGTCTCAAGACCGGTTTTAATTCGATCCAGTCTAAGGTCTCCATTTTCCACAAATTTTGGTCCCGATCTGTGGCTTTGTCTCTACTACTGACAAGCCACCCCTATGTGTAGGTAGATAACTCGATTGAATGAGCCATTATATGACTTTGTCTCTACTAGTGACAAGCCACCTCTTTATGCTTTGTTCTCTCATGGAATATAGGGTTGTGAGAAATGTGAATAACAGATTAGTTGTCACAATGAAGAGTAACTGGTTAGAGGTTTGAAACACCAAACTCTTCTAAGAGCCTGACAATCCCAAGTAGGGGTGTTCATAATCAGGTATCCACTTTTTTGGACACCTAAAAATACGGGTATCCGAGTGTGCGGATAGTAGTTTAGGCGGCCTGTGATTCGGCCTGAAAAACGGGTACGCGCATTATGGGTACCTGGTTTCCCGGGTCGGGTTATCGGGTACCCATTACCCGACTTAGTTTCTATAATGCCAAACCTTAAGGCTTCAAGATGAATGTCACTGCACCTACCATTTAGTTCCCTTCCTTTTCTTTTTCTGTATCCTTATTTATCACACCTCACTTCTAATTTAATAATCTAAGGCTTATAAGCAAGCCACTGATATGTTTTTTTTTTCCCTTATCAAAAAGCCATTGTAAGAATCACTGCACCTGAGCTAGTATTTGTTTGCAATTTTATATAAAGCCACTATATACAAGTTTTTGTTGTTTACGTATTACAGCTCGTTTGGATAGCCAAAATAGGAGGGAAAGGGAGGGGAGGGGAGGGGAGAGGAGGGTAGTTGGCCAACATCGAATGTTTGGATACCAAGTCAGGGGTGAGGGATTTGGAGGGAAGGGAAATGGAAGGATTAATTTGTTTTCTCCCTCCAACAATGGAGAGATTTGGAAGGAAAACTCATCCTTCTCCCCTCCCCTTCCTTTCTCTTCCCTGCCCTTCCTTTTCCTCCCCTTCTTTTCCTTCTCCTTTTGTACCCAAACAAGTTGTTAGTATCTACTGTGCACTATATTCTTTGATTCTTCCATGCCCATCATTACTACTATCACTAAGTTTCCATGCACATCCTTACTACCATCATTAAGCAGATTGAGCACATCATAGAATTGAAGCAGTGAGTATTAGTATGAGGCACTTTGCATTCTTTCATGTTTTATTCCCATCATTAGGCATCAATATAAGCAACTAAAGCACTATAATTCACCAAGAATTGTCAGCTCGAGACATATAAAGCCCAGCGAGAAAATATGTTTTTAAAAAAGAAACCGATCATCGGTATCCACTAGTTGATTTACTTCGGCCCCTGACTCGGCCCTTTAGTTTCCTAATTTTTGGGCCAGGTACCCCGTACCCGGCCCATTAAAATAAGGAAAAATGTAAAATTACCCGATTATTAAAATCGGGGTCAATGGGTCGGCGGGTCAGGTTTTCCTTAACACCCCTAACCCCAGGTAACCTCACTTGCAGCTTGTGCCATGGCTCTATACTCAGCTTCAGATGAGTTGATATAGTGCTTTGCTTCTTGAATTTCCAACTGATAGGAGAGTCTCCAAGTAAGAGAACCTAACCAGTGACTGATCTTCTGGTGGTTGGACATGCAGCTCAATCAGAGTCACCGAAAACTTGCGGCTAGTTGAGTTCTTGAGTAGTAGCTCTGAATAGAATACCTTAGCCTGTAGTGTGCTTCAGGTATCCAAAAGTGTGAGTAAGAGCTTGAATATGAGAGTTTCTGGGAGAGTGCATAAAGACTGAGACATTGGATGGCAAAGGCATGATCAAACCTGGTGTGAGTCAAAAAAAAATTGATTTCCCAACATAATATTTGTATAGCTCCGCATCTGAAAAAAGAGGGGAATCATCATTGAAAAGCTTGAGAGGGAAAGGAGTGATAGCAGATTTAGAGAGATAAAAATACAGTCAGTAAGAAGTTCACTGCTGAACTTATCCTGATTGAGAACATAACCATCAATAGTTTGTGGTTTCAATCCTAAGAAAATAATGAAGAAAACCTAATTCCTTAATGCTCAAAGTATTATGTAAATGGGTTTTGAGAGAATGAATGAGAGCCTCATTAGAGACAGTGATGATGATATCATCTACATAAACAAAAACAATAGTTTATCACCATCATTCTTCTTTAGGAGGTGAAAGAGGAGGATCATTATTAGTTCTTATGGGAAGTGGAGGAGAGCTAGTTGAGGTATTGTCATGAGAAATAACAGGAGTTGTAAGGAGTAGAAGCGAAGAATTAGGAGAATTAGGAGAGTGCGATAGAGTATTGACACCAATTAGTCTCAGCTTTTAGACTAATGTTTAAGGTATTGGAAAATGATTCAAGCATGTTGCCAAGATACTTTGGATCGGAGAGGTGAGAAGCATCAAATCGGTAGACTCAAATTAGAAGATCGTAATCCTATGGAATTGGGTATAAGCGCGAAAAATGTTCTCGGTGATTACTTCACTTTCTCCTATAATTGACTTTATGTAAAATCCCATTAGGTCTAAACAACCCAAACCCTTATAAATGGGTCGAATCAAGCGGGTTTGGGTCGGGTTAAACACCTATTGCCATCTTTTCCCATAATTGAAGGTGGCAACTTGGTGATTATAAAAATATTTTGAGCTTTATTTTTCTGCCCTTGGATTATCAATTCAATTTTATCTATGTATTATAATCCATCTTTATCACCAACAATTATAGGAGAGTCAATTAATTTGTGGAACAAGTCCCAAATTTATGAGTTATATACACGGCATATCAACAAACTATATTCTTAGCCCTTGTTTGGTTGGCTGAAATCAAGATATGGAAACGGAGCCATTTAACCCACTCCTACCAGATGTTTGTTGCACTACCATGACAACCGAATCCGTTACAAAGGGGTAACATAATCTGCCGATTTGTTTCTCCTCAAAAAACGGCGGTAACAAAAGCCCTTGGTCCCCTCTATCAGTTATCTCCTTCCTTGTACACAACTCCTCTCTATACTGGTTTTATTGTTTTGTTTAATTTCTGGAAAAGACAATAAGCAGAATTGTGAAGATGAATTGTGAAGTTTTGGAGAGGGAAAACCAGAACATGCAGGTGGCCTGAAGAAGAAGAGTGAAGCTTGTTACTATATTTTCCCCCCCTTTTTAGGACAAGTGATCAGTTATGCTTATTCCCTTTCATGTACATACACCAAACAACTAATTACAGTAACACTTTACTTTACTGTTTCCTCTCCTTATATGATTCTATTCCGTTTGATTTGCATAATCTATACGAAACATGCCCTTAATGGAATACATATTTCTTTTAATTTCCTATTAATGGTGATAAAGGATTGTATTATTTCTACTACTATAGAGAAAATAATATTTAAAAGATGGATCTAATTTATAAAATGTCAACATACAGAAATGTCACCTCTTCTAAAAAACAGTAGTTATGATTTGGAGAATTTGTTAACTAGTACCTTTATATATGAGTTTGTGAACTAGTATCTTATAAGCTTTTTTTTTGTCAAATAGTACCTTAAGTTATACAAAACTCTTAAAAACAGTACCTTAGTCCAAAACTCCCGCCCCTTGAGTCAATTTTTCGGTTGTTGACCATTGTTATGTTGAAAGGAAGTAAATTTTTTCACACTCACTCCCTCTTTTACATGCTTTTGTCTTCAAAAGGCCATCCTCCCCAAATTGAATTTGCTCTGATCTTTTATGTCATTCTCAACAAGAACTAGAGCTCTCTTGTTTGCTAAATATTTTAGTTAACTCTCTAATTTCCTTTACTCTTTAATTTCCTAAGGTTCTTTTGTTTTCTAATGTCATTAATTTATCAAATTTGGGGGTAAATTTAGGGCATATTATCATAATTATGATGCAAGCATAATTATTGTTTGTTGTTTGCAGCAATATCTACTTTTAGATCCACATTTTCATCCCATAAACATTCCAAAAATGTGGTTGTGGGGGTGCCAGTTGCTGAAAGAAAGTCATGGAGAATTGACGACCAAGGGAGGAGGTTTCTTACTTGCAAAATTTATGATTATGAAACGAGTCATCGAGGCTGTGAATTTTTTCAATGGATTGATGAAGGTAGTGTTGATTGACAGAAGGAAGTAATCAATCAGCTGATGTGGGAGAAGAAAATTCTTTAATCTCAATGTCAGCTGCTCAAGAGAGAAGTCAATAGGGAAAAAATAGGGCGTTAAGATAACATTAACTTTCATTTCAAGGTGAGATTTTTCCATATTTATTACTCCCTCCGTTCTACAAAGCTTTATACACTTGATCATGCACGTAGTTATAGAGGATAAGTTGTTGTTTGATTATCAATTGTATTTTATTAAAAAAGATAGATGTGATAGAGTTAGTGGGGTATTATTTCATTTGAATGTGAGAGAGTAGTGGGTCATGGTTGTAAAGTCAAAAGAATAAAGTAGTAGTAGGTCATTTCCAAAAATAGAAGTGTATAGAGCTTTATGGAACGGATGAAAAAGAAAAGTGTATAAAGCTTTCTGGGACGGAGATAGTAGTTCACATGTTTCGATCTTTGAGTTCAATAGCTTAATTGGTTGAATATACAAAAATCCAAAAGTACAAAACTTTGATTTCAAAGTAGAAAAATGTATTGGAGATTTTTTAAAGTACACCTCTTGCGAGATATCCTGATTGGTCCAAAAGTGCGACAACAAAGCAACAAGCTAAGAAGGAAGAGAGAAAGTTCTGGGTTGGCAGAGTGGAGTTATGGGATGTTGTGGGTGAGCAAAGAAGATGAATGAAGGGGAAACTCTTGGGTGGACTTGGTCCACACTAAAAATAGTGTAAACCACCTAACTTTTGATTGCTAAACCTTAACTTTTGATTGTTAAACCTTAACTTTTAATAAAAAAATCTTAACTTTTGGGCTTTGAATTAAGTCTACAATAAATTTAGTGTAGACCTGGTCTATATTAGACTCGGCTCTAAGTATAAGGGCAATAAAAGGAGTGAAAACAATGATCGACAACCGAAAAATTGACTTAAATGACCAAGATTTTAGACTAAAATATTATTTTTATTAGTTTTGTACATCTTAACATATTAGCTCACAAATTCACCTTTTAGTAGATAATAAATTTTCTTTATGATTTTGAGCCCATCACAATTCACAACACTGTAATTTACTAATTTGTTGCCAATTCTAAATCTAAACCCTAGTAGTTACTCCTAATAAATAGCTAGGGTTTACTACTCCCTCGATTTCTCGTTCATCTATGTATATACACTCCCCGCTCCTATCTCCTCTCTCCAGATCTCTGCAATCATGGCGACTCAGATGAGCAAGAAGCGAAAGATTATCGATGATGGAGTTTTCCACGCTGAATTGAACGAAGTTCTCACCAGAGAGCTTGCTGAAGATGGTTACTCTGGTGTTGAAGTTAAGGTTACTCCTACGCGTACTGAGATCATCATCAGAGCTACTCGCACTCAGAATGTTCTCGGTAACTACTTCACTTTCTCCTCCTATTATCGATTTCGCTTGATTTTGTATTTTTGTTAGGGTTTGTAATTTTGGTATGTTGTTGTTGATTGATGATTGAGTAGGTGAGAAAGGAAGAAGAATTAGGGAGTTGACTTCGGTTGTGCAGAAAAGGTTTAAGTTTCCTGAGGGAAGTGTTGAATTGTTTGCTGAGAAGGTTAATAACCGTGGATTGTGTGCTATTGCTCAGTGCGAATCGCTTCGTTACAAGCTTCTTGGTGGACTTGCTGTTCGTAGGTATTTACCATATGTTTTATAATTTTCTATTTGTTGAGATGTAGATGTATTCTGTGTTGTTTGTGAGATAAGCATATGATATTGTGTTATTTGATTGTTATGTTGCAAATTGAATGATGATGAAGATAACTTAGTTCGTTTTCGAGATCTTATTATTTGGTGAATCGAGTCCAACAGTTCGTCCCCCGATATAGCCTTTTGTTGTACACTAATTGTCCGTAGTACGCCTTTTGTTTGGTTTGTGCTCTTCATAGATTTCTAGAATTACTGTTTGAGGAGTGATTGATTGCTAATGCGGGGTGAGTTTTTCATTTGTTGAAATGAAGTGCATTTGTCAGCTATTTTTTCCCCTTCACAGCCGCTTCATTAGTTCTATAGCTTCAACTTAATCAGCCTTCAAAAATTTATAATTTTGTGTAATGTTGTTCACTTAAATTGATCTGCTTGCTTGCAGCTCACTTATGTGCGCTCGTCACTTGCTTGTTTTTGGTGGCAGTTTCTTTGTTGTGTTCATGTTTTCTATCTTGGCTTCCTAAATATTGTCATCTATAAAGCAGATTGGTGCTTTGTACCTGTTCTGTGTCGGAAGTTGACTAAATTGAACCTATCCTCCATGCCATTAACCTCGTGAGATGAACCCAGTTTCACGTAGTAGTCTGCAAGAAGGCATAACTCTTGAGTCTTGATCATTTGTATTTTGTTCAAAGTTGCTAGAAAATCGCCTTTCATGTTTGTGAGTTACTTTTTTTTTACTTAATACCAAAGGGATATTAGAGTAGACAAGGATATTTGTAGCCTAATAAGATAAGAAAGTAGAAAAGGAAAGAGGAGAAACCAGGAAGGATAATGTACATGGCTCTGTCATGAAGTATTTTGTTCATAGTTGATGTTATTCCATGTTGAAGTTGATCGCAATACAGGCACATCATTTTGCAATCACTATGTGCTTAAGATTTATACAAACTGTGAGAGCAGTTAATCAAATAACTTCATTCTTTCTTGTTTATTTGATTTTTGTCTTGCGTTTATTATTCTCACTTGCTTGTATGTTAATATTTGATGGCTTCTTTTTGATGTCATCTACAAAGCTGATTGGTGTTTCACCACCAACCTGTGTCGGAAGATGACTAAATTGACGTTCCTCTATAGCATCTTCTTCATGAGATATGTTTGTTTTCATGCAGTAACCGTAGTGAGGGCACATGGGTTTATAATTTATTGTTTGAATAATATGCTTTAGCTTCTTTTTTTTTTTTGAAATCTACAACACAATTTAGGTGTTTCTCTATCCAGCGTACTTTATGTCGGAAGATTATGTGGATGATACTCCACTGATATCTAATGAACTTGCATTATAATATAAATTAGTTTAGGGAAATTTACGTGTGCACCTCTTAGTTTGTAAAGTTATATGTTGTGGTAACAAAACTTTCATCATCTTAGGTGACCTTTTGGTGTTGTTTATGTCGACTATTACCCTTATTAACATATATTAGAGTTAATTTATCATTAAATACTGATTTTTTAACTCTAAATTGTTAATTACTAACGTACCACACCCACCCCTTCCACACTCCTGAATTGTTCATCCTCCTCCTTTAACTCATCGTGCATCCCCTTAGAGAAAAATTGGCGCACCTCCGTTTACTATGCAGTGCCCTCTTCACATTTTAGCTCTCCGAAGTACAACTACCACAACAGTCCTTATCTACAAATGTATTTTTCTCTTCTATAAAATACTTCTCTTTGAGAGCTTCGCGAGTCTTGATTTGAAATGGATAAATGATGTGATATAAACTGCGTTATCTATCTGCAAATTCCTTTCTAGGAATTGAAGAAAAATTATAGTACGCTGATATCCCAACTTTTTTCTTTTGAAAAAAATTCAAGTCTATGTTGTTTTGACAGATGGGGCATATATGATAAGTAAATCTCTTGTTACCCTTGCACATTGACTGTCAGTGATGAAAATCGATGGGGAAAGTTAATCTGAGTTGGCCACTAGTATTTTTACGTTGATTTTGTTCTATGGGGTGTACGAAAACTTTTGAAATTTCTGTCTCGGCTTTTGATTTGAAAGTATCTCTATTATAATGTACAACATTTGATTGATTTGAAATATGATAAAGGAGGGAGCTATATTTTCTTAAGGAATGGTACTCAATGACAGAGGAAGAGGAAGAGGAAGATGATGAATTATTTAGGAGTATGTGAAAGGGGGTGGGTAGAGTTGAAGTTAGAAAATCCATCTATAAGTTATGGGTTAGTCCTAATATTAGTTAATTATACAAATGATGAAACAAAAAATGTCACAAGGTTACCTTAGATAATTTAAGCTTTTTGTTTCCACCACGTAAGATTTAACAAACTTGGAGTTATGACGTACATTTTCCTTTGTTTTATTTACTGTTTTCAATTGTATGTTGCTTTTCTTATCCACTTAGTCGTTATATGCTTTCATTCCTCATCTAACTATCCTGTTGTTTGATTGGTGTTCTTTCAGGGCCTGCTATGGTGTTGTTAGGTTCGTCATGGAAAGTGGAGCTAAGGGTTGTGAGGTTTGCTTTTTTAAATTTCGATGCGTTCTGAACTTCTGATTAACATAGTCCTTCTCTTTATATGCGATCTAGATTAATTCCTGGAATGTCATAAATTATTATCTGAACAGGTGATTGTTAGCGGAAAACTGAGGGCACAGCGTGCAAAATCCATGAAGTTCAAGGATGGTTATATGATCTCTTCTGGTCAGCCCGTTGTTGAGTACATTGACTCAGCTATCCGTCACGTCCTTCTCAGACAGGTATCCTTTCTGTTGTGTTTTCAGACACTATCTTATCTACTTTAATCCTGATTGTATCCTGGTGTAACTTGATTTTGTATGGTTTGAATGCAGGGAGTTATTGGTATCAAGGTAAAGATCATGCTCGACTGGGATCCCAAGGGAAAGATGGGACCTCAAAAACCAATCCCTGATGTTGTCACCATCCTCCAACCAAAGGATGACGAAATCTACAGAGCTCCAGCTCCGGTTCAAGAAGTGGAGCTCGTAGATCCTATTCCTATTCCAGTTGCTTAAAAAGAGTCACTTGCTTAGTTAGACTTTTTTTTTCCCGCTGATGGATTGTTTACTGCAGACTTCATACAATAACCTGTTTTAATCCTTCAGTCGAGTCCTTGCATTGTCTTTGTTAAGTGTGAATCCAAAGTTTTGTAGTAGTTCTTAAGAGCCTGACGTTAGCATTTTGGTTTATAATTTAATTCCAGTCGACCAGAATTTTTGGAACATGTTGATCAGTTTATTGCTGTTGGTACTTGGCTCTATTTGGTCCGTAGTTTTTCTTTTTCCCTAAAACTTGGTGCTCTTCATCCTTGGCATCGGAGTTGAATTGGACTCACACCTTCCAGAAGAGGCTTATTTTTAAGGGGCTAAATTGTGAGACCAGACTCCATGGACTTTCGTGCTATGTGCTGTTTGTGAATATTGTGAGTTGCGACTGCTGCTTGCTATGGGTATGATAACATCGCTTTCAAATCCAGATTGACATTGATGTTATAATGAGTTGCTCCAATGGAGCGTACTCTCCATGTTCCTACTCCGAGAGTTACTAAAATATTTCAAGAATTGATTCTTATGCTACTAAAGCACCACCTACCTACAAAGATTCTTATACATAAAACTTAAAAGTCAAGTTGGTTCATTACTTTACTTTGCCATCATCAAAAGCATATTGGATCATTGTAAACGTATTTTTTTGACACATGCTAGTCAAAATAAGTTGAAAGACAACAAATATATCTCATCAACGATTCTAATTTTTCCATATTAGATTTCTATTTAGTTCTATTCTTTTACATGTTAGTTTGGACTTCTTGTACAGTATTAATTATGTCAGATACCATCATGTTTTTTTGCTAGGAGAATTTGCAAAAAAAAAACGACTACCAATAAATGTCAATTTTTAAAACAACTACTCTCTCGTTCTCATAATTTTTGTATCAAAAGTATTAAATTAAGGTTTGAAGAATATATCTATTGTGTAAAAAAGTACACAAAACATTCATGACAAAAAGGGGAAAATAATGGTTCCAATTTGAATGTTGTACTTTTATCATTTATTTAGGTCCATATATGTACCATAAACTAATGGTAAAATTGGAATAATATATATTCAATGAGGATAGAGTTTGCAACATGAAGATACTTTGGGGGAAAAAACAAAGTGTTTTATACTCCAAACGGGAATAACAAATTGGGACACTCATAAAAAAATACGAGACAAATCTTGACAATTTTTAGGGAAGCAAATAGGGTGGCAAATTCGATAGCTAATACAGTATAAGACACCTTATTTGTGATAGGCTTATTGTTGATGTCTTGGAACACTCCGCTTTTCTCCATGTTTTAGTTCAGATGCATTAGAGAAACTCCTCATGCAGAGGGGCTCTTATGCTCTTTTCCTTGCCTTCCCTAGAAAAGTACAAAAATAAAATAAAAATGAAACATATACTATGAGATAGAGAAAGTAGTCCGTTTTGGTGCTCCCTTGAGCACAGAGCACCGTGCACCGGGACGACCTCATCCACAATACACTAGCATGGCGCACAAAAAAACGCAACTTCAGACCCTAACAGTACTCCAAAGAACATATAGTGAACATTGGATGAATAAAAAATGAAAAGAACATTTGCTTGAAGCAAAAAAAACAAAAAGCGAAATTTCAAAAGAACAACATACTTTTTTTTAAAAGAACAAAATAAAAAAAACTTGAAAGAACAATATACTTTTATGTGAAAAACAAAATAGAAATTTCAAAGAACATACAAAAAAATACTCTCACAATTTTAAAAGAACATTTATTTAACACAAAAAGAACAAAATACGAAATTTCAAAAAACAAAATTACTTTGTTTACAATGAACAACATGTAGAATTCCAAAAAACAAAATTACTTTGTTTACAAATGAACAACATACAAAATATTTACCTACAAAAATAATTAAAAACAATCAATTTTAAAAGAACATTTCTTTGAAATATAAAGAACAAAATATGAAAATTCAAAGAACAAAATATTTTTCTACATTAAAAGAACATTAAACATTATTTAAACGATTACGAAAAAGTAAAAAATAGGTATCAATTGGAAAGTATATACATGAATAACTAAAATAACATACATCAATAACCAAAACAACATACCAAGTATTTTGAAAGAAGATAATGAATGACCTGGAAGATCATTAAAACCAGATCTGACTGAAAATCATCCAAAAATTCGAAGAATATATGGGCAGAAAAGGAGAGAGAGAGAGAGAGCAGAGCAACGACGGATGGTTTACGTTAGTTTCCGGTGAAAGGGGTCTGACGAACAACGACCCTAATCGCTGATTTGCTTTGCCCTACCCTCCAGTTTTCTGAGCCTTAGCCACCCCTTTGCTTAACCCCAATACTGCCACCCGTTTTACCCCGAATCTTAAGGATTTTCGTGCGTTCCTATTGGTGACTCGTTGCCACGTCAAACCGAAGTACAGAGCTCCGTGGTCCGGGAAACACTAACCAAAAAAAATTCACAAAGAAAGTACTTAATAATTTTTTTTTATGACACAACTTGCTTTTAAGAAATTTCGTGTCGTTCAATGCCATAGCCAAATTTTTTTTGGACATTAATTAAATTTAGGATTTTTTTGTTGAAAATCACCTAAATTTAGAGCCATCTTGTGAATAACTACCCTATTTCATAAAATGGAAAATAACTACCTACTTTTTTTGGTCTTTTCCGTCAAAAAGTTAACATAAAAGTCAAAAAGTTAACAGATTCGGCTAAAAAATTTGAAAATAACTACCTACTTTCTTGAAAAACTTTTGGTATCACTATCATGTTAAACGTTTTCTATTAACTTTTTAACGGAAAACACCACAAGGTAGTGATATTAAAAGTTTTTCAAGAAAGTAGATAATTATTTTTCATTTTTTTGAAACAGAGTAGTTATTCATAAAATAACTCTAAATATACGCAGTTTTCAAAAAAATTTCCTTAAATTAAGAAATCACGCTTCATCCAATCGATCGATGCTACACACGGACTCATGAAGAGGAAGTTGCGCATGGATCTCTAATGAACATCATCCAATAAACAATGAACAATTTCCAATGAACATCAAATGAACATCACCCGATGATAAGAGGTTTTTAGTGTGTCGTTAAGGCACTAAGAACAGCTTAGCAAACAAAACTTATAAACCTAACGAGCAACTACTATGAACGTAGTAATGGCCAGTCAAGGGTCGCACCACAAGGAAATTGGGATTGACTAAGGTCTACTAGTCCAAAACTACACAAGTGATGAAGAGTTTTTGTGATGTAAGATTGAAGAGTTACCAATTAACAACTAACTAGAGAATAATAACTAGTAATCAAGTAGAGAAGTAAATATAATAGAGAAAACACTAGAGCTTGGGTTACTCGCATGAACTCAGTAAGACACGACACTAATTCAAGTACGAAACTATAGAGAATAACATGCAAGGTTAAGTTTCCCTCTAAAGTACTTGAGTCCTCTCTCGAATGGTCCTCAAGAGTAATCAATTAATCAATCGACTAAATCCTCTCTTGAATGGTCTTTAGCCAATTGATTAGTATATTCAATTTGTTTGGAAAACCTCTAAATAGGATCCTCTTAATTTCTACCCAATCTCTTGGTCTAGAAATTAAGTTGATTCATGGGAATGACTAGACAATAACAATCAATTAAGAGTAATTGAAATCTAAGCCCTAGAATAAACTTGATTCAGGTCTACCCTAAGGTGTCAAAACACAAAGATCAATGCATATTAGACATGAATAAAGCAATTACAAGAACATCTCAATTAGCCCTAATTCATGCTTTCACCCAAACCCTAGATAAGGAACTACTCACTAATCATGTATTCAAAGCAAAAGAGATTAATAAAAGTAAACATGATTAACAAAGCAATAGAAATAAAGAAGAGAGATTGAAAGAAAATTACTTGAATTGAATTAATGATAAGATCTTCAAAGTTGGAACAATGAAAAAACTAAGAGCTTGAGAGTGTTTAGAGAAGTTCACTAAGTAATTAGAGTCTAAAGTATGAGAGATGCTCGACAAAAACGCTCTAAGCTAAATATAAGTTCATTAAACTAAGACGAAAAAACGGGGTCAAAACCTGAAATCAGGTCGACACGGTGATAGGTTTTAGTCGTGTCACCTAATCAAAAATAAACCTACGGTCCTCTAACTAAGGTAGTCAGTGGAAGCAGGGTCGAATCCACAGGGAGACAGAGTTTCTAAATAAATATTCAACCAATTCAGCTACTCCAGAAGAAATCAGGAAGGAATTAATTAAACTAAAGAATAGACTACAGAAGACGGAATAAATTGAGGATTAAACTATGGAATAAAAACCTAGGGTATTAGGTCGGTCCACCATGCTTATACCAATCAAAAAGGGTCAACTACTACCAAAACCTAAGTCAAGAGTCGGGTGATTAGAGCCTATGTTGAGCTATGGTTAAGACTCAACGCTCATAGTTCAACATACGCCGCATGTTCACTAACGTAATCAGAACTACTGACGCGTCCTAGGCCTCTAGTCGTAAGACGGATCTGTGCAAACAACTATTAACCACAAGCAACCAACGAAACTGCGCAATAACGTTAATTACTCAATAAAGAACAAATCACATCACAATCACCCTAATCAAAACCCTAGAAATCGATAAAAGTCTAAATCACAATCATGGTATAAACAATGCTTTCCTATCTAACACCCTAGAAAGAGAACTACTCACTCATAATCGAATTGACAACAACAAAACTAATTGGAAATCCTAAGAATTGCATCATGAACAATTAAATAAATAAACTAAGCAATCAAAGTAATTAAAGAGATAAAGAGTAGAGAAGAGTACCAATTGACGGAAAGCAGGAACTTTTATTGAAATTGAAATAGGTTTGATCACCTCTAAATTAATCTAAAGTGTTTGAATTAAACTAAGAACAATGAAGAATAAAACTAGTCTAAAACCTAATGAAAGATGAATAAAAGATGTAAAATAAAGATGTCCCTAAATAATGAGGAAAAACGGTATTTATAATACCCCCTCAAGTCTAAATAAAACGGAAATTAAAAAGTCGAAGTCCGCGTAAAAGGGTGCCAGACCCGATCGGGCCCGAGGCATGCACCCGATCGGGTCAAACACCAAAAGCCTTCTTTGTTTCTCGTGGTCTCTGGCGCAGCAGCCCAGCACTAAGGATGACATCTGCGGCCCACCCGATCGGGCCTGGGGCTTCCACCCGATCGGGCCTGGTGCGTTTTTTGCCCAACACGTTCGCCTTGATACCAGCTTCACAATGAGACCTATCAGCCTCCAACCCGATCGGGTCGGGTGTATTACGCCCGATCGGGTCTGGTGCATGTTGCTCGCCCGATGGGATCGGGCACGCCTTGCCCGATCGTGTCTGCAACTTTCATACCCGATGATAAATACTTCACCCGATCGGGCCATTTCTGCCCGATCAGTGCACGGAGACTTCCTTCTTGCCTCTTTGGCTCTCTAATCTTCACGTTTAGGGGGGACCTCCTAAACTACCCATAAAGCTCGTGAGCCATCCTACGTGCCTCATAACATCTCATAAAGCCGTGGTTTCTTCCAAAAGGCTTGGGAATAAGGAGAAAACTCCATAAAACCTGCAATTCAATACTAAAACACGAAACCACAACTACATACGATAGTTAGCACAAAATAGATCCCAAGAGCTCCAATGACGCACAAATTAGCTTGTAAATAAGGGAGAAAACTCTATATAAATACGTGATATCAAACTCCCCCAAGCTAAACCTTTGCTTGTCCTCAAGCAAACAGCACATGAACATGGAATAGATTACCTCACCCCAAAGATAAAAACAAATCAAAGCTCAAAACATTATCAAGACTAAGAATCGTTCAAGCAGGCATAATTCAAGTTTGGCTCATCAAATCCATCCAACCACCAATCATTCAAGCAATTTATCAAACTCAAGCATCCACAAAGCATACAAGTCCTGAAAAGGCACTCACAAGGGTGTCACTCCTCTCAATTTTGTGGCAGGCAAGGAATGTGCCCGAACACTCACCAACCCGATCATAAGTACCCTTCCCACTCACACTCTCATGTGTTTAAGAAGGTTCAATGACGCTCATTCTAGTCAAGTCGACTCAATTAGCAGAAATACTCTTTAACTTTGACAAACTAACTCGAAATCAATCAAATGAACTTTGCAGACACGAGCTCAAGAGGACTTTACAGGGTTGTAATGGGGCTTAGGCGAGAGGTAGGGGATACTTTTGGGTAATGTGGTGGAAAAACCAAGAAAGGGGGAGCATAAACCATTCAAACAAGGCCTAAGATGGCCTTCACAACTCCCAACAATCACCATAAAACCATGTAAAATAACCCAACTCTCATAAATCAATGAAAAGCGCATAACAAACCCAATTTCCTAGCAATGGAGCGACTATTCTTTTATGAACGTACGTGAATGAAAGAACTAGAATTCTTTTGAATTTTCATTTCATTTTTCTTTCATTTTTCTGAACTTCATTCACGCAACTCTAAACTTGCTTTTTCTTTTCTCTTTCTCACTCTCAAACCACAGCAAATACACTTTTAGATTCCTCAAAAACCAAACTAAACCAACAAACCAATCTCAAACTCACCCATACAAAAGCTCCCCCAAGCTAGGCTTGGGATAATACCAAGTGAAGGCTTTGGGCTCATAATAGGGGTTTAAGTAACACGAAACAAGTCATTAGGCTCAGCGGGGCTAAGGAGGATAAAAGTATATCAAAAATTCACTCTGAAGCTCAAGAATAAGACAAAAGAGCGCCTCTATCACAGCACATGCTACAAGTCATCTAAAATCAAACAAGTACGACGTCAAAGTCAAGATCAATCCACTAAAGAGGAACTAACACACAAGAATAGACTGGATAATAATATGAATCCAATAGGCTACAAAGAGGCCTCACAGTCTAACCAATTCAGGTATGCAGGACAAAGTGGTCTAATATAATCAAAAAATGCTCGAAATCATAGCAATCAAACATCAAATCAAAGCCTCAAGATCACAAATGCCCAGCTATCCAGAAAACAAAGTCAAATCAATTTCAAATAGAGCCCAGCAAGGGGCACAGGGAGGCAACTAAACCAGTCATGGGAACCATATTTTTTTGATTTTTTCAGTATTTTTGAAAGCAGTAAATCTATCCTAGAAAGCAGTAAAAGAGATAGGGAATACAAACTGAACTCCTCCCCCAAGCTGAACTTGGCAGTGTCCTCAATGCCAAAAGGTGATAAGGACTATGCTAAGAGGAAAAACAATGTTAGTACCCTCACTCTCTCTCACAAAAAGGAAGCAAAATAAAAAGAAAAGGAAAAGGGAAAGAAAAGAAAATACGAGTTGTCTCTCGCACAGCGCTGGTTTATAAAGGTCCCGCACGACCATAATCCTCCCTCTCTCAAATAGGAGGGGCTTGGCAATGAGTGCCACCCTCATCAAACATCTTTCTCCTCCAAATGGTCTTGACAATGCCTCCAGACGGTGAGGCAACCTTAGGTGGAATTGGAACCTTCTCCACACCTACTTCATCCAGAACCTCATCCCTGCAACAAGATTGTTCAAGCATAGGTGCCTTAACAGCATTGGTTAGTTTAAAAATCATTTTATCATCACCAACACTCAGAGTTAAAGACCCAGACTTGACATCAATGACAGCACCAGCAGTACACAAAAACGGCCTACCCAATATAATAGGAATCTGAGCATCCTCATCCATATCTAACACCACAAAATCAACAGGGATATAGAATTTCCCGACCCTAACAGGAACGTCCTCTAAAACACCTAGAGGGTATTTTATAGAACGATCCGCCATCTGTAAAGTGATTTGTGTGCATTTAAGGGCTCCCATGTTCAGTTTCTTATAAACAGACAATGGCATAACAGAAACAGAAGCACCTAAATCACACAAAGCCTTATCAATAAAAATAGGTCCAAGATGGCAGGGTATAGAAAAACTACCAGGATCTTTTAACTTTGGTGGGGTTTTATTTTGAATAAAAGCACTACACTCTTCAGTAAGAGCGACACGTTCTACCCCACCAAAGTCTCTTTTCTTAGTGATCATGTCTTTCAGAAATTTGGCATAAACAGGCATTTGGGTAATTAAATCTGTAAATGGAATCGTTACCTCAAGGTTCTTGACCATACCCAAGAACTTACCAAATTGCTGATCGACCTTAGATTGTTGCATCATGTGAGGAAAAGGTAGCCTTGGTGTAAAAGGCGTTTCAGAAACCTTCTCCTTTTTCTTCCATGTTTGTTCAGCTGCTGCAGACAAATCGACTTCAGACGTCGAATTCTTCCTTTTTCCTTCCTCTACCACCCTCTTCTTCCCTGCAGTTGGGGTAACCTCATCAATGGGCACTGGAGGGGCATCATATGCAATGCCACTACGAAGAGTGATGGCATTCACATGTTCTCTCTGAACTGGCTGCCCTGGCAATTGTCCCTGCTGCCTCTGTGCATTAGATTCTGCCAACTGAGCAACTTGAGCCTCGAGAAGTTGGATGTGCTTCTCTTGGGCCCTCCTTGTTTCCTCATTTGCCTTTTGCATAGACAATATCAGTTTCATCAGTTCAGAATTGCTAGGCTCTTGTGGGTTGTTTTGTGGAGGTGGGGTGTGGAAATTTTGTGGAGTTTGGAAGTTATTGGTATGATGGAAGTTTTGTGGTGGTGGTCTTTGGAAATTTTGTGGGGTTTGATGGTATGAAGGTTTAGGGTAGTTTTGTGGAGGTGGAGGTTTATAGTTTTGTGGATTTTGGTAGTTATGTGGAGGGGGGAAGGTTTGTGGCCTTTGTTGAAAGGCGTTTGCCTGCTCCATCTGAAATTGACTGAACTGACAGTCATGCCCAAAGTGACCCTGAACACCACATACCTCGCAGTAAGATGAGGTAATGGGTGCTACTACAGACATAGCATTGATACTCATGGGTGGAGGTGTCGGACTAGAAGACTTCATTAGCTGCTGAGTTAGTTGCGCCATCTGAGATGTAAGCAATGAAATAGCGTCAACTTCAAGTACCTTCTTAGTCAAACTCCTAGATGATGAATGGTCATTGGCTGCAAGATTTGATATGAATTCATAACCCTCATCAACTGCCTTGTCTAAAAACACTCCTCCTGCAGACGAATCAACAATACACTTCGTCTGAGGCTGCAGACCATTGTAGAATGTCTGCGTCAAGAACCATTTGTCCATATTATGGTGTGGACACTCTCTCTGTAGATCTCTAAACCTGGCCCACGCTTCCCTTAATGTTTCATCAGGCTCTTGGGAAAACGTGGCCAGTTTATTTCTGATTTCTGCTGTTTTAGTGGGTGGGTAATACTCTCTCAGAAATGCAGCAGAAATCTCACTCCACTTGGTTTCTTTCACATCGTTCAACCATTTTTGGGCTCTATCTCTCAGTGAAAACTCGAACAACATGACTTTGAGTTGATCTGGAGTGACGCCGGCATGTTTAACGGTTCGACAAAGTTGTTGAAACCGTTGCAGATGATTTGCCGGATCTACAGTAGGATGCCCACCAAACTGATTTTGCTGGACCATGCTGATGAGTCCAGGCTTAATCTCAAAGTTGTTAGCGGCGATGGTGGGCATTGGTGGTCCAGTAGAAAGACCATCCGGGTTGGGCACCCCATTTGACTTCAGTGATTTTGACATAACTGAATTCAAGGTGTCTGTTCCAGAGGTGTTCAGCTGAACAGACTGCTTGTCTTTCTGCTTTATCTTTCGGATCCGCCTAATTGTCCTATCAAGATCAGGGTCCGCTGGAATGGGGGAACCGTTTCTTTGGGACCTGAGCATACAAAAGAAACAAAAAGCAGCAGTAAAGGGTACCTCGATTGAAACAATGAAGTTTCAATGAGGTACAGAGAAGTAGACCAAATAATTAAATAAAAACTTAGAGAACTAGCCGTCTCCCCGGCAACGGCGCCAAAATTTGATAGGTTTTAGTCGTGTCACCTAATCAAAAGTAAACCTACGGTCCTATAACTAAGGTAGTCAGTGGAAGCAGGGTCGAATCCACAGGGAGACAGAGTTTCTAAATCAATATTCAACCAATTCAGCTACTCCAGAAGAAATCAGGAAGGAATTAATTAAACTAAAGAATAGACTATAGAAGACGGAATAAATTGAGGATTAAACTATGGAATAAAAATCTAGGGTATTAGGTCGGTCCACCATGCTTATACCAATCAAAAAGGGTCAACTACTACCAAAACCTAAGTCAAGAGTCGGGTGATTAAAGCCTATGTTGAGCTATGGTTAAGACTCAACGCTCATAGTTCAACATACGCCGCATGTTCACTAACGTAATCAGAACTACTGACGCGTCCTAGGCCTCTAGTCGTAAGACGGATCTGTGCAAACAACTATTAACCACAAGCAACCAACGAAACTGCGCAATAACGTTAATTACTCAATAAAGAACAAATCACATCACAATCACCCTAATCAAAACCCTAGAAATCGATGAAAGTCTAAATCACAATCATGGTATAAACATGGATTTCCTATCTAACACCCTAGAAAGAGAACTACTCACTCATAATCGAATTGACAACAACAAAACTAATTGGAAATCCTAAGAATTGCATCATGAACAATTAAATAAATAAACTAAGCAATCAAAGTAATTAAAGAGATAAAGAGTAGAGAAGAGTACCAATTGACGGAAAGCAGGAACTTTTATTGAAATTGAAATAGGTTTGATCACCTCTAAATTAATCTAAAGTGTTTGAATTAAACTAAGAACAATGAAGAATAAAACTAGTCTAAAACCTAATGAAAGATGAATAAAAGATGTAAAATAAAGATGTCCCTAAATAATGAGGAAAAACGGTATTTATAATACCCCCTCAAGTCTAAATAAAACGGAAATTAAAAAGTCGAAGTCCGCGTAAAAGGGTGCCAGACCCGATCGGGCCCGAGGCATGCACCCGATCGGGTCAAACACCAAAAGCCTTCTTTGTTTCTCGTGGTCTCTGGCGCAGCAGCCCAGCACTAAGGATGACATCTGCGGCCCACCCGATCGGGCCTGGGGCTTCCACCTGATCTGGCCTGATGCGTTTTTTGCCCAACACGCTCGCCTTGATACCAGCTTCACAATGAGACCTATCAGCCTCCAACCCGATCGGGTCGGGTGTATTACGCCCGATCGGGTCTGGTGCATGTTGCTCGCCCGATGGGATCGGGCACGCCTTGCCCGATCGTGTCCGCAACTTTCATACCCGATCATAAATACTTCGCCCGATCGGGCCATTTCTGCCCGATCAGTGCACGGAGACTTCCTTCTTGCCTCTTTGGCTCTCTAATCTTCACGTTTAGGGGTCTTGGGACCTCCTAAACTACCCATAAAGCTCGTGAGCCATCCTACGTGCCTCATAACATCTCGTAAAGCCGTGGTTGCTTCCAAAAGGCTTGGGAATAAGGAGAAAACTCCATAAAACCTGCAATTCAATACTAAAACACGAAACCACAACTATATACGATAGTTAGCACAAAATAGCTCCCAAGAGCTCCAATGACGCACAAATTAGCTTGTAAATAAGGGAGAAAACTCTATATAAATACGTGATATCACACGGTCGTGTCCAAAACGACACGGCCGTGTAAACTTGTTACACAATATCCTTCAGCGTACTTCAACAACTACTGCCTCTGTGCAAAAAGTGCTACACGGTCGTGTCCAAAACGACACGGCCGTGTAGACCTGACGTCCAAATCTTCTTCACCAACTTCCAAAGTCACTGCCAAGCTAGGAAAAACAATACATGGTCGTGTCCAAAATGACACGGCCGTGTAGACCTGACGTCCAAAATCCTCAACATCCTCAATAGCTACTGACATGCTAAGAAAAACACTACACGTTCGGGTCCAAGACGACACGGCCGTGTAGGCCTGGTCTTCAATCTTCAACAGGAATCAGTTTACAAACTGATCCTCAGAGGTAAATGCTACACGGTCGTGTCAAAGGCCACACGACCGTGTAGAGCTGCTTCATGCTCTTCAAAGCCTTATCCTCCACCCAAGGGTCTCCAAATACCCAAAACGCTCCAAATACCTATTAGTTAGCCTGGAAATCATCCAAAACAACTAAACGAGTAGTGAAACGACAATTTGACTCAAAGTAATCAAAACCCATACAATGCAAGACTAAAATGCTCTATTCTATATGCAATGACACTAAAAATGCAGAATGGATAAACACAATAGAGTGCTTATCACCCGATGAACATCACCCAATGAACATTAGTTGGACATCACCAATTGAACATCACCCAATGAACAATGAACATCACCTAATGAACATCAATTGGACATCACCCAATGAACATCAGTTGGACATCACCCAATGAACGTCAACAAACGAATAATAAGTTCTCCAATGAACATACTCCAAAATTGATTTGACATGAAAAGTTTCAAACTTTTGAAAATTTGAAAACGTCACCCAATGAACATCAGTTGTGTTAAAAGATCACTAAGTTCACACACAAAAAACAATAAGTTAAATCAAGAGGACATCAATTCGATTCTTAAACTTGACATGAAAATTTTCAAATTTTCAAAAATTATAAAAATGTTCTTTTGATTTGATGTTCTTTTAATTGAAATAAATATTCTTTTAACTGAACATGATGTTCATTGCTTTAAGGTTATATATTTCGAAATTCAAAAGTTTGAATCATATTTAAAAATTGTAAATATTCTTTCGGTTTGATGTTCTTTTAATTGAAATATATGTTCTTTTAACTGAACTTAATGTACATTGCTTTATGGTTGTATATTTCGAAATTTCAAAAGTTTGAATCATATTTAAAAATTGTAAATGTTCTTTTGATTTAATTTATTGTTCATTTGAGTGAACTTAGTGTTCTTTTTACATAAACTGATGTTCATTTGTTGACGTTTTTAAATTTTCAAAAATTGAAAATTTTCATGCCAAATCAATTTTGGTGTCTTGTTCATTGGAGAACTGATTATTGTTCTTTGTGTGTGAACTTAGTGTTATTTTAACACAAACTGATGTTCATTGGTGACGTTTTTAAATTTTCAAAAAATTGAAACTTTTCATGTCAAATCAATATTCGAGTATGTTCATTGGAGAACTGATTGTTCATTGGATGATGTTCATTGGGTGATGTCCAACTGATGTTCATTGTGTGACGTTCATTGTTCATTGGGTGATGTTCATTGGGTGACGTCCAACTGATGTTCATTGGGTGATGTCCAACTGATATTCATAGGGTGTTGTTCGTTCATTGTTCATTGGGTGATGTCCAACTGATGTTAATTGGATGATGTTTATTGAGTGATTTTTATTGAGTGATATCCAACTAATGTCCATTAAAAATTATTCATTATTCATTGGGTGATGTTCATTGAAGATCCGTAAGCAACTAAGCACCTTCCTCGTTGCGTGTGCATTGTAGAATTTGTGCGCTTCATCTATTTATAACGTAAAACTTCCGTTTTCTAAAAAGCCCTGCCCTCCAACTGTTGTCGTCCAATACAAGGATCCGACGTCGGTTCTCTCTCTTCATTACCCGCCATTTCAAAACCCTAAATCTCCCAATCATCCATTCCATTTTCTCCATATTCCTCTGATTATTCATCAACATCACATTTCCATTTCACTCATTCATCATTCCAACATTTCTCTTCAAATTTCTTCTTTAAATCTTCCTCTCTCTTCAACTGATTATTTTCTTCTAAGCATTGGTGAACATCTAATCAAAAAAAGCATACAAAAATGGTGAATCTGACGCGAAATGCGATTGCCGGCATACTTGACGGCGATGTCAACTCCAAACCACTAGTACAGGTTTTGGATATCAAGCTCATCGGTACAAACCAGGAACGCTACCGTTTACTTCTATCCGACACCGTTTCGGCTCAGCAGGCGATGATCGCAACTCAGCTTAATGGCCGTGTTAAGTCCGGCGAAGTTCGTAAGGGTTCTGTCATTCAATTGGTTGAATATATCTGTAGCGCTGTTCAAAATCGCAAGTAAGTTTTGGATTATTAGATTTCTGCGTTAATTTGTTATTATTGTCTGTTTATTTGTTTCGGAAATTCTGTCGGAACAGTATAATTATTGTTTATGAGTAGTAATGTGTTTATTTTGGAGATAGATGGAGAGATTATGCGTGATAATTGAGTTTTCATGAACGGACAATTGTTCGAGTTTTAGCTCACATGATCAAAGTATAATTCATTGGTTATTAGTAGTAATGTGTTTGTTTTGTAGAGAGAAGAAGAAATTTCTGCTTAAAATTGACTTGTCATAACTCATAAACTGATGATATTTCAAGTTTCAGCTCAATTTTATCATGATCGGAAACTGGTAGCTGTGTTGGTATAATGGAACTTAATCGTGGTGTTAGAATTACAATTTCGGTTAGCGTTAGAGTTTCTGGTAGGAGTAGCATGCAAAGAGGTGTTGTGATGAATTCTGGATGTCGGAACTTCAATGGCAGGATAATTCATTGGTTAGTGCACTTGTTAGTAGTAACGTGTTCATTTTGGAGAGAGAAGTAGAAAATTCTGCTTTGGAATGGGGTTGTCATAAACTGATAGTTGTTCAAGTTTCAGCTTAATCTGATCACGATCAAAAAGTGGTAGTTGTGTTGGTATCATGGTATGGTAGAACTCATAATGACGTTAGAATTGCAATTTCGGTTAGCATTAGAGTATCGGATGGGAGTAGCGTGCAAAGAGGTGTAGTGATGGATTTTGGATGTCAATTTGTGAAGTTTTGTTCCGTAGCAAAAATATTACAGTCGGTGGTTACTGTTTGAAGCCAGTGGTTGTGAAAGAGAGGAGAGTAAACGTTCGTTTATATTGAGAGACAATGAAATGCAGTGTACCTAGGTTTATATATGAGTTTTTATTGCATTGATAACGTCGAGTTGGAATCATTTCGTGGTCAATGGAGAATAGGGACGCTTGTTTTGAGAGACGGAGGAATAGATATAAATTAGAGAACTTTGGAGAGATGGGATGTGTGTTATGGTGTATGTGTGAACAATTGACTCTTTTAAGTATTAGTCACTAATTTTGACGAGATCTTGGAGCTCCAGTTAGGTGAGATTTTGCAACTTGGAGGAGACACGTTTTCGGTTATGATATGTTCTTAGTCCCAAGGTGTCGACTTAGTTTTTGAAAATGAAATCTGACGAATTGCATAAGCGTATATAGTTGGATCGAAGCAATTTGAGTGATTACTCTTGCCGTGAGGGGTTAGATATTTCCTAAACTTTCTGAACTTCTTTTTGATGTTTCATATTTTTTCTGAACTTGTCTTAACTTTTCAGTTCTTATAATTTTTCTTTACTTTTCAAGCTTGATTTATTATTCTAAACATTCTGAATTTATTTTGCAGAACTTGTTTTAATTTTTTTGAAAAATGATAGGATTTAGTTGAACAAAATAGATCATTAATATTGTAGAAAAATTGTTGAAACCTCTAGGTAGATGTAAAATAATTAGCAGCATTTGTTATATAGCTGATGGCTTATGTAGCGAGTTTTTCAAACCATGGTTCTCTGCACACTTTAGTAGCATACTTGACATTTTGGTTCAAAGTGAAATACAGTACTTGTGTGGAAACTCAAATTGGGCCAATAATTTTTGCAGGATTATTGTCATTCTCAACTTGGAAACTATTATACCTGATTGTGAGATCATAGGGAATCCACTGATGCCCACTGGAGCTGATTCTTCGGCTGGAAATGCATTGCCTAATAATAATAATAATAATAATAATAATAATAATAATAATAATAATAATAATACTACTGCTTATGCTGTCCGAGGAAGCAACACAAGAATGACTGGACCAAGTAACAGTAACAATGCGGTTAATTTCAGACCTACTGTTCAGCCTGCATACCAGCCACCCCCTAATTACAAAAATCATGGTCCTGTTGTGAAGAATGAGGCACCGGCACGTATACTTCCAATTGCTGCATTAAATCCTTATCAGGGGCGTTGGGCTATTAAAGCAAGAGTGACGGCTAAAGGTGATCTTCGTCGTTATAACAATGCAAAAGGTGATGGGAAGGTGTTTTCCTTTGATCTCCTTGATTCAGATAGCGGGGAGATTCGTGTTACATGCTTCAATGCTGTTGTTGATCGCTTTTATGATGTTATTGAGGTTGGGAAGGTTTATATGATATCAAAGGGTACCCTAAAACCCGCGCAGAGGAACTTCAACCATTTGAAGAATGAGTGGGAGATCTTTCTGGAATCAACTTCTACTGTTGATCTTTGCCCAGATGAAGATGTTTCAATACCCAAACAACAGTTTAACTTCCGACCTATCAGTGAAATTGAGAGCGCTGAAAACAATTCTATATTAGACATCATCGGTGTTGTAATATCAGTGAATCCATCTGTTCCCATAATGAGGAAGAATGGAATGGAAACACAGAGAAGAATTATAAATTTGAAAGATAGGTCAGGCAGAAGCATTGAACTAACCCTATGGGGAGATTTCTGCAACCGAGAAGGTCAGGAGCTGCAAGAATCGTGTGATTCTGGATACTGTCCTGTCATAGCTGTGAAGGCTGCAAAGGTCAATGATTTTAGTGGGAAATCTGTGGGTACAATATCTTCAACCCAGCTCTTTATCAACCCTGATATTCCTGAAGCTCACAGTTTGGCTGAATGGTTTCATCGAGAGGGGAAGGATTTTGCCGCCCAGTCTATCTCTAGAGATGTTATGCCTCTTGGAGGAAGGAACGAGGTACGCAAAACTTTGTCCCAAATCAAGGATGAAGGTCTTGGAAGGTCAGAAAAACCAGACTGGGTTACGGTTAAGGCAACCATATCTTTCATCAAAACAGATACCTTTTGTTACACAGCGTGCCCATTGATGATCGGAGATAGACAGTGCAATAAGAAAGTCACTAAGTCCGGAAACACAAGATGGATGTGTGATAGATGCAATCAAGAATTTGAGGAGTGTGATTACCGCTATTTGCTTCAAGCACAAATTCAGGATCATTCTGGAGTGATTTGGGTGACTGCATTTCAAGAATCTGGGGAAGAGATTTTGGGCTGCTCTGCTAAAGAGTTGTACACATTAAAATCGGAGGAGCAAGATGATGAGAAATTTGCCGAGTTAATTCGTAGTAAGATTTTTGTTCTGTTCCTCTTCAAGCTTAAGATAAAGGAAGAAACTTATGGTGAAGAGCAGAGAGTAAAGACTACAGTAGTGAGAGCCGATAAAGTAGACTATGTAGCTGAGAGCCGGCATTTACTCGATACTATCTTGAAGCATCGTATACGATAAATGCCAAGGTTTATGGTGAAGAGATTCAAATTTGGCTAGTATAATGTAATGAACGACTCAGAGTCTTAAGATTCTAAAAAGTTTTTCTTGGTATATGTTATGTAAGCGGATCAGATTTACCAGCACCTAGTATTAAGAAAGGTGCTTAAGTGTAGTAGAGAAACTAATCAAATTAGTGTTGTTACTCAATTGTGGATAAAGCGAGAACACATTGCAGACATTCAAAATCATGCTTGTGTTTTGGTTGGTATTCTTGTTTGTATATTTATTATTATTTAGGCTTGTTTGATGTTTAGCGGAAAGATAATTGTACTGACTGATTGGACTAGCAAATTATATTAGCTTCTTTGACTATTAACTAACCATGTTAATGTCTGATAGTTTAAATGATAGTTGATGAACTAGGTTTGCTTTTCTAAACTAAAAAGATAACATCATTATTCATTGGTTGATTTCCGATCCTTTATTTGAAAATGCCTCTATTAGGACCTTTTTAATGAAATCTTTTTTCTGAAATGCAATTTGCTAGTTATCAATTACTAAAATTTAACCTTTTTAAATGGCCCTATTGCCCTAATCTTCTAGTTTCAAGTGTACCTTTATTCAATCATCCAAGGAAAGAGATTAGGATCTTCGTGATTCATTCTTTGCTGTTGACAAAATTCCCGCTTAGCAAACTTTGTTTTCAACTAAGGGTCATCAAAAATCAATTTTATTAATTTTTGATGTATTTTCTAATATGTAGTTTAGAGATAACCCTTCATCCCCTAAGGTAACATGACAGCCAGGGGTACGATTCGAGCCAAGTCAAGCTCGAGCAGGCCTTGTCTTAGTTTCACAAATGGGCAGGTTAAGCTTAGCTCACAGCTAACTCAGGCAACCAGCAAATGCTAAGGCAAAAAAGTTTCTTTTTGGTTCAAATTTTTAATGCCAACTTGATACCTGTTTCGAAACATAACTTTTTCATTAAAAGGTATATCCATAGAGTAGCAATATAAACATCTTACTAAATGTATATTTATACACTAGCAATATTACATGTAAAGTCAACTCAAAACAACCAAAAAGAGAGAAATGAAGGGGCCAAGTTGGCACATATTCGAGCTCAACTAAGAAGCTCACCAAGTCGCCTCAGGCCGTCACGCTCAGTTCATACTCGGGTCATCCGAATATGTGCTTAGCTTCAATCAAGCTGAACACAACTCCTAATGACAATAAACAAACAGCAGAACATGTTGAAAGTATTTGGTATTGGTGACAAATTGACAGAAACAAGTAACAGGTATTTGTGATGAACTAGAGCATCTCAAACTCAATAGAAAGAAAAAAGAACTTCCCACGATCATATTTCTGTACTGACTCACACTTGCATGTGACCGTTAAACTGCCATGTTCAAGAAAGAATGGCAAAGCAGTAAGCTCGCATGAAAAGATAGTTATAGTGCAGAACTCGTAAAATGCAAGAAAACCGTTCATACCAAGATATGATGATAATACATGATCAGCTTTAAGTAATGGAAGCAGATGCAAGCGACCCAACATATGTAACATTAAGATCCTGTGGCAGAAGATGATATCTAATTCCGAGTTCTTCAAATATATTTTTCAGTTGCAAGACGAGATCAGATCTTCTACTCCCTTTTTCTGCAATGTTCTGATAGTTGATAGTGTGGGTGACAAAAAGAATCATCTCAATCTTGTTCATGTCCACGATGTCTTTTAATTGTACACTATGACATGGTCTCCAGTGCTGTGGTTTATTTTCTATATACCTGAACCCATAAAAAGTATATTGAATGAATATTCACCTCCAAAGCAACGACAAATGGAGAAACAAGAGCGTATAGCAGACAATGATACCATGGCCTCAAAAGCAACGATAAAAGGAGAAACAAGAACATATAAAAGAATCAACAAAAATCAGGATTCCTTCTGTCTCAGATTCGTTTTTGACCATTTATATGTTTATGTACACGTAAATTGAAGTATTATTAAAAGACCAGTGTAACAAAATCATGGATGAATATGTTTTCCTCTTATTAATTAGTGAAATTTGCGGTCAAAGTTTATGAAGTTTAACACGAAAAGTCAACTTGTCTAAACATATAAGACGGCAGGAATACTTAATAGAGTTATGTAAAACCACGTGCAGAAAACTTACGACTTAATTCGATCCTTTAGAGCTGCGATGGCCTCTACAGTAGTGGAGAAATCGATTGTGAACTCCACTGAGTCCATCATTTCTGGGCTCCGATAGAAATTGCTGATAGGTTTAGTTGCCAAAACTGAATTTGGATAGGTAATCTTTTCATTATCAAATCTTAAGAAGATCGTGGTCAAGATGTTCATCTCTTCAACAACCATCTGGCAAAGCTTTAACTAATTAATACAAATGAGAAAATTCTAGCTCAAGAACACAATGTAATAGGCTATTTTCAGCTCACCTGAACCCCATCAATAACACAACGGTCACCTACATCAAACGGATGCATAATAAACACAAATATGATTGCCTCAAAAACAGTCTTTACGGCATTGCCAAACATGAATACCACAAGAAGAAGCTGAGTTGAAACGAAGACGAGTATTTTGGTGGTCAAAAATCCCATCATAAGATTCCATACTATAACTATAACGATCAACACCACGCCTGAAGCTAAGTTATTTAACTCGTCCACAGCTGTTTTTGTATCATCTAATGAATGGGCAAGTGATTTGCGCTCTAAGTAAGCATTGACCTGCAATCAGAAATTGATACATAAGTACCATGTTTATGCTTCAGATGAAGATCATCAGACGAACTTCAGTATCTTACCACCCATTTTTCTAAAGCCGACTTCTTGATCTGCCCAGTTTCAGTAGCTCCATCAAATAAAGAAAGTACCTGGTTCACTTCATCCATTCTCATGAAACATAGGAGATCATCCTCTTCGATCCACCTAGGTTTACAAAATGATGTAGTGTTCATTATATCAATAAGTTTTACAGCTGGACCGTCTGTCCAAACATTTCTGATCAGACCAAGTGACATTTGACCTATTTTTTGATCCTTTTTTGTTTAAACATCAGATATACAAGAACTTGGGTAATTCTTAAAAATATAGAGGAAATTGCAGTAAGGTGCATAAACTTACTCATAACCAGGTTTCGCAACATTGTTGAAGATCTTAACAGCAGCAGCTTTTGCTTCCCATTCACTCTTGATCTCTTTATTTTTCTCACCTATCTGATCATCTTCACAAAAGTCAAGGGTTTCGGAAAGAGTAGACAGCTTCGTTCTCCTAATGACGTTAATCAATCCTTTCATGGTCCATGCACATACTTTTTCTTGGTTCATTTTCTGAAGTTTCTCCACATTAATAACCTCTTGTTTTACCCCTTTATCTTTAGTTATTCGATTTAAACTCAACTGACTACTATTTCTCAAATTGGGTACCGTCTCCATTAATGGAGGACCCGAAAGAGTTTGAAGTACATACTGATGAAATAATGATTCTTGAATTCGATCAAAGAATCTTTTGACATGGAAGGACAGAGCTAAAGTCTTAATGAGTGTAGCCTTTACTAGCCAAATTCCAGTCCCAACAAGACATCCAACTATTGCTATTGTAATATAATGCAACACTTTGGTGGCTTCCTTTGATCTGTTGCTTCCGCGAATAATCAACAAGATCCATGATAGGAGAACAAAACTCAACCAGAGGAAAACTTGAACACTTTTCTTCAATCCATAGATGAAATAGAGAACTTTCTTCTTAAAAAGTAGTTTTCGTTCTACCAGGTAGACAACAACATTGATGAACCCCTCTGACACCAGTCGACCACAAAATATAACTATAATGAGAACACACCATTTCCAAAACCCTAAACTCCATATTGAAATATTTTGCAAGGTGTAGTTAATCAAACTAGAAATCAACAAAACCATCAAGCAAACAAACACGATCAGCTCTAACAAAACAAATCCTTTTAATTTCTTACAAAAAGGCTGATCTTCATGAAGATTAATGGATTTGTAAACATCCTCATTTTGCTTTTCTTCTTTACCTTGGGCTGCTAATGGTGATCGTAAAGTATTTGAAGTAGCTTTTCGAGGGGGTTGATATGTGAAAGCTTCGCCATTGGGATATGGTGGCTCAAAAAAACGTGATCTGGACTTTGAGAAAGCTGAGCTAGCTAGATTAGTGCGCTTTCTGGTAAGCTCATTTGGGATATTGGGAGGTCTTTGGGGTGTTGACATGGGACTTATTTTTGAAACTCCAGGAGGTATTTCAGTATTTTGGAAGCTTCCTTTATTTTTGTTAGCTGCTACTTCATTAGCAAGAATGGACAACACAACATCTTGTGTTGCTCTTTGCTTAGCAGATTCTCTACTAGCCTTCATTGGAATTCAGTCAGAAGATCAGAAAGCACTGCCGCCGCCAACACCACCACGAACAAGAGCAACAAAGTCAGAGAAGATCCTAGAAGAAGCAAGATTAATGTACACGACCCTACCCCTACAAAAAAAACATCAAGACACTAAAAACGAGTACGAATATAATCCATTATGAACACAAATTTAGTAGAGACCTGCAAAAGAGCATGATTCTCTCTGGTTCTTAAAGAAATTGGAGAGTCCAGTTTTAGCATTAGCAATGCTTTGTTTATTAATTTCCAGGAAGTTGGTTCTTTTTGCTAGTTAGAATGTAATCTAAGGTCGACTTGACAAAATTTTGTAAAGCAGCGAGCATTTTGTCATATTTGCATGCGGCCGTGAGAAAGAACGACCCTTCCCGTCCTGATTGGCTACCAAAAGGTATACGAACTATTCTTTGATCAGGAGGCACCTCTGCCACACTAATTGTCAGGGAATCTCGAGCCAGTTCAAAGGGAAATCTTGAAGCTTGAGAGAACTCGAATTTGGTAGCTAAGGAAATGTACGGAATTCAAAGGCTAATAACTCTGAATGATGTAACATAAACCAACAAAATTGAAGAAAACAAGCATACAACTTAGAAAAACAAACGTGTATCATACATACCCACTTTGTTTCAGTCAGTTCTCCAAATCATCTGATATATGCATGTAGTTCCTACACTGAAAATTTACTGAAATGGTTAAGCACAAAAGACAATGATAATCTTTTAGCTAAGCAAAAAAGATGAAGGTCAAAAGTGCCCTTTAGAATTTAGACTCACCTTAAAGTTGTCTGATCACAGTTTCAGTTTGGAGGGACATGCATGGATTTATTAGCAAACATTTTCTGAGCTCGGTGCAAGTTGGAAGTTGCAACTTGGGTTAAGAAAATCTCGGGCGGCAATATATGAAAGAAGAGGTCAACAGTCTATACACATTTTAATGGTGTAAACAATGGCGGTTGATATGCTCATATAGTAGCAGGTAGTAGATGGCAGCTTAAATTTACAAAATTATTACGATAATTCATCAACCTATGACGAAGTTATATATAGTTGCCGAGTTGCAGCTATATTCTAATTCAACCATATTATATTTAACAAAGGAATCGTTACAACTTGTTAACCCTTGAACTACACTATCTTTTACGGAATTTGAGTCATTTGTTTAGTTTTAATTCTTTTTCCCTTTTTATTTGAGGATTCACCCACTTATACAGGTTGTCTTTTAGCATTCATCTCCTGCATTTCTTCTTGTTGAAAGAGATGCAGCAACAGTAATTTCTACTCACATATACAGGTAATACCTCCTTAAGCTCTTGATTCTTGATGATATATTGATTTGGTGTAGATGACGAGATTGCACAAGTCTATCTAATAGATCAGATACATCGGTAAGGAGGGTAACCATATCTTTTGATTCCATGAAAGCTGCAAAATGGTACTCAGTACCCTGATAGATCTCAATTTAAGATCTTTCAAGCAGAAACTAGCACTTCCTCATGCAGATGACTCCCGCTACTGATTTTTGCTGTCAAGAATGACAACTTTTTCCAACATTGTCACCCCAATAGACATTTTGCTACTTGTCAGGTGATTCTGACACATGACAAGAGTAAACCTTTTATCTTTCTTTCAACAACATGATAGAAAACAAGCAGCAAAGATGCTCAAAGCAAGCTAAAAGCTCATAAAGAAATTGGCATTGATAATTTTCAGCATGTTTGATTACATACGTGACAAATATTAGTTTGTTGTCACAATTGCAACATATACTTCAGCAGAAACTTTACAATCCTTGAGTAAACTTGAGCTAAAGTATCAACCCAAAAAGAAAGAAGGAAACATGAACTGCAAACAATTGTATATAAACATTTCTGTACAAACGCCTGTATGTGCAGGAATAACGTTCTATGTCTTTCCTTGAAGAACGTTTTCTGTCCCAAGACTCCCAACCAAAGGGACACTAAACGTTACAACGTAACTTCTTGTCTCTTTGCAGTGACCACTCGGAGGCTTGAGCCAACCAGTATAATAAGAAGTATACATTGTGTTTATGTGCAGAACGTGTTCAAGACAAGTACCATAGGCACCTACCAAAGGAATGAAGAAAACAGAAGCCAAATATCATCAGTGGGTAAAAGAAGCAGATGCAGGGGGGCCAACATACTTGAGATGCACTTCCTGTGGCGGAAGCTGATATATAATTCCCAACTCTTCAAAAACTTTCTTCAGTTCCAGGACAAGATCAGATCTTCTACTGCCCTTCTCTCCCATGTTCTGGAAGTTGATAGTATGGGTGGCATAAAGAGCCATCTTAATCTTGTTCATATCCACTATGTCTTTCAATTGAACACTATGACCTGGTCGCCAGTGTTCTGGTTTGCTTTCTATGTACCTGAGTCCATTAGAGTATGCTCAAATAAGCAACAACCTCAAAACTCAAAATATGATACAAGAACAGAATACCGTACTCGAATTGTTGGATTGACATGAATAATTTTGCTCAATATAACTTAAAAAGAATAAAGATTAACCCCACTTTACATGCTTCTAAAGCTTAAATTCCCACCATTACGACCATAGTGTGTTGGTTGTGAGGATTTTCTTGATACAGAGCAAAACCACTAACTCTAAGTTAGCAGGTTGCACTATTAAATCGATAACTTACTTAGCGATTTATTGTCGGGGTCGGTTGGCTATCATTTATTATTTCCAATTTTCAGTTCTTTTGCACACTAAATCAGAAATATGTGAACCACAAAAGATTTTGAGATTTCTGTAGTCAGTTTCCAAATTTGATATGCTTACGATGTATAACTAATTATAAAGTTCATTACACCACTGACATCGTATGACTTCTAAAATCATAAAACGAGAAACTGGAGACCAAAAATTTGTTAGCGGTTTCAGTGGATAAATTGCTAACAGTTACCAGTTCTGTTTTAGTGGAAACTGCTAACTCTCAGAAAGTGGTCTTGTTTAGAAATCAACAAATAAAATTGCGTACCCAATCTTACGTGGACGGTAAGGTGGAATTTAAGTTTCAAAACTACCTAATTAACTGAGGATACTTACGATTTAATTCTAGTCTTTAGAGCAGCAATGTTTTCAACCGTGGTGGCGAAGTCAATAGTAAACTCCACCGAGTCGCTCATTTCTGGGCTTCGATAGAAATTGCTGATAGGTTTGATTGACAAAACAGAATTTGGATAGATAATCTTTTCATTATCATATTTTAAGAAAGTTGTGGTCAATATGTTCATTTCTTCAACAATCATCTGCAAACAAAAAACGTTGGTTAACAAAAATGAATATGATGAAGCTCCAAAATGAATTGAAGGTCATATTTTAGACATTTTCAGCTAACCTGAACACCATCAATCACACAACGATCACCTACATCAAATGGATGCATAACAAAGACAAATATGATTGCCTCAAATACAGTCCTTACGGAATTTCCGAACATAAATACCACAAGCAGAAGCTGGGAAGTGATGAACACAAGTATTTTAGTCGTCAAAAATCCCATCATAAGATTCCACACAACAGTTATAACAATCAACACCACAACTGAAGCTATTTTATTCAGCTCCTCCACTGCAGTCTTCGTATCATTTAAAGAATGAGCAAGTGATTTGCGCTCCAAGTAAGAATTTACCTGCAACCAGTAATGAATTTGTAAGAATAATGTCTGTAATACAGGTTCAAAATTTTTTTCCCTGAGAACAAATTCGAAGTAATTAAGCATAATTAATCTACAACCAGATTTAATAATATATAAGAATCATATCTCTTTATACTTCCTTATTCAAACATAGTTCAAAACCAGTGTCTTACCACCCACTTCTTCAAAGCCGATCTCTTGATCTTTTCTGTTTCAACAGCTCCCTCAAATAATGGAAAAACTTGGTTCACCTCATCCATTTTCATAAAACGTAAGAGATCTTCTTCATCAATATACCTAAAGTTCACAAAATGCTAAAGAATTAGAATAATCATTACAGAGAGACTCTTAACTATTTGACTTGCTCAGTTATACAGAGAAGATATGCCAGAAGATATATCAACTTACTTGTAACCAGGTTTAGCAACATTGTTGAAGATCTTAACAGCAGCAACTTTTGCTTCCCATTCACTCGTTATCTCTTGATTTTGTTCACCACTCTCATCATCATCACCATAATCAAGGGTATTAGAAATAGTAGAGAGCTTGGTCCTCCTTATTACACTAATCAGCCCTTTCATGGTCCATGCAGAAATTTTTTCTTGGTTTATTTTGTGAAGCTTCTCCACATTGATAACTTCTCCTTTAGCCCCTTCACCTTTCGTCATTCGCTCTAGACTTAATTGACCACCATTTTTTAATCTGCCAAAACCCTCTGCCATCTCCATGAATGGAGGCCCAGAAAGCGTTTGAAGAACATACTGATCAAATAACGACTCTTGAATCCGATCAAAGAACCTCTTGACATGGAAAGATAAAGCTAGAATTTTAATCAGTATAGTCTTCAATAGCCATATTGCAGCTCCAACTAGACACCCAGCAATAGCCATTGTAATGTAATGTAATTTTTGTTTGGTCTTCCTTGATCTATTATTCCCATGGGTAAACAACAAAATCCATGCTACAAGAATAAAAGTCAACCAAAGGAAAACACGTACACTTTTCTTTAAGCCATATACAAAATACAAAACTTTTCTCTTAAGCAAAAGTTTTCGCTCCACCAAGTAAATAAGAATGGTGATAAACCAGCCTGTGACCAAACGACCACAAAATATTACTATGACGAAGAGACACCATTTCCAAAGCCGTAAACTCCAAATTGAGGTATGTTCCAAACGATGGATAGTTAAGCTAGCAATTAACAAACCCATTGAGCTGATGAACAACATCCACTCTAGTAGAACAAGAACTTTCAATTTCTTACGAGATTGTTGATTCAACTGAAGATCAATAGATTTGTAAACATCATCATCTTCCTCGTCATCTCTTTCTTGAGTTGAAAAAGGTGATTTCGGGACACTTGGAGTGCCCACACTAACTCTAGGAGACACCTTAGGCGTTCTAAGAGGTGTTTTAGAACCCACCAAATGAGTATTTTCATCAATGAAATCTTCATCACTAGGATATGGTGGCTCAACAAATCTTGATTTCGTTTTCGATAAAGCTGACCTAGCTAGTGAAGTCCGCCTTCTACTAAGCTCCGTTGGGATTTTTGGAGGCCTCCGTGGGGTTGACAACGGGCTTATCTTAGTAATTTCAGGAGGCATTTGGGTATCAATTGAAACTCTTCCCTGTTGTCCTAACTTACTTGGAGAGTTGCTCACCCCTTTATTCACTGATTTCATCCCAAAATCAAAACCCTCTTGGGATGTGCTTACATTGCTTGAACTTCCACCTCCCTTACTCATATCAGCTGCTATTCCAGTAGCAACTATAGATACTATAACATCATCAGTTGCACTTTGGTCACATAATTCTCTGCTACCCTCCATTCCAATCGAATCACTATCGCCACCAATCCCACCACCACCACCAGCAACACCAACTCAATGAAAATCCCAAGAAGAAACAGATTCAAATATACACAATAATCATAACCCAGAAAAAAAAAGATAAATTTTTTTTTTAAAAAAATCAATCAGCAACAATACAATATATGAACTTCAAAGTTGCTAAGACATGAAAATCAATCCCCAATCACAATCATTTCCACAGTCAGCTGATGAACACCATTTTGATACTAACAAATTTGTCATTTTTTTTTCTTTTTTGCATAAAATAGCTAAACAGATAAAGATTCTGAAAGAGTCAGTTTGACTAACCTGAAAATTCTTACTTCCCAATATGGAGGAACATGGAATTAGCAGCAAAAATCCCAGGTTGCAATAATTGAATTGAAAACAAAGAAGAAAGAGCAATAATGGGTATTTTTAAAGGTGTGAAAATGGAGGTGGGTATGGGTGTGTTCAATAGTAGTGGGCAGTGAGTTGAAATTTACCAATTTGAGTAAGTATTTTAGTTAGCTCCTTGAACGTGTGATAAATTTCTTATAATTTCTTTCTATATTGAAATTCAACATTGATCCTTCCTAATAATTAATTTAATATTATAGTCAATATACAACAACACCTAATATTTTGGGTTTTTGCACTTTTATTGGGTGGCTTAAAGAATATACAGCGAAGAAGAAGTTAATAAACACCTTCTGAGAAGATGATTATCATCAATATTATTGCAGATAGCAGTAGCAGAAGCAAGCACAGTTGCTCTTGAATTCCAGCTCTTCTTCTTCCTAATTGTTTTCCCTCCATGCTCATTGTCTCCCCGTTCACTCTCCCGCACTAATAGTTATACGTTGCGGTTGCTGGTTCTCGGTTCTCCCGTGTAAATCTAGCGGAGTCGAACTAAACTGAACTGAATTGATGAGAGACTTTAGAGTTAAATTAAATTGAATTGAACTGAAGTGAATCGAATTATACTAAATACTATATAAAAACAACAATAGTCTTCTCTCTTCTTCCTTCAAAACCTTAAAATGAAACTTTTGTTGATATAGGGGTTAAAGGCTGATGGTAAGCCGTAAGCCCCTATTTTCTTTACTTTCTACTAGTTCTCTAATTTCATGGTGAATAAAAATCCATTATCTTTCAATGTGAGAGTTCTTCTAACCAATTATTGGGTTTTATCTATCTCCCGAGAGTTTTATGATGTTCTTTGGTTTTGTAGAAATTGATTTGTTGATTAAAATTTGTGCAATGTCGCGGTAGAGGTTAGTTCTACATCTACAAACAATTGTATTAGATTCAGTTCAATTTCAGGACTACAACGAAACGGAAGACCCCTCGTGAAAGGATGTGTCAAACAGTGATGTAAAATAGGGTATTCGTCATAACTCATTTACAACGATCGTAGTTTTATCAAATCAAAATTTTATTTGATCCAAATTATTTTGTACTATTTGTTAGTTCTAATTTCTATTGTAAATGGCGTATGACTCTTTTATTAATAAAGTAATTTTACCTTAAAAAAAGTTAAACAACAATTAATTATTAAATAATAATTATACTGATAACTAATAATAATTAATAATTATTAATAATAATTAATGAACAATGATAATAGTTAGATGTCATTACATTTGTAATAAATAACTGTAAAAATGATTAGCGCTCTTATTAGTATTAGAGTCTTCTACCACGTTAATGGTAGAAGAACTAGGATTGACCTCCTTAATTCCATCTTCAATCCGGATCCCTCTTCAATGCGAAGATGAGTACCCGATTGCTCAACGTTCATATCAATATTTTTTATCCTTAAAATTATTCCTAACATCTTTCCACAAAGCGGGTAGCTCGTCTATTATTGAGGAAAAAACAAACATCTCATACATACTAATGTCATGTTAATTACTACTTTCTAAAATTCTTTGAATTTCATGGAAGTGTTCCATTATTGGCCTAGACTCGGCTATTCTAAAGTTGATGAAATTACTAAGGAGAAACTTTTTGCTAAAAGCATATTCGGCCATATACTTAGATTCAAAATTATCCCAAAGAACTTTAGCGGATTCATAGAATTGATAAAAATAAAAAAAATCATCAGACACACCATTAAGGATGTAACTCCGACAAATTTACTTATTGTTCTCCCACTTGTTCCTCTTTTGAGATGCCTAGTTTCATCTTCCGTTTTGGAGTGTTGAGAACGTTCACCACGCTAAGAGAAGTGAAAAGGAAATGCATCTTCTTTTGCCATCTTCGAAAACCAACGCTTTCAAACTTGTCCAACCTTTGAAAGTTCGATGTGATTTTAAGGATTGTAGCCATCGTAAAATGATATTGCTTTTGTATCGTTATTGCAAATTACCGGGCACAAAGAAAAAATAAGAACAATGGACAAGGACTCTTCTAGGCATGAGCATAACTTTTCCAAAAGCAACATTTCAACCCTATATATACTTGAGCACGAGCTGCACGGAATTTACCTTTAAAATACAAAGAAGAACAATGATAATCACGCCCATCACTCAATTAGATCAAAGATTTGTGTAGGAACTGCAGTGATGATTGATTTCTTAGAACAGAGAGTGCAAGGTTGAGAGAGAGTTTCTCTTAATTTCTTCATCTTATGTGGGAAATCTTATAAACAATATTGTTGGCCAGAAACCGACGAGTAACAGTTCTTGAGCATAAAACCGTCAAATGACTCCAACCTAGTTTAAGTATGACACATTAAGCAAACAACTTAACCTTTCATCACTGATCTACCAAATACTCTAAATTGTAACAATAAATATCATCCAACAAGATTAAATTTTTCAATCAAATTGTAACAGTAAGAACTAGCAATCCAATTCTGCTCCACTGTGAAACGAAATTTATCTTTTTAACTCTACATATCTGAGTTCATACTGAATTTGCACTCGAAATTCTACAGTATATACATATGCTCAACTTCTTAAGAATTGACAAACATTACTTAAGCTGGACCAATATCGATTACCTTGAAACAAAGCATACATACAAATCAAATCATGCAAAGCTCAAAAATATTTACATTGATGAACAAGACATGAAAATCAGATAATCACTCTCAAATAAACAATTCACCTTCCGCTAAGGCTAGACAATGTACTAAGCATTCCTCCACTTAAGGAATCCTCACGAGTAAACGATGGGGAAGGCGCTGGCCACACGAAGGCAGGCTTCTCAAAAGAGACAAATGGTAGACTTGCTTCACCTATCAAAACCTGCAGAACATATCCTATAGATGGCCTCATGTATGGGTTTGGATGGCAACAAGCCAACCCCAAAACAAGCATGCATTTTGCCTGCCTCTCATCACAATTTCCCTTCAGTTTAGGGTCTATAGCATTCGTAACCAACTCCGATGAATAAAGTTTCCACACCCAATCAATGATATTGTCACTACTTTCACCCTGCTCATCTCGAATTCCAGGTCTTTTACCAGAGGCAAGCACTAATGCCAGAACACCAAATGCAAAAACATCTGTTTCTGTCGTTGCTTTTCCTGTGAGGAAGAGCTCAGGAGCCATATACCCAGGTGTTCCAGCAATTTCTTTGGTGGAATGATGAGTCTTTTCACTTAGTTTGAACATCCGAGCTAGCCCAAAATCTCCGAGTCTAGCAGTGAACTCGCTATCCAACATTATGTTGCTGGCTTTTATGTCTCTGTGTAGTACTCTTTTTAAGCATTCATTGTGAAGATAATCCAAAGCTTGGGCTACACCACATATAATATTATATCTCTTGTTCCAACTTAGCTTGGTATCATTGGTTTCCCTCCTTAAGTTATCATCGTTGCAGTATAGGAGCGTGTCTAAACTTCTGTTGTGCATGTACTCGTATACTAAGAGGAGTTCATTTCCTTCATAACACCACCCAATCAGTTCTACAAGATTCTTATGATGAAGGCTTCCAATTGTGGTGACTTCAGCAATCAAATTTTGCATTCCTTTTGGTGTATTTTTAATCCTTTTCACTGCCACTAAATGTCCCTCCACAGTTCCTTTAAAGACTACGCCAAAGCCTCCTCTTCCGAGTTCATTTTTCTGACAGAAATTCCCTGTTGCAGCCTTCAGATCCTTGAGCTTGAACTTCTTCGGACCTACTCCTGAAAATACCGGTAAATTGTAACTATCGGATGACCGGGTTTTTCTTTTGCAGAACAAATAACCACTAACTCCACATAATAAAACCACAATGCTCACTGCAATCACCACCCAAACCCACCTTGGCAGATCTTCACCTATATCATCAATGGTAAAATACCATTCTAAAATGCAGTTTTTCTCGACTGATACTGATCCAGTTGAAGCAGAAAACCCAACATAGACCTTTTCATGAAGATACCAAGCAAGATTAAAATCAGAAATTGATAAAACTGGAGGTTCAGCTCGTACTAACTTCCCTTGAAAGATAGATATATTCATTGTTTTCGTCATGCCATTATAGAGGATCATGGCTGTGAGATTTGTAGCACTTGCAATGGTTATACCTGAACTGTTTAATGAGGTATGGTTGATGGAGTTAATGCTGTTGATGTTCAATCCGATATGGTTGTCATCAGGGTCTTCTGGGAAGCTTTTCTTGGTGTCAAACTCAACTGCAACTATGTTTCTGGCTGAGGATCCATTGGTGCTAGCATTGACTATCCCAAGCCATTGACCATAGCTATTATGTGGAACCGTTGGTTCTTTAGTCAAGATGAATGCAAGCCCTTCACCTGGAGGTTTAGACTCGGGTGATACATTGAGTACAAATGTAGAGTTGAAAGATGCCACTCGCTCTCTTTTCCACAGCCTAATGGGATTTTTGTACAAGACTCTTCCTGTAAGATTGTATATGGGATCGCGAATGTCCATTGTAACTTGAAGAGCCTGCTTGACTATATAGGCGTCCCCTGATGTTTTGAAATCTCCTTCATCTTCTTTAAGGAAGATTGGATAAGAGAGATTCAAGCACCATCCTCGGCTAACTTGCCCAACCAACAAAAACAATATAAGCACAACAAACTTGTTACTATCAGTATTGGTATTTAAAGTCTGGAAATGTGGCATCTTCATCACCATTTGGTTGGTGAGATCAATTACACAACCAGGGTGTACGGCCGAATTCTTCAGGAGGCTACTGCCCTTTTTTCATAAAAGGAGAGGTGTTAGAGATCAATTATCTCATCTTTTATTGGTTTGAATAGGTAATTGATCAGCTTGATATGGATTTATGCTCCATGTTTTGATCATTACTCAGTCTTCGCCTCTTCGGTCTTTCGTTTAGTTTATACATTTTCTGATTTGGCTGAGATTTTGTGCCTCCTGAGAATGTCATTGATTTTTTCTACATTATGAATTGTTGTTGGTTTCTTTAATACATTTTCGCTAAGATAATTCAAAACACACTGAAAGTTTCAATAATTCCTTTGCAGTGCAATAACTCAGTCATGTTGGCTTTTGAGATATACCCATCAATTCTGTCCTAATTCTTTCTGCTAACCAGAAAATATTGACTAATAACTCTTTTTGGAAAAAATGAATTCTTCTGCATAAACGTTGCATTTTTAAGGCATTCCCGGAGTAGTAGGCTAATCTCAATAATTTATTCATTCATTTTTAGTGGGCATAAACATACATAGAATAGAACGGAATTATGTTAAAGATATAGGAAAATGTACTAGTATGATGTATGTTCCATATTGATATTAGAATGAAGTATGTGGCAGTCCATGTAGCACGCTGACTTGGTGTCATTGTGGCTCCGCTTCACATGTTGGCCCACATCATACACTAACATGTCACTTTTTAAATATCGCTTAAAAATTGTAAGCAAGAAGAATTGAACCCCATGACTCATTACTTGAAAAGTGACAACACTACCATTATACGACATCTTTGTCTTGTGCAGGCAGTCAGATAATCTGTCACCCGGACCAGGAAGCCAGCAAGTCTGTTGCTTTCTCTGTCTTGTGCTCCATGAGGGCCTACTAAGTAATGCCTACAGAATAAAGCAACATTCTGTTCCTCTTCAGCACTGAGTTCTTCCAATAGTGCCTTGAACAAAGGAGTTTACAAGATGTTTCTTCCAATTCTAAGTGGAACTCAATATTTGCAACTATTACTTGGTTGATTAGTGGGAGAATGGCAAAACCATCAAATCATGCGGTCATACATCAGAGACAACACTCTAATTAGTTGGCTCAAACCTTTGCTTCTTATTATGCTCAAAACAGCCAGGTTCGTTAGCTTACTGTGAAGTGTCCACACGGTCGAAATGAACTAGTATCGATCGAGTTATTAAGGTTTAATTTCAAGTACGACAGAGTAAAATAGAGCACTAAACTACCATTCCAGAAGTTGAAATGACCGTTTCAATCCCCATAACTAGCATTCTGATCATTAGAAGCACTGTTCCACTCCTGTACTCCGTAAGGTTTTCAGAATGTTAGGACAACAGTTTTGAGTGAAGCAGTTGGAACAGCTTTTCCGACCACTGACAAAGACCGTTCAGATACTCTATTACGCCTTATATAAGGCATCACAGAACGAGAAATTAAGGGGATTCAACATATGTGCTTCACCTTGTACTGTAATCTAGTTGTTTAGGTTTTAGAAACTTTCATTAGCTTTAATTACTCATCAACACTTCTTAGTTTGTATTTGAATTACAACTTTTTGTAGCAATTTTTTCGTAAATTATTGGATCCTTGTTTCTGTTTTTATAATATGATCATTTTAAACTTATTTTCTCACCTGAGCATATTTCTTTGCACTATTTGTTGTTTGTTCTTTGTTTATGCTTTATCTCTTTTGTCTATCTTAGTTGATATAGATCTTCTTATAGTCTATCTTTTACTCATGTTTATCAGGTCTACCATGCTTAGTTCCATGCCTATCTGAGTCGGCTTTGTTATTTTGTTTCGGATTCATACCCGGTCGATCGACTTTCCCGAGTCCAAGCACTCACCAGTCACCACCAACTTCACTTGCATCTATTGGAGGCTCACTCCAAGCACTTTCGGATCACTTACAGTACACGGGTCTATGGAGGAAGGGCTTGGGTTAGGAGCGTGTGAGCAGGGGTTAAGAAACAAGGGAATGAATCCATTTGTTTTTCTCAAACTAATATAATACCCCTCAATTTCCAGTCTTGTAACACTGTCAATCTCCAACTCAGATGTGGGGTTCAACACATTTTACTTCAGTTAAATCACAGAGTATTTAGTATGGTTTCTTCCATATTTGCAAAGATCAATGAAAAGTTTTCATACTTTTAAAGTTACAAAAACCATTCAAGCTCATTACACAATCATTATTTCATAAAACTTTGGGAAAGTAAGAAACGAGAACATAAATCGGAAATAAGAACTGTAAAAACAAGGATCCTAGTATTAGAAAAATAAAACCAAGTTCTGTATTATTAAGGTAAAGATAAAATAGCTAAAATATGAAATTGCAGTTTACTATTAGTTATACCGATTCAAAAAGCTAAAATATGTGCATGACTAATCTTATTGAAGGGATGATAGCATGAACAAAGATCCTCTTTAGTTTGGAGGAGGGAAGAAGATTTCGTCAGAAGTCCTCTTTGAACGAAACTGATTCTCCACATCAGTAGACACATTGAAAGCGGCCTCAAGCACTCCCGGCGACAATGCCTTCCAAACCGAAGTCCTCCCTGCCAAGTGAGTGAACACAGGACTGCCAAAAACATCCACACACAAACGATAGGAAAATATATCAGTTCAATTTTTAAAAAATAAGTTGGTCATCAGAGAATTAAAAATGCATATACATATGTAAATGTAGGTAGGATGCTTACTTTGGAGTGGAGATGATAGAGAACCATTCAAGTCCATCATTATCAGCAATCTTTGAAACCACAAAGAACCTTGGCACTATGAACAAATTGCCTGCCTTAATAGTGGTTTCCAACACCCTCTTACCATCAACCCCAACAACTTGAACTCGGCCACTTCCTCTGACAATGTAAGTCACTTGGAGAGCCGAGTCACAGGAGAACCCGGGTGAGCACATAGCCTTTCCATTCAGCCTAACAAGGTCAGCTCCGAGGCCTACCTCACCTACCAAGGGCAGGTTCTTGGTGTTCAACACAACCACCTTTCCACCATCCTTAATTTCAACATCCAAGGGTGCTTCCTCACAGTTTAATGCCATACCATCTCGGTGCTCCTCCTTTGGTTCAGGCATTTTGTGGGACCCATCAAGCTTGATTATGCCTTGGGAGGATTGGTTGTTAACAAGGGTCTTTACTACATCTTGGGGCAAGTCCCATGCTCGGCCTACAAATTCTGGTGTGAATCCAGTGAAGATTCCGTTAGAACCAGTGAGGAAGAAATCAGTGAATTCACCGCGCTTATGGGCCTTAGAAGTTTCGCCCAAGAAGAGGACTGTAAGTTCAGTGTCCTGTTTGTTGAACCACCAAGTAACAACACCAAAAGGAAGAGCAATTGCATCTCCCTTCTTGATTGCAATCACTTTTTCCTCTTTCTCAGGGAGAACAATTCCAGCAGTTCCTTCCCCTGTGCAGGCCAAATCACATGTCAATTATTAAGTATATATAATTACATAATGTATTTCAATTTTCAAATAATCAATGGTATTTTCACAAAATTACAAAAAAGAACATATTAATCAGAAAGTCATCATCAATGGTAATTGAACTAGTGCAGATATTCCTTGGCCAAAACCCATCAAAATCACACTTTTTCAATTAAAAAGCATCGTTTTCAAAGTTCTCTCAACCAATCAAACAACAATTATATGATCTATCAATCATGTTCAGGTCACTCACTAAACAATTGCTTACCAATCCACCCAACAAAAATCTAAAAAAACTCCTAATTAATTCTAGAAAAAGTTACGAGATTGAAATAAAATCAACAAAAAATTTCCCAAAAGAATATTTCTTTTTCGTATATCTAATCTTTTGAATCCACTAACTTCATCCAAATATAGCACATTAATGCCCCAAACAATAAATAAAAAGATTTAAAAACCTCAAACCTCAGAAAAAGGCATTGACTTTCAAAGCGGATAAATTCTACCAATACTGATCGATGAACAATTATAAATTGCAAATTAAAGTGAACAATATGCATGAAACTCATAAACCCAATTCCAAATTATTCATATAATCATGTAGTGGCAGACCAAGCAATTTAGTTTTGGGACGTCACTTATAAAATCGACAATTCACGTAAAGTAATGAAAAAACTTTTACTTGTTATTATTTACGGGTCAACCCCTTACCAATGTAGGTTCCGCATGCTAATTATTAGAGATATATTAGGATACTAAAGATCATATCTTTAGTATATATTAGTAGTTAGGATATAATATTATCTTAGAGGAAATATTATCTTATGATCAATAAATTCTTAACACTAATCATGCAAAGAAAGAAAAATAATGTAAGTTTAAAAAAAGGTGATACCTTGAAGAACATAAGCAACTTTAGAGGAATCAGAGTAGCAGGGAAGAGCAAAGCCAAACTTGTTAAGGGAAAGTTTAGCAGCACCAATGTTTCCTTCTTTAAGCATTGGGAGTTCTGTGGGACACCATGAATAGTAGGACCCACCTTCACTTCCATAGATCTTCTTTGACAATTGGGGTGACAAATCAATCTCCATTTTTTAGATTTGGAGTTAAAAACGAGAATTCAAAGTTATTTTGGGTTTTAGAGAGAATAATGAATTGGTAGATGTGAAGGAAGGTGAGGTTTGAGGGTATATTTATAGGTTTTAGATGGGCTAATAAATCGATTTGATAAAGGATAATGATATAATTTGGATAAAGAAGTTATTAACAATTGTTTTGATATGATAAGTTCTAGATAATATTTGATTTAGTTTACTTATTGGGATAATATCTTGTGGATAATATCTTGAAATGATTAAGATTGAAGTTTAGATCAAGTTCGGATAATAATTCTCATCAAAACGACAAAAAGGTGAAGATTGGATTAAAAGTTTGTTTTTTTAAGATAAAAGATAGTAGTATTAAATTTATGGGGTAATTTTACAATGTGTAGCCACTATAATTATTTAAATCTAAACCCTTCATTAGTTATAGGCTTATCTTGTCCATTAATCTAAATGATTTAATAAAAAAGAAAGTCAAAGTTTTTAGAAGTTAATTATATTTAGGGGACAAGATGAAATCTACAAAAATTAAGGGGTTAAGACTTAAGATAGAAACTATTTCAATGGCTACAATAAAATTGTAGCCATTGAATAACCTTCCAAATCTATGACTAAAAAAAAGAATTTTTAAATCTATTTATAGAAGGTGTTTTTTTAAACATAATACCATATTTCACGATGTTTGATCTTTCAAGTTAGTATGTGATGTACGATTTGATTAATTTTTTGTCGTGTATGTATATTATACTTTATCGTAAAAAACAATAATTTATCAATACTTATACATATGACCTTATAATGTGATTAATTAATTATGTGAAACTATTCAATGCCCTAAAATAACCACACGACGCTTTAATCTTGTCTTTACTTCCTTCTTTACCTCTTACTCCTTTCCCACTCTATTCACACCTTCTCACAAGCTAAACTCTCACTTGCCCACTGTTATCCTAAGATTCAAGTTTCTTTGGACTCGGAGGTGGTGGCTCGTATTTTAGCTGTAGAGGAAACCCCCTCTTCTCTTTACTATTTCATTGTTAAAAAATGCAAGGAATTGTCGCATAGACCGGAGTGGGATATCACACTTGCCCATTGTTATCGGGAGGCTAACCGAGCTGTGGATTGGCTTGCCAACTATAGTGTTGGGTTATCTCCGGAACTAGTTTCCCTAGAGGCGGACTCAACGTGTCTCCGTGCTATTTTATTGGAGGACCTTAGTGGAATGGCTTTGCCTAGAATAGTGCCAGTAGTGGCAACTGGCAGCATGAGTTGAAACTTAATTTGTTAGCTACGGCTATAATTTTTGCTTTCTTAGTTTTCTAGTTCTGTTTTTCTTTGTTTTTGGTTTGTTTTGTTTCTGTTTGTTTTCTTTTCTTTAGTTCTAGTTTGTCTTTTCTTTGTTGGGCTTGGCCCTCTTTCAACAACAAAAAAAACAAGCTAAACTCTCAACAAAGCCAGGACTTCACCTCCACATCACTTTAGCTAACTTCACACCAACCATTGTTGTCATAACAAGATTTACAACGCCTACATTCCTTCACGTCAATGACAATGTTATCATTGGTGCAACCTACACGCAGCACCATCTCCAAAAGCAATATGTAGTCGGAAATAGAGAGGAGGGAAGGAAAGCACCCTACTTCGTCGCTTATTTTCGGCAAGGTAGTTTTTAAAATTATCTGGTGTAACAAGTGAAAACACTGTTATACCTAGGCACAAACGTGTGAAAAAACACGTTGTGGCCTAGGCATAGACGTGTGTGAAACACATTGCCTAGGTATAACGTTTTTTTCACACGTGTTGTCATTCTATTCCGATTTATATGTGGCAAAAATTTATGTTTGTTGATATATGTATATTGTATGTTAACAAATTTGCAAAGTAAACTAATTAGAAATAGCCATAATTTGTAAGTATATTAGTAATTTTTAAATTAGGATATTCGAGATACTTCCTTCGTCTTTTTTGAATGTTACACTTTCTTTTTAAGAAAATTTTAATGAAGTATATTTTCCTTTTTGTTAAAAGTTTCTCTCTATCTCTCTCTAATCACATGGTACACACTTACTTTTCTCGGTACCACTCTCCTACCTATAAATTGTCTAGAAGTCCGTGAAAAAAAGTATAACTCTACAAAAACGGAGATAGTATAGGTTAATTCAAGTATATAATATTCTACAAGGTTGTATATATAATCTGGGGGTTAATAAAGAAAACTCACCCTTTTTCCTTTAAAAGGAAAAGAAAATGTACCTTAAAACAGTATCAAAAGCGCCGTCTGTGGGGATCGAACCCACGACCACGTGGTTAAAAGCCACGCGCTCTACCACTGAGCTAAGACGGCTTCTGTTGCTTTGTTGGTTTAGATTTTTATTCTAGCAAAGAAACATATGACAAAATTCTATTCCACGTCTCAACCAACAGCTCGCATCAATCCACAAACGCTGAAACTGAAGCAAGCTTGTGAATTGTAAAATGAATTGGCTAAACTTGATTTTAATTTCACTGCGCTATGAAAACTTAATTAATATATTTTCTTCTCATTGCTCATTTAGAGGCTATTAAATGAAGAAAAAAATTAGATTTGTGTATATTATGTTCATGGTATACTCGAGTGTATGATGAATTTACTTCATAAAAAATTAATTGTAGATAACTACTAATTAACTTTTTATGTACTTCCTTTATTCTGTATTAATTGCTACATGTAGAACTTTTACATTTTTCAACACACACTGTTAAAAGTTTATATTTTTAGTTGTATTTTTATAAAAGTTGCAAAAAGTGGATAGTAATTAGTATATAGAGAGATCTAAGAGGATCTCATATGAATAGTTTTATCGTTATGTATCATTCATAATAGAAGGTCAAAGAAAGTTTTGTGAATAGAGTAAAAATTGTTAATGTTGCAATTAAAATAGAACGAAAGTAGTATTAATTAACATGGATACTGCATGTAGGCTACCCACCCTTAATAAAGTTGGTAGGAAGTGATGGTAGTGGAATCTTACTTAACTTACCAGATAATTTTTTAATGTTTTATTAGTAGTGAGTTGCCTACCCGCTGATTAGGTGTAACAATGTCCCACTAAATCAGATTCCAAGAACAAAATTGCCGAAAGTTGAAAAAACACTATGCAACCATATATCCAGTTTGATGGTTAAAACTTAAAACATCATATAAGGTACCTATTTTCTATAGGGGCTAGTTGGCGCCTATCTCCCAAAAGGCAAAAAAAAATCATACTACAACCAAAAACATGACCCTAAAATATACTCCCTCCGTTTCTTTTTGTTTGTCCTACTTTCCGTTTTAGTCCGTTTCTTTTTGTTTGTCCTACTTTTTCATCTTTCCTTATATAGAAAAATTATATTACTCATTTACCCCTACTTTATCACTTTTTGGTCCCACGTATACCTTTTAATCTTCTCTCACCTACTTTAATCACCAATTTACTATAAAATAAATGAACTTGTTAATTATTGTCCCCACCCACATGTCTATGACATCACTCTCCTTGATATTTGGAGCTATAGTAAATAAGACAAACAAAAAGAAACGGAAGGAGTACTTCTGAAGTTTGGATTTAAAAAGCACAATAAAAATACAACCAAAAACATGACCCTAAAAATCATACTAAGACTTTGGATTTAAAAAGCACAATAAAAATACAGTAACCATTAGTTGAAGTTTATAAAATAATATTCTGAAGCATGTGGCTTAGAGCACAACGTACGACATATACTTTGATTTTAAAAATAATTTACTTGTAAATGCCATAAAAAAGGTACTCTTATACTTTATGTTTGAATTTACAAGTAGTTTAATTGTTTACTACTAGAGACTCCCTCCGTTTTTTTAAATATGCACATTTGCTTTAGCGCATGGATCAAGAAAAAAATGCAAAAGTAAAAGAGAAAGATAATAAAAGTAAGGAAAAAGTGAAAAGGTGGAGAGAAGGAAAGAAATAGTAGGAGAGAAGTGTAATAATTAGGTGAGCCAACTACATTTATAGGAAAAGGTAGAAGTGTACCAATTAAAAAAAACACACTAAAATAAAAAAAAATATACATGTTAAAAAAATGGAGGAAGTAATATAGTTGCACGACAGCCCGAGCAAAGCTCCAACTTACTTTTTCAATGGAGTCATTTATTAAAGTTTGATAAAGTTAGAAGGGACTTTAGAGCGAAATATACTCATTTAGGAAGGATTAAGTGACTTTAATTCTGGTATATACGTAAGTATAAATTACTTTTTTCTAGGACATATACATAAATAAGTTGTTTAATATGTGTTTTCTTAAGAATAAGGAAAGATTGTAAAAAACCACCATTTAAATTCACTTTTTTTAAAAAAAAAAACCATCATTTAAGTTTTTCTATAAAAATAACCACCACTTATGTTTAATTTTTGTAGGTTTTACCACCACTTAACGGATTTGTCTGTTTGTTGTTATCTCTATCGTCTACTCTATGGGACCCACTTTCACACGTGTCGCCTTATATCTCGCCCATTTTTCTCTCTCTTGCTTGTTCCTTTGAATTCAAAACCATTTTTTCCTTTATTTTTGGGCTGTTTAAATTTTATTTTCAGGGGTGTTTATTTTTCATGGAAAAAGAAGATGAATAGATGTTGGTCCTATAGAACTTCTTAGTTTACTACAAGAGGGGGGGTGAATTGTAGTAAAGACTATTGAGGACTAATTTTTGCGGAATTAACAAGTTAAAATGAAATAAAGAGAAGTTAAAATAACGAACACTAGAACTGCTTTTAAACAAGATCTTATTCCTATTTTCTCTGGGAATAAATCTTGCCCTTTTATTTATAATAGTAACTTATACCCTATTATAAACAGCAACTCACTCTGTTCCTCTAGGAACTGGTTCCCAGAATCCCAGTCACCTTGTTACCCCTGAACACGTGAGTTCCTCTCTTGACTTCACTCGAAGTTCTCTTTCTCTTTCTTATCTTTCTCTCTTGAATGTAGAAATTTTCTCACAAAATTTCACTCACCCCAACTCAGATTAATGGAATATAATGAATTGTTGAAGAGAATAAAACCGAAATAACTTTCTAAAAGATTTACACAATTATCGTAGAAAGTCTTAAGAACTAAAATTGAGTTCTTCTTAATATATATAGATGTGATAAATCTTCAACGGTCTTCTTCAGCTTCTTTGAAGTGGACGCAAGCTTTTAGGGATTATCTTCCACCTTCATAGCCGTTATGGACCATGTTAATGCCACGTTCCATGATCGTGTGTTTGCACGGGTTGAATGAGTCTTCGAGTCTTCCACGATCTTCTCAGCAGCTCTTGACTTGGTCTTTGGCAGTTTAGGATATACGTTTGATGTGCGGTTAGCTGGGATCATGGCTCCTAGAATCTAGGACCTAAACCCATCAATTCAGCCACGCATCATAGCAATCTCTTCAACGTCTATTTTCCTGTAAACCATTAACAAACTCAACTAATATTATGGAATCCAATATTCCATAATATTAGAATATTAATTCTACACAAAATAACTAAATATTCTATTTTCCTAAACAACTTAATTTTGGTAATTATAAAACCAATTCTCCATAAGTTTATTTTAGGTAAAATAACTAATTAAATAAAACTATATAAATAATTACATGAACAAAAACTAGTTAAAAACAAAGTTAAAAACTATTCATTTGTCATCATCAAAATAACGAGTACAACAATAGAGTTTGGAGGGTAAAGATTAAGAAGAAAATAAAGAGAAATCAAACAAAGAATGAAGGGCAGAATTTTGATTGAATGAAAATGAAATAAAAGGGAAAGATTACTGGTTGAAGGAAAAACAGGGGAGTAGGGAATTGGGAGAAGAAAGAACAGAGGAGAGAGAATTAGAGAGGAAGAGACACACACATACAAAGGACGAACAGAAACATGACACGTGTCTTGAAGGTGGGCCCTATTAACGTAAAACTAACGACAAATAGCAAAATCCGTTAAGTGGTGGTAAAACCTACAAAAATTAAACATAAGTGGTGGCTATTTTTAAAGAAAAACTTAAATGGTGGTTTTTTCTATATAAAAAAAGTGAATTTAATAATGGTTTTTCACAATTTAGCCTAAGAATAATTGGTTAGCGATGTAATAATTTTAATAATCATATACTTCCTGCATTTTTAAATTGATGTTGTATCCACAAATCTATATACTAAAGTACCGATGTATAATAGAGAAAATGGATGACTCAGAAGAGGCTATCAATGTAGTACTTGGTCTAGTGGAAAGGAGAGGGCCCTTACAACCTCAAGGTTGGGGGTTCAATCCCCACTAGGGGCACTTTGAGGGTAGGGATTTCCCTAACCCTTACTCTCAGTTCTTCTTACCAAAAAAAATGTAGAATATATACCTCGACTGTTCGGAGGAGAGATAAAATTAATATAATACTACCTCCGTTCCTTAATAAGTGACACACTTCATGTTTTCACGCTTGCCAATGCATTATTTCAAACATTAATATTTATAATTTTCAATGAGTAAAAATTATAAAAAGTTGATATTAAATTAATGCACGTTGAGACGAATCTAACAAGATCCCACATGACTATGTTTTTCCTAAAAGACAAATCACCAAATCTAATCAAAGTTAAAACTGTGAATAGTAAACACTATACAAGTGTGTCACTTATTAAGGAACGGAGGAAGTATAATTTATGAGCTAAATTGTGTCCTAGAGTGGGTCAAAGGAGAAAAAAGTAGAGGCATTTGTAGTATACATTTTTTAAAAATAACCATATGTTTAATTTCCCGGATCCACTAAAAAATTGTTCAAAATCCACCATTACATTTTATATTCAAGACTATTTCTTGCATATATGCTCATTGGAAGCTTTCTCTTCTATGCAAATTTTCCTATTTTGGATCCACTCAAATTTTCTTGCATGGATTAAACAGAAAATCCTGTCAAGCGGTAATTAGGTATATTTTGTTATATGGCACCGAGTGTTGGGCGGTAAAACAATATCACGTTCATAAGATGGATGGTGGAGATGTATATGTTATACTATGTGCACACAAGGAAGGGCCGATCAAGAAATGAGGTGGCCCGAGAGAAATTTGGAGTTGCATCTATTGAAGAAAAGATGAAGGAAAATCCCTTAACATGGTTCAGGCATGTGAGACGGAGACCAAGTGATGCATCGGTTATAAGACTTGAAGATTGAATGAGTAATCAAATTGTATGTGGTAGGGAAAGACTAAGATTATTCTGAATGAAGATAATTGAAAGTGATATGGGTTTGTTTGGGATCGATAAGAGCATGAAGTTGGAGAGAGTTTAGTGGAGGGATATGATTCACGTAGAGGAAGGAGTGTAATTACCATATTTGTTTGTTTACTCTCATTGTGATTGTTCGTCATATGTTTGCTTTATTTTTAATTTCCCTCACTTGTCGGCGCCATTTTTTTTTCAACAATTTCATATGAAGATTCATGTTAATTAGCCGACTCCAACTCAGTTTGGAATAAAGCTCTATTACAGTGTTGGATTGATAAAATATTAAAGAAGTAAAATTTGGTAGGACAACTTTTTTTTGTAGTGGATAGGATACACATGGTCAATAGTCAATACTTATTGATTTTGCTATTAAAGTTGTTACAAAATAATACTAAGTTAAGATATGAAAATAAACTACAAATTAACTTGAGACAATCTTCTTTAGATTCTACTCTCTTCAACTTCTTAGGTTTCTACTCTCTTCAACTACAAAGTTGTTCCTTCGGAATTGCACTCAATTAAATTGAGGAAATCATTATATGGTTTAGAAATCATTGGAAGAAATTCAAAAAAACAGTTAAGTATATGATGAAGGAATTTGAATTGAAAGATCTTTTAAAAACCAAATACTTTCTTGGATTATAAATTGAACATTTAAAGGATGGTATTCTCATTGCACCAAATCAATTATGGTGATAAAGTATTGAAAAGGTTCTACATGGTTAAAGCACACCCATTAAGCTCCTCCATGGTTGTTCGTTCTTTAAATATTAAGGATTAAGAAAGATCCTTTTCGCCCTCGAGAAGGTGAAGATGTATTTGGTCCCCAACTTCCATATTTAAGTATCATTGGAGATTTAATGTATCTAAACATCAAGACTGGGTCAGATATCGCATTCTCTGTCAAGTAGCTCACAAGATATAGCTCCGAGCATACAAGAAGCCATTGGAAAGGAGTAAAACTCCTCCATTATATACACGGGACTACAGATCTAGGGCTATTTTATCCAAGAACTGAAAATCCTACTTTTGTTGCATATATTGATGCTGGTTATTTATGGGACCCAAGCAAAGCAAAATTACAGGCAGGCTTTTGCCATAGAAACACAACGATTTATTGGAAGTCAACAAAATAGACACTATCAACAACTTCATCAAGCATGTAGAGAATGTATATGGTTGCGATCATTAATTCAGCACATATAGAAAGAAAGTTGTATAAACATGGCTGAAGAAGGTCTTACTGTCCTCCACTAAAACAACAATGCCTTTATTGCACACACCAAAGAAGGATGTATTAAACGCGATAGAATGAAACTCATCAGCCGATTTATTTACAAAGTCACTCTCATCCAGAAAATTCTAAGAACTCGTGGACTTGGTCGGCATGCATGTCTTTGGGACCTATACTAAAATGAGGGGGAGCTTATATGTTTTTTATCTTGTTATTTCGCCCAAGTTTTTATCCCACTGAGTTGTTCTTGGCAAGGTTTTAATGAGGTAGAAATTATATCTCTATTCTATAATAGGTGGGGGATACCAAAAATTAATATTATTTCTGTAAAAACCTAAAAAAATGAAAGTCGCAAATTCTACAATCACCACTGATATGAGATTTTTTAAAAAAAAAAATTTTAATCATACAATATCATTTTAACGAAATCCATAAATCAATACCAAATTACCAGCATACCCTTACTTTAATAATATCAAGCTAATTACTAAAAAAAATTATAAATTACTTATTATTATTACCCTACCCTTTGCTATCAGAAAAAATATATTTACCCTACCCTTTGATCTCTTTCCTCACGCCATCATCCTTTAATCCTTTCCACAATCAAACATTATATGTTTTTCGCACCCATTTCTCTTCTATATGGAAGAGGGGGATACCAAAAATTAACATTATTTTAAAAAAATTCCTAATTAAATAGCACAACTCTCTCCATAACTAACTATTTTTATTGTTGAGAAAAAGCACATCAAACTAACTATCTGTAACACCCCGACTTTTCGAAAGCTTAATTAATTTAATTATTAGCCTAAATGAGTATTAAATTAAAATTTTGCGATTTAATTACTGTTATTTTCAATTTTGTTTTTAAAACGTTTAAAATAATTATAAAAGAGTTTAATGAAAATATTTTGAAGTTATTATTATTATTGTTATTATTATTATTTTTTTTTATTATTATTATTATTATTATGTTGTAAATGATTTAATTTCAAAGATTTTGTTGTTCAACTAATTGGGCAAATAATAAAATCAAGCCAAGTATTTTACCCATCCATTTATTTTGACCCAAATGAAACCCACAAACCCATTTTCCCCAGCCCATCTCACGCCAAGCCTTCCTTTACCTTCTACTGATTTCCTCCTTCCCATTCTACTGCTTGTTTTCTCAACCATGGTAAAGCTTCATCCATGGTTTTTCTTTGCAAAACCAGCAAAAGCTTCCCACTCTACTAGCCATGTTCAGCTGCTCAAAACCCACAAGCAACAACAAACAATCTTCTCTTCTTCTTCCTCTTCTCTTCCCTAATTTGCCTCCATTAACGCCACCCTCCGACCACCACTAAAACACTGCACCTTCTGGTGCGAGTGAACTGAACACCTTGAGCAGCCTCTTCTTCATCCCTCTTCTTGTTGCTCCTATGTCTTTCCCCCTCCCCTTCGTTGTTGTCGCTGTTGCTGTACCGCAGCGCTACTGGAGCCCAGCTCCGCCCTCCCCCTCGCCGTCAGATTTCCGGCCACCCAGAACCCCCCTCGTTGCCAGCACCGACCACCCAGCTATAGTCGCACGCTCACACTCCTCCCCTGCCTCTCCTCCCTGCCTTCCGTTTATTATCTGGGTCGTGCACGTACCTTCTGGCGGTTCGCCACCTTCTGTTTGAGGGAGCATATGCTCTCGGGTGGCCCCGCATCTGGGAGTTGTCCCTTCTATTATACTCGTCAAGATACCAAAATGAAAGATATATGTAAATGATAAAGACGGAATCTTATGGTGTTTCCATATGTGTGCCTGTATGTGTAACCTCTATGTCTAGCACCATACGTGTGCCCGTATGTGTCACGTATAACTTTTATGTCCAGCTTTATATGCCTGCTCGTAAGTGTGCTTATGGAAATATGACGTTACATGGAATTATGAGAAGTGTATTTCATTTCATGAGGTACAATGTGATATGATCATGGTTATGTTTCTGTATGAGTTGACGTATGTTAAATTATATCTGATCTATGTTTATTAATCACTTATGAATGGGTGTTGTTCGGAAATATAAGTTACATTTACAATTTAAAATACTGTAATGGGAAGTGAAAAGATAATTGTCTTACTGGCTTGGAGTTATGAACTGAACTAATAAATGGGCAAGTTATAGGTGACAAAAATGTTTATGATCTATGAATGGATCGAGATGGTCGAATACTTAACGTATGACGATGAAATTAATGTTCTGTCCAAAGCCTATACTTGCCAATGATCTGGTCTCATATTTATGATCCTTGCCAGTTAGATTGTTCAAAGCTGAAGTTATCTAATAAATATTTTCAAGCAATTACCAGAATGATGTGATATGTGCCTGTGTATGAAAAATGTTTTCGAACTAAACCGTTTTTACGGGCTGGAGTAAAGTTAAGAGTTTTCCACTCATTTTGGAATGTTTTTTGTCTTTTCTTATTTCTCTATTTTTCTTCTGAACGAAGCTCAGATTAAGAAATAGAGCTCAGGATCAACCTATGGGATTGAAGTCTTGGAGATGTAGTTTGTGAAGCATTGTTAGGAGCATTTTGTACGGTCATTATTGTAATTTTGAGAATTAGTGAGCTATGTTAAGGATATTGTATTTAAGTGGCCATAACCCACATGTATAAGGAAACGTTTCCGCAGATAATTGAGATTACTTATGGTTAATAATGTCAATTAAGGACCCCCGTGTTCGGGGCGTTACACTATCGATCATTCAGCTTCTCCGTTCAGTAATCAAACTTTATACGCATTTGCACACATCGTGTGCATTTAAGGCTATTAGGTGTAATAACCTAAGAAATGTACTCTTTTTGCTGTATTTTTCCCTATTAGGGTTTTTCAACTATAGGCTTTTAACGAGGCATTCTTCACCTTGAAATGTATATGTTGAAATCTGCTCAAGGGGGAGTGTTGAATAGGTCCCATCTTATGAACGGATTGAACCAACATTGACACCCAAATATAATGGCAGATTAGACATTACACTGAAATCACAAAGAAGACAAGGCGACAATGGTTGTCGCGGTATATAATTCCTAAGACCACTCGGAACTCATGAAAGTTACGAGCTTGCGGTAGGCATTGATATGATATATCACCGAGCAGGGGCGAAGTCACAGGAGCCTGACCCTTGTGGCCCATCCTCGCGGCCCCTTATTTTTTATAAGGCCCATGCAGAATTTTGTATATATACTATACACTGCAATAGATATTAGTAATGTTCTCTTGGCCTAGTGGTTGGTAGGTGTAAATTTTGTAGGAGTGGTCGCGGGTTCAAATCTTTTAACCTTCTTTTTTATGATTGTTAAACATTAAACACATTAAGTAAATATTGGTTTTTGAAGCATATTTTAAAAATATGTATATTTGCTTTTCATTTTCTCGGCCCTATTAGTTTTGAAATCCTGGCTTCGCCCCAGTTACTAGGTAAATTCTGCCGAGCGCTATAAAATCCCACACTTCTATAAATGGTTATGTGTATCAACCAACTTTGTGATCTTTGCTATCATAATCTTAAATACTTCTTTGTTAGAATCATTAAACTAGAAGTTGACATAGTCACTGGGGTTGGAGAAATATCAAGACTTGAAAGACAACCTCGAAGAAAATTTTATATTCACAAGAGGAAAAGAAAAAATCTAATGCAAAAAGTAGATATTTTCTCCTCCTACAGCTTCCGCAGTTCAAGCTTCACATCATCCTCAACAGAAACAGTAGTTCTCACGAGAGCCTATTAAAAGAAAGCACAATTATGTCAATCATGCGTGATAATAATTCCAAGATGCGCAAGAGCAGGTTCATAGTTTCCTCACCGAAAACAGCATGATGATTAAACTCTTTAAGTTTGCTTAAATATGAGTTTAGACCATTAACTTATATTTGTGGTATTTTACCCTTACGATTTCCTGAGTGGTAATAATACACCCCTAAACAGATGATAAATTTGATCAAATGTGAGTTTAGGCCCCGGAATTTGCCTATTTAGACTTCTCTCCATTGTGCGAATTTTACTCATTTGAATAACTACAAATAAGTCATGAGTAAGAAACTCATATTGAATATACCATATTTAAGGTAAAAACCTGTTGACTCAGTGGGTAAAATTTGTCCACTACTAATAAACAAATAAAATATAATTAATATTGATAAGTGTTTATGCTAAATTCCGCACAGGGCAAAATTAAGCTGGAAACCTACAACTAGAAGGATGCAAGATGGATTAATGCAAGTGTGTGCAGCTAGGAAGAACAAAGAAAGCAAGAAAAGAGAAAGACACCAAAGATGGTGACGCGGAAAACCCCAAGAATAAGGGAAAAACCGCGGGAGGCTTTGAGTCCACCAATCTACTCTGTAAAAACGATTACCGCCCTAGTATCTTAGTATCTCAATGTAAATCGAATGCTTAGAATAATATTTGCTCAGAGAACGTTAATAGTAATGCGTAGAACTTGTCTCTCAGACATACATATCATTACTCTATTTATACTAAGAGATATATCTGTTTGAAGTAGCTTGAGCAACGGCTTGTAACTGCTTCCTAGATACTCGCAGCTCTTTCCACGCCTTCTTGGGATCTCGTCCACGTCCGTTGTTAGTGGCTTTGAATATGTCTTCCCTTGTTTATTTAAACTGCAGTTAGACTTGGTCTTCCATGGGTTTAGGCTTTGGCCACAACTGATTCCTGACGTGTCAATGAAGCTGGACCTTCGTAGCTGGCGAATCATAGCTGGAGAATCATAGCTGGGGAATCATAGCTGTAATAATCCTTCCAACCTGCATATATAACTATGTAAATTTTTAGGACATAACAATGAGTTAGATTTCACTATTTATTAATACCGATTAGTAGTGGGTTATTTACCCAATGCGTAAATATAGTCATGTCTCATATTCAAGGTATGCCGAGATGTAGAATAAAAGGTGTACATGATCTCAATATGAGAATATATCTTTAATTAGCGATTAGCATTTACGCTTGTCTATTAGCAAGTATGACTTTATACTATATCACTTTGTTGTATTATGGACCAGATATTTATTACTTTTCACTAGATATTATTTGGATATTTACTAAGGAAATGTCATTTGATTTGCTATTCAAGTTTATCCTCTAGATCAACTGGCTGCCCCTCCTCTAGGCATATACTTCGAAACTGAAATTTTGTCAAGACATATATACATCTTTGTCTACTTTCAAAGATATTTAACAAAAATCCAATATAAGAAGTAAAATTAATGTCAGCCGTCCTTGTTTGGTTGCACATTAACTTTTTCTTCACTTTCATGATGATAATCTAAAACTCTTGTTTGCATATAAACCTTTAGCAAATCAACCTTCAGAATTTTCTTCAGTGGTAAAATAGTTCACCCAACAAAACAAGAAAAAAGAATGAGTAGTTCACAAAATTATCATTTGGTTCCTACATCAGTAAATGATGAACCAAATGCTCATTACAACTTAAGCATGTTATACTGTGGATTCTTCGTAGTAGCAACTGCCGGATTGATCCTGGCGATCTATCAATGTATTGCTCTTAATTGGTGCACGGATTACCCTTCGACATGGCCGAGAGAAAGCGAAATGAATCAGAAGTTAAATGTTCAGAAAGCCAAACTTACAGAGTTGCATACTAGTGTGTTCAAGTATAAGGGTGGTGGAAGTTGTGAAGAGTGTGTAGTATGTTTGTGTGAGTATGAAGAAGGGGAAGATGTTAGAGAGTTGGTTCAATGCAAGCATTCTTTCCATGCTCCTTGTATTGATATGTGGCTTTATTCTCATTTCGACTGCCCACTTTGTCGTGCACCAGTGGCGGTAGTGGCCGTGTTGGATGCCCAACATGGAGACATTGTACAGTCTGAGAATCTAGATGCAGGTTTATCTGATGATTCTGTTGTTCAACAAGTATGAATTTATCTGTTTCTTTCATGTACTTGATTGTTGGTTTGTTTTGATTCTGCCCCCGATTTTTAGTCTCTGTAAGTTGTGTACAGATGTTTTGTAGTAGGGTTGCCATATACTATGGAACAGAAGTTTTTTTGATGGGAAACGAGGCAAATGATTACTATTAGCAGCGAAATAACAATCAGAAGTCATTAGATTCTCAATGGCCGATCAAAGAGTAAGGGATACCTCAGTTGGTTAGAGCATCTTTCCCGTTTCTAAGAGGTCTCGGAATTGAATCTCATCCCCGTGACTGCATAGGCCAATGGATATCTACTAAGAATTATATAGCCATTTTTAATCTCTATATTATGGCTTTTGCTTCCACAATTTCAGCACCCCAGCAATTCATACCTGTTGGCAAGCAGCTCACTTCTCATCTCCATAATCTCTAGTTCTCTACACACCACACCTGTTGGCTGTTGCAAGTCCCAGAACCACCTGTCACGAAAGTCGCTCCATTCGTGTTCACCTTCAGCATCGACTGCTCGTGAGCTGTCAGACCACGGCATACCTCTGCCCACTCCTTGCAGCCAGACGAACACCATTAAACTCATCCGCCTGCCAGAACAACGTCATCATAGAGGCTGCAACAGAAGCCACTTCAGCAGTTACTTAGGGAAATTCATTATATGAGCTTGAATTCCATAAATTCCTTCTGTATTGTTGGCTAATTTTTTAGCCACCCCCATATGATGTGTGAAGTTTGGAACTAAGCCTTTGTTGTTGTTGTTATTGTTGTTGTTTGTTGTAGTGTTGTTGGCTATTTTCTCCGGACCAATCACCAGTAGACACTAATGAACCCATTTTCATTACGCACCCGAGTGTTGTGGACATAAGATACTTCCCAGGCTCATTTGCTTATTTGTAGGCCTCTGGCTCTGGACTCCAAATGAGAGAATAACTAAAATTAACAGATAAGTAGAAATTAGCCTTGAATAAGCTGCACAGAACTCAAGTAATACTAATGTTTTGGTTTCGCTTGATATTTTATACTCCACCAGTTCTCTTTTGATGTTCCCATTTTCCTTTTTAGGATGTTATTAAAAGTTCTTCCCACTTTGAATCCTTTTCTATTTTAAGAATATTTATTTTTCCATCTCACCCTTCAAAAACCAAATATTTATTACACTTTTTTACTTTTTGTCATATATATTGTCCACTTTAAAATCATTTATTTCCCAATCACTCACTTAATTTTTTCTCTCTGCATCAAAGTACACTTTATACAATATAAAATTAAAAAGAATCTACTCCACCTCAATTTACATTGGTTTTCCCCAGATTCCAAAATAGGAACATCAAATGAGAACGAAAGGAGTATGAACTAATTTTTTTAACTTCTCAGTTTCTAATCATGACAATAATACCACATCATGATTAGTTCATAATTTGAGGAAAATGGGGACACATGGTTAAAGATCTTTCTGAATGAAGTATTTCAGATTATCACATTGTTAAAGATCAATATGTCATTATCTTTACACAATTCTTCTAATTTCTAATTAATTGAAAGCTAAATAAAAAAGAAACAATGAAGATACTTCGTAACTAATCTAACTATCAGCAGCAGTTTAGAAACTAGCTTTTAAAGGACCTGTTAAGATAAAGCTCTACTAATGGAAAAATGATAGTTGGAGAACTTTTATTGCTTGATATTGTGATTTTTGCGAAAAGCTAACAGAAAATTAGCTTTGGGGACAAGTGTAACTTTTAGAGTAGCTTTTAAGGTACAATATACTTTTTTTTTATATCCGCATTCAACATTTCATACAATTGGGAAATAGTCACAGGACATCACAAACATGCGCAACATAATCTTCGTTTTTTTTTGTGATTATTAACTTTATCTCTATTCTATAGGTGAAGAGGAAGGGGACACAAAAAATCAGCATTTATCTTCTTCTTTTTTAATTCCTAATTAAATGGAACAAGGATCTCCATAACTAATTGTTTTCACATTTTTAAATTTTGAATAAAGTAAAACATCCTAAACAAACTAAATATATTTTTATGCAGAATTTGGATGATTCCGCATACATCGCGTGCACATAAAGCTAGTAGACATATATTTCGACCAATTAGGCAAATGCAACTTCATTTGTAAGTAAACCATCCTTAACTCCTATTATATACAAACAATAAAGGATGTCAGTAGGCCTTCCGCTCATATTGTTGGACAGAAAATATTGCACAACAAGAAGCTGTGATCTCTCCTTCGTATGAACAATTGTGAGAAATGAAACTACATTCTTCTCAAGTTATCCAACCTTGCTTGTAAGACATCATCAATCCCACCGTCATCATTCCCAGTCGCTTCAGCTTGTGGAACCTTGTTCTTAGCTGCAGGTGCAGCTACTGCAGATGATGGTGCATTCACAAGCTGAGAAACAAGGCAGTGTCAGCAGCAAATTCAATTGATTTTAAGGGATGCGGTAACTTCATCAAGTTTCGATGTCCATAGAACTGGGAAAATTACCTCTTGGTTGACATCGATACCAATTTCATCAAGAACCTGGTTAACAATATCATCTGTTTCTTCTTCCTCTTCATCACCCTCCAAAGCATCGTCAATAGCATCTCCCATGACTTCACTAGTGAGCTCCATTTTCTCATCTTGCCTTTCAAACTCTTGCATTATTTTCTGAAGTGACGGCAGATTGATCTGCGTGTTCATTTGGCCCATGGCTTTTGTAACTCCTTTCATCGCTTCCCCCATAGCTTGCGTAGATTTCAACGTCTGTTTGTACATGAAGAAAGATCAATTATAACACGGTAACAAGGATGCCAATCTGCCAACACTAGTACAATAAGACACTGACCATCATCAGTTTTAATTGCTACCATGACGTGAGACTGAGAGGCATACCATAATAAAATGCTTAAGAGGATGACTACTGTATCGACTTTGTAAAGAATAAGTAAAACAAAAGTCATCTTACCATGCCTGAATCCTCAAGGAAACACCCTGAAGTTGCGATTTAAGCTTGTAGAACTTCTCAACTTGATGCCGCGTTCTAGTCAGATCTTTTGCCATGATCTTCACAGCTCCCTGGCAACAAAAGAATTCACAAAACCACTTCGTCAAAAATTTATTAACAGATATACAAGACATACAAGACTGCTTCAGTTCAAGGAAAAAGTTAAGATGATACACAATCCTATTTTTCAACAGCTCGACAATGCTTCTTCATATAGCGTTTTGGTACATGGTAACACATAACACAATCAAACATCACCCAAATGCTTCTAAAGAACTCCCGCATAAAGCAGATTAAGTGGAAGCGTATATACACAGCCTACCAGTGCAATAACAGGGACACTAGTCTCATTAGACCGTTCACCGTACATGCAACCAATGACAGTACACCCAACTTAATCGCCTCTCGCCTGTTTTAATTTGATCCACTATAGCCTAAAGTCACACAATAATGTATGTTCAGCCTAATTTTTTAAATAGCTTTCAACCACGAAGTTTCAATGACATGAAAACAAGCTAAGACATGTTGAATGAAAGAAACATGAATAAATTGGCAAACCATTTGTCCTTGCTTGGCACTTTTTTTTGATTTGAGTAATTAATTTCTTCTCGAGTTTGTAAGCCTTGTCTCTGTCTTTCGATTTCTCGCATGGACTTATCCAGCATTCTCTTGTTCTCCCGCAGAAGTTCTATCACATGAAAGCAGAACTTAAATAAAGTTTTGTAAAGAAAGATTTCAATTGGTAATAACATCAAGATAAAGAATCAAATCCCATAACAAAAACCGAAAATAAAACCTGAAAAGTAAACACACACAGTTTAGCTGATAAGATCCATTACTCTTACTTGTTATTGATAAAATTTTGGGGCACAAGCAGAATTGTTATGGACCCGGAAAATAGCTTCAAAATGTCATATTTCATACAGATTTGATTACATCACAAAGTTGTACAACAACATTTAGGTGGGAGACTTACTCCACACCTACACAACTTATGGTTTCCAGATAAAGGATACGACGAGTATAAATACCCTCTTTAAGTTCTATTCTAATAGACTGAATATCTTTTATAAGAAATCGGAAGAAGATGCGACGATCTTGTTCCACGGGATCCCCAATGAAAAGTACAGACTATTCCTTCTTTTCGATCGAATAGATCATAACCACTACCTGCATTCCATGAAATTGCACAACACAACTTGTGTTTTAGTGTGAGCACTTAGCCGATAGCTCTACACTTTTTGGGGAAGATCAGGCTCCTCATTTAATCACAATTTTGAGGAATTTTTATGAAAAAACACCTTATTTGTTATGAATTTTGTGAAAGAACACCTTGTATAATTCTTTTGTGAAAAAACACTTTTTAAATGTTCTTTTATTGAAATGCACACATGTCGACGGAAGCCGGCCAAAAAGTCCAAATTCTGGTTGTTGACCCCTTCAATTCTTCCTAAACTTCGATTGTATAACTCACACCCACATAAGCTGTCATATTTTTTTTTAAAAATCTCTATTTAGTCTTTTCTACTTCTGTTCCTTTTCTACTCCTCACCTTCCGATTTGGTAAGTTAGTATTAGCTAATGGATAACCGAGTTAAGGTGCAACTCATTGTGAATAATAGTTTCACTATCTCAAAAAAAAAACACTTTTCTAATTGCATTTCTCTACCAATGGGTTCCCAAAGTATCGGCATCAAGGTTTAACTTCCATCAAGTTTTTTTAAATGAACATGGGCATTTTTATTTCATGTTTTACATGAGGCAGATGCCTATAGTACTATCCTACATTATTTAAATCACTAGAACTATATATTACAGTAATGTCACTATCAAGACCACCAGTGAGAGCAGCAAGTTCACCCTTGAACCAATATACGTCAAACGCAATGGGTTAGCAAGCGGGAACGATTGACAGAAATTTAGAGCAAAGATGCACACCTAAAGCAAACCGAGTCATATAAGTTGAATAACAAAAAGGACAGCTAATATTGGATGAGATCAATTGTCTCATCAAGATGGCTCCTAATAAAAGAGGAGTTAACAACCAGAACTTGACTTTTTGGCCGGATTCCATCGACAAGGTGTATATTTTAATATAAAAAACATTTTAGAAGGTGTTTTCTCACAAAAATAATTATATAATGTGTATTTTCACAAAATTCGTAACAAATAAGGTGTTTTCTAATAAAAAATCCCAATTTTGAAGAGAGTTTATAGCTCTATGAAGCTTATCCAAATTCCAAAGTGTATGTTATTGAATCAATACTACCCAAAACTTGACTCCTAGCTACTTGGAGAGAGCTTACGACTCGATTGTCATTTGATGTCTTTCATGCTTGCCGATATTATAGTAATTTCTGAAGCTCGCACTTTGCTTCTAGTGACTTCATACTATTCCTTTTGATGCCAAATCATTGAGTAGATGGTTTTCATTGTTCAATTCCACCCACATATCATAACTTGACATATTCATCCAACTTTGTTTTAACATATCATAACTTGAAATATTCATCCAACTTTGTTCTATGTTCTATCCTATTAATACTTTAAATCCATCACAAATATATTTCCAACATTTTTCTGAAACTACCCTCGATTAGTTATAGCGCATAAACCATCATCAACAAACCATGTTTTCCACATCAAAACTAGTCAACACTCTCCAACATTAGAGCTAAATAATCAGTCAATGATAGTACAACTAACCCTAAAATTCAAACAATATACAAATTCCTCTATATGAAAACAAAACCAGATGCTAATCTACAATCCTAAAACCAAGATTTTAGAATTAGAGAGCATATTAGATCAGAGAAAACGAAAAGATTGAAGAAAGATATGAACCTGCAGGGATTTTCCGCTTCCCGAAGAGAAAACTCATGGTTGAATTCACTGGTTTAAGAACAACGCGCGTTTAATTTTGTTGTCCAAATGAAATCTAGAAAGCTCAGATTGAATTCAAAAATTCAATGAAAATGGGGAATTTCCTCTGTGATCTCTTTCCTGTAGACGTAGTTGACGACAATGAGAATTAAAATGGAAGGGGATAAGGGGAAAAGAGGAGGGGAAGCTGCCGTTGAATGCAAAAAGCTTTTGCTTAACGCGCTAATATTCCAATGGGGGACACTATACATGATAGTATAATTTTTTTTTGGTAAGGAGAAGTGGTCTGAATCTCGCTCGGGTCTTCTTATTGGATCAGGCATTTGAGAGTAGGGGGAAGGTAAGGGAAATCCCTACCATTAAAGTACCAAGGTTGGAAGGGTGCAATCATTTCCACTAGACCAAGTATTACTTGTTACGCCTACACCCAACTAACCCAAGGTTATTTGAGCTAAAAACTAGTGTAAAAATAATACTCCATATGTATAATGGGATCTTTGAGTAGTTAGGTTCGCTACTTAAGTACTCATGAATAGTGTATTTGAAAAGTAAGTTGGCAAAAGGTGTTAAGGTTTTTTTGGATACAATAAAAAAACAAAGGAAAAATTTTAAGGGGAAAATTGTATCTAACTATTTTTGTGTATCACTTTTCGTAAATTATCACCTTTAGTTTTTTTTAAAAAAAATTACTAACTTTTGTCTCCATTTTTTCATAAATTCCTACCAACTGTTAGTATGGGAGTTGGGACCTACTTCTTACTAACTTTACCAATTTATCTTCTTAGCTTTGAACATTCATCTTTTTTTGAGCATAAGAGATTGAAGCTCAACTCATTTAGGTAGATTTATCAAGAACTATAGAGTTTGTGTTAGGACTAATTTCAACCTAATTTAGATCCATTTGGGAGCAGAAGGAGTTGAAGAAGGTAGGTACAAGTGTTAAGTATGAACTACTAGCCATATATGCACGCGATGCGTGCCTCGTGCGAATAACGATGGGAAAAAGTACATTGTAATTTGTCCAGCGAAGTGTATACATAATTTTCACACTTTTTAATTGTTAAGTTTTAGTTATTTTGTTTTTTTAGAGGGTGTAATTAATTTCAAAAGAGTTTTAATAGTGAAACACTTCAAATACATAAAAAAGAGTAACAAATATTAGAGAGTGTATTAGCAATAGTGATTTAAAACAAAAGTCAAAAAAGATAAATAAAAAACCTTACAAAAGATTAATGGAAGATGTCATTAGCATCATCATTCATGAGTAAAAAAATGCACCATCCCTATCCCTTTACTACTTTCTCACTTTCATGATCAATTGATTTCACTCATGAACAATCAATTACTGATGTATTTGAAAATTAAAAAAATCAAAAGTATCTCTATACAATAAGGGAAGAGGGGGGTGGACACCAAAATTAAGAAAAAGAAAAAATGAATAAAATATATATTTCTTTTTGACATTCAAAATTATATAAAAATATAGCAAAGTGGGTGTCTATTTATAGATCTCAAGAAAATATAAGTATTGATAATTTTTTAAATTGTTTTTACTTTGTACATTTTTAGATATTTTAGTTTAAAGTTTTAAACACTTTTTGCTAAAGATCTGATGGCTAAATTTGGAAATAAAACCTAATTACTTAATAAATTTCTTGATATTTTTTTTTTATTTTTTATTTTTGGTGTCCACCTCCCCTCTTCCCTTATAGTATAGAGATTGTTGACAAAAATTAGGGTTTTATGTGGTTTGATTGTTCAATTGAATTAGGGTTTTGTTGTTGAATTGAATTAGGGTTTTTTATCCTTCTTTAATTGAGTGAGGGTTTTTCTTGTTCAATTGTGTTAGGGTTTTGCTTGTTAAATTCAATTAGGGTTTTTGCTTGTTGAATTGAAGGGTTTTCTTGTCCAATTGAGTTATGATTTTGCTTGTTCAATTCATTTAGGGTTTTTGGTTCTTCAATTAATTTAGGATTTTTGCTTGAAAGCTTAAATTAGGGGTTTTGATTGTTCAATTCAATTAGGTTTATTGGTTATTTAGCTAAATAATCCCTAATTAGTTGATAATTCAAAGCTAAAACGAGCAATTTGTTAAGTTAGTAAGAAGTGGGCCCCATACTAACGGATTTCTTGACAGAAATCGTTAGTTGGTGGAAATTTGTGAAAAAATGGAGACAAAAGGTGGTAATTTTTTTTTAAAAAAAAAACTAAAGGTGGTAATTTACAAAAGTGATACGTAAAATATGATAAGATACAATTTTTCCTATTTTAAGTTTTCGCGCGCTTTCCTATAGTATATGTTTATCCATAAGCATGTGGTAGAGCATCCATCCCACACTTAGTTTAAAATCATTTTTTTCGGAAGGAGAAGAAATGAATTGTATTTGGAAATGAGAAAGTGTGGGACTCCTCACGTGACAGTATTCCCAAAAATACATGGACGGAATTGGTAGTGGTGTGTCAACGGAAAGTCGAAGATATAGTTGATTGTAATTTTAAAAATATTAATAGTTATCTAAAAAGTGATGTTTATTAGGTAGTCGTTGATAATTTTTAACTTTACTTGTATCGATCATAGAGAAACGAGAAGTTTATAGGGGGAGAGTTATAATGAAACGAGACTCTTGAGATCGGCAATAATATCTTAGTTCTCCAGGGATATTGATTTAGGCACTTCAAAATTTGACTCATGTATCTCTAGCAACGCGTGTAAATTCATGTTCTCATAAAAAAGTGTCTTAATCTATTTTTAGAATGTCTAAAAATTAAATTTCAACTTAATTTTACTTATCTAAATTTTTAAAAAAAACACACTCAACTATTTTTTAGAGCCCCTGAATCACTATCCTCTAAACCTTGAGTATATTATTTTAAAAATATAATACATTCCTATCTGATAAAGATACTGTTCGCGTAATTTAGGACTTTCCCCTAAAGCTTAAACATGGAACTCAATTGACTCACAAAGTCACAAGTCACAAGTCACATGTTGTGGTATTGCTGACTTTTGTAACATTGAAGAAAATGAATGTCATATCCCAAATCAAACCATCACCACCATATTCTCTGCTAAATTTGAAACGCCATAACAGCAACAATCTCTCCTTCTCCTCTTCCTCTTCTCAGACATTATTTTCTGTTTCATTTGGTGAACACAACTACTCAAAATCCCATAATAAACCTCCTCTTCCTCGTTTTGCCAAGATATCTGCCATGTCCATTGCTCACCAAGCTAGGGTTCCTCCTGCACTTCCTTTGCCCCCTCCTCCTCTTACTAAGGTCTACCACTTTCTCTTCTTATCAACATAATTCTTTTATTTATTGGGTTTAAAACGTAACTGTGCTTTTGTTTTTTCATCTTGTTTTCTGATATTTTTGAATTGAGAAGATCAATGCTTGATTTAATTTAGTGATGAAGTTTTTGTATAGTAATTCGTTACTACTAGTGTGCTGATTGTTTTCCATTTTTTCATCTTGTTTTCTGATACTTTTAAATGGGTTAAAAAAGTATTCATGCTATAGTCTTGGATTTCCTATTATTCAACTTGGCTATGGCCAACGCTTAGGTAGATGGACACTTTCTAGTTCATGGCAACATCCGAAGCTGAAAGCCCTGAATGAAATGGTTACTCCTCATGTACCAGGAGGAGCCGATTTTTAGTTTTAGTTTTTTTCATTTCTTGTTGTAACAGAGGAGGCGCTAAAGAATAATAAGAATTGAAAAAACGATAAATAGCACACAAAGTTTAACATGGTTCACTAGCAATGTGCTAGCTACGTCCACCAGACCACAGGGAGAGTTGTTCTATTAGGAGAGAACTAGAATACATAATAGTGTTAGGCAATACGAAGATAATCAGATGTAGTGAATACGGCTATAGGTTTAATATAAGGGTTTGTATAAGCACCCTTAAAGTTAACCTAAATAGATTTGGGCCTAAAACTCATAACAGAATATAAGGTTTAACTAAACCTTATAAGACCCACAGCGAGACCCGCATACTTGGTTGTTCGAACCAACATATAATTCAAGGCATATTTAACACTTCTATTATAGTTGGAACTTGGACCTATGATATCAACTCGGTCCTTTGGCTAGGCCTCCTTATTTTTCATATTGAACCAAAATAGCTGGTGTTGTTCATTCGCTTCATTTTGCTGGTGTCCAGTAAACTATCCATTTTTCGATAAAAATTGAATATGGTGCAAGTAACACACAAACAGGTAGCTTAGAAGGTGTCAATGACGGTTATTCTTTTCGTTTAAATCTTTTAAAATAAACATCCTTCCCAGTCAACCATTGCTGTCCAAGAAGATACGCAAGGTTTTAAGTAGAGATATCTGCTTTGAAGTGGTTTGAATCTCCTGAACATGAGGAGCTCGATCTTGAGTTTATGCTTTGCAAGAGTCAAATTGCTAGGTTGGGATATTGGAAAGAAATGTATATACACTTTACCGTGCCTGGGTTTGAAGCTCAAAATGTCAACTAAGATTTGTAGGCAGGGGAGTGCAAGTGACTTGGATTAGTGAACTTACCGTGGAATGTATGGACCGACAATTTTCCTGATCATGTACTGATTGAGTATAATAGATTGATGACAGGTGGGAATCAAAAAACTTGATATGTTGGTGTCCTTTTTTGGGTGGTAAAAGGAAGAGGGAAGAAAGAAGAAGTTTTGCTAATTGGCAAGGTAGCTGAAATATTTTTTTCTGTGTGTGGATATGTTCATAATCATTAACAATGTTTCTCCTTGGTTCAGTAGAAGGGCATGTTAAGATCCGTGGAAACTCAGTTTCACTAGGTTGCCCAGGTTGTGAATTTAAAGAACGCATTTGGTGGAAGACTGGTTCGAAAGCCAAAATATCGTAGGCCACCAAATGTAATACATGTGTGATAGCTGTCTAATTGTCTAAGGAGACAATTTTTTGCAGAGTGTACTATTTCTTTCTTATTAATATACTTGAAGAGTAAGTAAATATTGGCATATTGCTTGCTCTTTCTTCTGCTATGTGTTCTATATTGACCATGCAGAATAATATCAACTTGTAAGAAAGTTATCTTAGTAATTTCTTGTGTACCTCGATTATGGTTGAAATTTTATGAAGCTCCCTTCAAGCTGTAATAAGCAGAGCTACTAATAAAGCTGGGATGGTGTAGGAAGACTAAGTAAAGTCTTAAGTTCTTTACTGATACTTATTTAGACCCTACTGTTGTATATAGAGAAATTTCGTTTCAAGTTTCTAGCGGGTGTAGGGACTCTATGAGAAAGCTGATTATCTGGTAGCAGGTTTGTCTGGGTCTTGTGGGTTGAGTCCTGAGTTGTATTTAGGCTTAGTGGTTAATGTTTTCTGCTGTTGTAACCTGTAAGCCTCCTGTGTACTCACTTTTTGTTTAAAGCAATATATATATCTGCTATATACCAGAAAAAGAAAAAGCTAGGAGAATAGCATTAAAATTATTTTGTAATGAGAAAAAGCATGGAAAAAAAGAGATAAATGGTCTTATCTTAATGATTTAGAAATCTCTCAGTTGCTCTCTATTCTATTGCATTCTCTATCAACATAACATCACCTTAGTGCCTCTAAAGAGGCTTTAACTATGCATGGCAAGGGAAGGGGCGGGGTTCAAGACACACAGCTTTAATCATCCATAGACAGCACTTGTATATAATTGACCTTTTTTCACAAACTACCATTTTACATAAAAAAGAGGCGTTTTCTTCTTAATTTAGTTAAAACTTTGATCCCTTTCCAATGGTGGTGTTGGTAGGGTATTCAGTGCCCTATTTTATATCTTTTTCTTTTAATATTTGATTTGTTGTCACTACATGGTGTTGTTGACTCTCTATTGCCATGTGTCCAGTTCAAGATTGCTCTTTGCCAGCTGTCAGTTACGAATGACAAATTGAGAAATATTTCTCATGCTCGTGAAGCAATTGAGGAGGCTGCAAACAAGGGTGCTCAGCTTGTTCTTCTTCCTGTAAGCATACTTAAGTAGTTGGGTTTTGATGGTGCAATGTGATCTTTATAAAGACTCAAGTGATAAATGAGAAGTTCCTGATTTTTTCAATCGAAAATGGCCTCATTCGTAATTAGCAAGTGTTGTAACTTGTGACTTTTGCTAATTATGTACTGTCCTATGTCGCTCAAATTCAGCATACTCTATGTCAGTCATGATCTCATGTCCAAGTGTCAGACATAGTTATTTATGAAGAATAATGTTTTTGGTCTAAAATGAATTGTTAGGTATCAGAACCTCTTCGGAGTATCGAGTACTCGACACGAGTATTTAATGCGAATTAAGAGGCTGAGTTATGTAGCTTGTGTCTCAGTTTCCTGGACAACCATTCATGCGATATTATCATTTGCTTGAGTTGTTGCTATATACACCATGTAGTATCAAATGCAAGTACATTTTGTCCGGTACTAAGAACAATAAAAGGATACTTATACCGTCATTTTGATCTGGCAAGGTTTTTTATATGCCTGAGTTGGAGTCGAATACCTTTAACTTTTGATCATGCTTATGGATGTCTTAAATTTAGAGAAATCTTTCTGTTGCTTCGTTTAAACCTCCTCAAACTCTATGTCTATATTTTTAATTGAGCTAATTTTGCTTTCTGCATGCTTATATCGTAGGAAATATGGAACAGTCCATATTCGAATGACAGCTTTCCTGTTTACGCTGAAGATATTGAATTAGGCGGTGACGCCTCTCCCTCAACAGTAATGCTTTCCGAAGCTTCTCAGAACCTTAAGATTACAATAGTTGGTGGTTCCATACCAGAGAGATGTGGCGACCGGCTTTATAATACTTGCTGTGTTTATGGGACTGATGGCAAGCTAAAAGCTAAACACAGGAAGGCATGTGTCTAATCTACTGTAGGTCTGGAGACTCTTTGCTCCATGATACTACTAGTTCGTATTATGGTCCCTAACCTCTTGTATCTACATTTTACAGATACATTTATTTGACATTGACATTCCAGGGAAGATGACTTTTAAAGAATCAAAGACACTTACAGCAGGAGATAATGCTACCATAGTTGACACAGGTTTGCTTTCTTGTTTCTGCTTGATGACTAGGCAATTAATTAATCATGATTAGATGATTGACCAATTATTTAGTATGGCAACATTAGATAGGGTAATATGATTGTGAATTTTTTTTTTAGTCGGGTGAGGGTATTTCAATTTGCGACATAGAGAAACCTTGCTTCTTCTTGTCCATTGGTACCAGGGAAGAAAATCGCGGATATCATCGCGTTCGCGGTAACGGTCGCGATGACGCGGGAACGGCTTGTAACGGTCGAAAAAAGACAAATCGCGGTTGACGCGGCGTGAATTTTTTGAAAAAATTCACACAATTAGAATTTTAACCTCAAAAGGGCATTTTTGAAGTTTTATAAGTATTCTTATAACTTAATTTGACCAAAGCAATCATATGGGTGGATTACACATATGGTGAATAAAAGATTACTTTAAACATGAGATTTATGTCATATTATATATAAAAATTGATACTAAATCATTTATATTACTCAACTTGGAAGCCCATGGTAAGTTTTTCTCCTTTCGTTGGTGTGACCCTATAGTTTTTGAGCTACTATGCGTAGATTCCCTTTCTTTTTTTGACCAATTTTCATATAGTAACGGATGTAACGGGTAAAAAAAACGCTCTAATGCGGCGAGTCACTGTTACGTAACGGACAACGCGGCGAGTTGGACGTGAATTTCATCGCGGGGTTACGTAACGGCATTTCGCGTAACGGCAAGTTCAAAATCCGTTACATAACGGCCGTTACGTTACGTAACGGCCGAGTTTTGTTTCCCTGATTGGTACACCCTACTTCCATCCCCTTTTGTGACGCAACGCGACGCCCGATGGTAAACATAGTTTAGAATGTGCCATTTCTTTACGCTATGGGCTGGGATTATGTGACCCACTAAACACACAATCAAACCTTTTTTATTTCAAGAAAAAAAATGCTTTGATTAGAAGCCCTTTTCAAAGCTCAAAATGGGTTAAGTAATAATATTTTCTAATAAAGCATTTTGTACAATTGTTTTTCAAACAAAACTCCTCAAAAATCAAAATGCTTTTAAGAATTGGTTTTGGAGATTTAATCAGAATTCCGATCGGATTAGGATATATTAGCAATAAACTAATCTCATGGTACAAGGAGGAACGTACGCTGATCAGCAACAGGCGCGTTTCTCCCACGTTGGCTGCGTGTATTCAGCTCCTGTGCCTGCCACGTGTCTGTCACACGCTATTTGGTGCTTGATGCGCGTTATTCCAATAAACTCGGATTCCAAACTCTTGCGGATAAGTGAGTGTTGTGCGTATGTGGGATGCTACAATGATGCACTAACGGACAACTTGTCTTTCAATCAACGTAGCACGAATGCGAAAGTGAAGCATGAGGTGCGCGCCATTTGATATCCAGATGTGCAGCACACGTAGTCACGTATGCAGAGCTATCCAATGAGCAACGCACAATTGCCATGCCCCACTCTTGCAACAGCGCGCAAGCAGCTAAATGTCGAGCTTTTGCCGAACTTGAACTCTTGCTTTTTAATTTTTAGAGGAAATCAGTTTCAAATCTCACCTGGTCTTTTTAAAAATAACCAAAAGGGCAAAAACTCCCCCATAGGGAGTTCCCTAGCCTCCTGCACTGGCCCCTCCCTTCGCGTTCCTTTTAAATGAACATTTTTTTTAAAAATATATTTTATGCTTGTCATCATCCAACTATCTAAAAGTCTAGTTTGATTTTAATGAAAAGGTAAAAAAATTTAAGTTTCTTTTCTCGAATGACACAATTGATTTAACAGCTATGCTCCTGTGAGCATAGTACACTGCTTTAGGAATCAAATTTTCTGCCAGACCATAATGGCTGTTAATCGTAGGTTCTTGCAGCCTATTCCTTTATCTATCACACAGCACATTCTGTGCAAGTACAAGACTCCTGCTGCTGAAATCACATATTGGTCTAAAGACACATATGCTTGATGTATTTAAGTGGTCAATATTATCTAACCATCATTTCAAGAAATGTCTCTTTTGTGTAGAGAGACTTGTGAAATATTTCGTTTCCAGGAATGTCTTGCCGATTCTTAAGACAGGAAATTAGTTTTTTTTGAATATATCTTTCTATTGAAAAGCTCTTGTACTCATTGGTGCATTGGCATTGTAGTGCTTGATATAGAATTACAGATGAGTTGTGGGGATCAAGGAGCTCTACCAAAAAAAAGGAAAGCATATATATGACCAGACTCTGGCTCTTATCATTTAGTTCTAGATGCACCTGATATACTGTGTTTTCATTAAATGGTGTTGCAGAAGCATATACTCTGCAATTCGTGGTGTGTTTGTTCTAGGCCTCTATGGTAATCCTAAGGGTGATAAGTGATTTGTTCTGCAATTTGTACAGATGTTGGGCGCATCGGGATTGGTATATGTTACGATATTCGCTTCCAAGAATTAGCTGCAATATATGCAGCAAGAGGTTTGATTACTCTTGTTTTACCATATGTCAGATCTTAATCTATCGATCCCTCTCCTCTTACCTATGTGTATGTGTAGGGGGTGGGATGTTGGGTTTTTTTTTGTCAAGCTCATGGTCTGCAAGTTATAACAATTATTTTCATTCAGCTCTAGCTGTTCGGAACTAACGATCTCATAGGAGTCCAGAATATTGAGCTCTTTTTTCCAAGAGCCCATGATGGTTGGACTCGGGTACAGTGTCGGACACAGGTACCTATCCAAGTGTTGGACTCCGGTATTGATCCAATTTTCGCACATTGTCGAGGACTCGACAATTGTAAAATATGTCCCAAATTCCCTCGACTTTAAAATTTTCAATGTCCGACACCTGGATCTGTAACCGAGTCCGATAAACGTACCCAAATCCGAGTCATACCTGTCAAGTGTCGATGCAACCGGCTGATGCCTATGCCTTTTGTCTACATCTGTTTTTCTAAAGCTGTCATATTGCACCAAGCACACTGGAAGAGGATCTGACTGTTCCTATATTGACTTTCTTCTGTCAGCATCCATAACTTAAACCAGAGATCTAGAACGTTTTAGAGATTGATTGGGCTGCCAATAAGTGTGTTGTTATTTTCCACAAGTAACCACATTAATCTCCCTTTCTATTTTCAAATAGATTTGGAAATCTAAGTTTGAGGTTAAGACTTGGACTATTTTGTTTGGAGAGGTTCAATACCTGTGGTAAACTTAAATTTGGTGCTCAAAGAAGTCCACCTCCCTGAATTTCCTTTTTTTGCTGTGTATGTAAGTCATCTTTTTCTGCATTGTGACTGGTTTTCTTGGAGTTTGTGGTTCCAGTGAGTGTGTTCATCTTCTGTTTTATAGTATTTGGGGTTAAGCAATGTGCACTTTGGAACAATTTCTTGAATGTTAAAGGGTGATTGGTGGCTGGTGCTATATTTTTCCATTGATCCTCTTTAAAAAACTTTTTTAGCGTTGAGGGCTGGTCTTCAATTGGTGTATTCTTTTTCATTACTCAAAGAATTCTGCTGAGATTGCTCATCAATTATACTTCCGAGACTGCTGGTTTACTTAGCTGTTGTCTCTTGTCTCATTCATACATTAGTATCTGTTGAGTATAAACCGTTTTGACTAACTGGTATATTTTTTAAAAATAAATAGGTACTTAAATCTGATTTGTGTTGTTGGATCCAAGTTTATCATGGTTAGTAATTAAGTGAGGCATGTTTCTAAGTTTTCCTTTTCGTAGGAGTGTGAATAGGTACTAGGAGTTGTGTTTGATTATATTAATGGGGTTGTGTTCTGCATGTTAGGTGCTCACTTGCTCTGTTATCCTGGGGCATTTAATATGACTACTGGTCCTCTACACTGGGAGCTACTACAGAGAGCAAGGTAAGAATTTTTGATGTTATAATATTGGTAGGATCAAACTTCTCAACCTCCACAAATGACCGTACCCAGCCAGTGGTGCACAGGATATTGATTTTTATATGCGATAATAAAAAGGATACATTCTAATAATATAATAAGCATTTAGGTGATATGGTATGTTACTTCCTAGCTTCACTTTCTTTTGAAAAATGCTACCTCTTTCCAACTATGTTACTCTGACTCGGGTACTAGTGTCCGACACAGCCCGCACATGTTCGTGTCCGACTTTGCTAATTTGTGAAAATTTTGCATGATTTTAGCCCAAAATAAAGTGTCAAGTGTCCATACTCATGGCAGAGTGTTGAGGATCCAACACAAGTACTTGAGGTAAAATGAAGACTCCGAGTAACATAGCTTTTCGATATAATTGAGTGATCCAAGATATCCACGTGCAATCGTATCTAAAACTAAATTCTATTCCTTCTTTGAGCTTAGGTATGCTGTCCTGCTGAGTTCTGAGTTTGCAATAATAGTTGTAGCCTGTAGGCGTGCTGATTTTACAAGGATCTATTAACTCCAGGCATCTGCTTACAGGAATAGTGTAGCCTGTACTTCCCCCTTCCGTTGTAGGGTGTAAATAATTGTTCAGAATATTGGGAGAATAACCAAACTCTGTCATTACTCATATGACAGTATGTTTGATGTGTCTGGAATAGTGATCATTATCTTGGTTATTCATAATACAACCAGACTTTTGATCTGGAAATGAAGTCGTGGGACAGTACTTAAGATAATTGATAAGCTGGGGCCTGGGAGAAATGCCCTGGTGATTTGTTTATTGAGATTCTGTCAACATCTATCTCTCTCACCACCACCGGCATGCCCTCACGGCCTCACCCCCATGAAAATGAAAATAAGAGTAAGACTTAAATTTGAGGGACAATCACAGGCCACTTTGGTTCAACCGTGCAAGTCGAAATAGCCGACTGATATGAGAGACTTCCGGAGGAGTCCTTTGTGATCTTAAATAACAAATATCCCTTCCCCTAAAACTTTTCAAATAGTGCTTGCCCCTGAAAACTTACCTCCAAGTTTCTGTAGTACAACTGAGAATTTAGATGATAGTGCTCATCCTATTGAAATATTAATAGGTACTGTTAAACAACGTAATATTTGATGTTCCCATCTTTATTTCTTTCCTAAGTTTTACTAGTATTCTGGCTGAAGGGAGCAATAAATATTATAACTTTATAATAGTATCAACACCAACACCCTGAGACATAATTTGAAATAAATAAATAAATTAGTCGGCAGTAATTAGTAGAGATATGGTAATCCCAGGTTAACCACAATTGGGACACTAAGTATGAAACAAGATTGATATCCAGTATACTTACCGGTCTTTCCCCCTTATATCAATTGTTCTACATGTAGTTCTCTGTATCTAAGTACTTCATTCCATAAGAAAGGGCATCTATGTGTTCTGAGGCTGACATGCAATCTTATTTTCAAATTGTAATGATAGTTATGTAAGTTGTATAAAGCATACTGTTAAATTGGTATCTAAAACAAGTTAAATAATTTTTGTTTCCTTCAATTTTATCAATGTAGTTTTAAGTGAAATTAAAATGGTCAATGTAAAATCTTGATAAGGTTGAGTTCCTCATATATATATATATATATATAGAGTCGGGTTCAGCTAAAAATCTATACTTTGAAAATTGAAAGCTAACAGTCCTATATTGAGAAAAAGGGGTACATATAAGATTTAGAGGGGTACATATTACGATTAGAGGTTACGCGTGCTTCTAACATCAAAGTTGTTCTGATAATATCAAAGTTGTCAGTATTTACAAAAATGCCATTAATGAATGCACGCGTACCCCTTTATGTTAACATGTACCCCATTTACTTGGTTTTCACAGTGAAAACATTTTTCACCCGATCCTAATCCTATATATATACTAGATTTCTATGCACGCGATGCGTGCGACAATAATTTTATTATGAAATTTTATAATGTACAGTAGATAATTTTATGGATAGTCGCATCTTACCACTTAAACTTTTCATGGTTTTAGAAAATCCCACCTTAATGATTTTTTTTCAAAACCAACCATTTACAATTTTATTAAAAACTCCCACCACTTAACGATTTTTGTCAAATTTCATTAACAAAAAACCGTTAAGTGGGTCCCACATAGACATTTTGTTAACAAATGAAACTTGAAATAGTTGCAATTCTTTCTAAATAGTTGTAATTCGTTCCAAATTTGCTCTAAATTTGTTGAGGATTTGCCCTTAAATTGAGGAAATTGACTTCAATTTAAACTAATAATACAATGCATATGTGGGCCCACTTCACGGTTTTGTTAACGGAATTTAACAAAAATCATTAAGTGGTGGGAGTTTCTAATAAAATTGGGAGTGATAGGTGGAAATTTAAAAGAAAATTTCATTAAGGTAGCAGTTACTAAACATGAAAATTTTAGGTGATTTTGAACAAAAAAATCCTAATTTTATTTGCATACGATGTGTGTTTTGGCTACTGTAACATGATAAAATATGAAGGTATGCAACATATTTTATTTTCAAGGTAAAGTCATTTTGGCTCATTTTTCTTTGAAAACATCCCTTACTCTCCACCATCAACTACAACTTTTGTTATATAATACTCAGTAAGGTATTTTTTGCTCATTGTCCAAATGAAAAAAATTCAAAAATACTTGAAGATACTTTATCATATTTCTCACTCATGCTAAATTACTTTATCAGGATCAATTTGATCAAATGTGCCTTCACTCATGAGCAATCAATTATTCATGTATTTCAAAATAAAAAAAATTCAAATGTATATAAAAGTATAGAAAAGTGGGTGTCTATCTATAGATCTCAAGAAAATATAATCGTTGATATTTTTTTTAATTGTTTTTACTTTGTAGGTTTTTAAATATTTTAGTTAGAAGTTATGAACATCTTTTATTAAAAATCTGATGGCTAAATTTGGAAATAAAACTTAATTACTTAATAAAGTCATTGATTTATTTTAATTATTTTTCCTTTTTTTTTTGGTATCCACCTCCACCTCTTCACTTATATAATACTAGTTTTATATGCACACGATGTGTGCGCCAAATTAGTTTTGAATGTTATCTTCAATTTTATTAATTGAGTTATTCCCGTAAAAAAGCAGGTTTATCATATTCATTAAAAGCCATCTATAAGAGACATCTATAAGAGATGAACATCTTAATACAAATGACTTTAATTCTGTATATGTCGAACATATGATTCTCTTGAAAACAAATACAATAATAGGGTCCCAAATACGGTGATGAATTTTATAAAATTTGGCTATCCTGGATTTTTGTAAAAAATAGTGTGAAAATTATACATATTATTTGTTTAACATTTTGTCATGGAGGGATTATATTGTATTTGCTCTACCTCATGTAACATTCCTTTTACTGATAATTGCCTTTGTTTTGCAATTTGCAGAGCAGCAGATAATCAGGTACTCTAACCGACCTTGCCTTGCTATAAGATTACCCAAGTTACGATTCAATACATTGATGATATATCAATTTCTTGATGAAGTGCACACGTTAAGACACCTATAACATTGTGAAGGTGGCTTCTTGCATTTGTAGTAATTCTAAACTCAGCCCAACTATTCATTATGAAATAATACTTTACTAAAAACTATCTTTTAATGATTTTTACTTGACTTAGCACAATCTTCTACCAGTCAATTTTCTGTTAAAATAACTAACTTTGTCTTCCTCTTAAAAATTTTCTCACATGATGGTCAAGAACTGAAATAAAAAATGGCTGATATTTTTGTGCATGAATCAAAGGCGCCAACATGTGAGATGAGGGTTTTCATTTTCTTGGGTGAATGAAATTAGGGTATAGCACTTTTCTTTTTTATTTTATATTGAGTTGATTTTGACTTAAAATTGGTGTTGATGGGATTGTTTCATCAATTTTTTGTGTTCTAAGCTTCTAACTGCAGACTAAAATTGCACCTGGGGGTAATGTTGTTGTTTTAACTGCAAAAACTAAAATATGAAAGTGAAAGAGGGAGAATAATCTGGTGGAAAGAAAACAAAAGGGGCTTAAATCATTTGGATTCCTGCAGAAGGTGGTGTCATCTTATGAGTAAAAAAATTTTGAAGGTTGTTTTGGACAATTTTTTTTAAGGTGGTAACATATGTGAATAGCCTACTTTTTTTTGGCAAATTTCCCAGAATTTGTAACTTTGAACATTCATTGCCAGAGGGTCCCCACATCTGGTATGTTTCATGTCCTGGGAAGATGTCCTTGAAATTTCTTTTAGTAAGTTGAAGGTGTAGCTGCTGATCATGATATCTGCATTTGAGCACCTATAGTTAGGTGGATAACATTTTCAACAATTTTCTCAACAGTTGTATGTAGCCACATGCTCACCAGCCCGTGATACCGAATCAGGATATGTGGCATGGGGACACTCGACCTTAGTTGGACCTGTAAGTTTGTTATCTTTCCATCTCTTAGCCATATCTTTTTCTGGCATATCACACGATAAGGACATGTAAGAAACCTAATAAATCAAATTGTTTATGCATGTCATTTGTTTATGGCAGTTTGGGGAAGTCCTTGCAACAGCCGATCATGATGAGACCATTGTCATAGCAGAGATCGACTACTCACTGATTGAGCAAAGAAGGTAATTCATGTACTTTATGCTCGACATGTTTATTCATCTGGTTCAATCAGGGCAGTCAATTTGTAGAGATGGAATAAGTTCCCAAGTTATTATTGTGATTTAATATTGCGATCTTTTCTTCTTATGCATACTGTTACACATGCACAAATTGCTGCCCTTGAGACATGAGGAACCACAGTCCACATTATTTTCACTTTCTCGAGGTTTTTACATTTTTGATGATCCAAGTCTTATTGGCTATTGCGTAAGGCTGAAAGGCTAACATGCTTTTCCTCTGGCCCCATGTCAATCTAGTGGGTGTTAGATAGCCATGTCAGATGCGAAAAGTTTTTCGTGTAATGTATCATATTCTTGTGTGACATGGAATGTGCAGAGTATATTTACCCTTCATCAACCAAAGGAGAGGCGATTTATACCAGTTAATTGATGTTCAGAGGCTGCATGCGGAGTCTACTTCAGCAAATACAGAATAGCTGCGAATGCAAAATCGCCATGTTGACAAGAACCACCTACTGCAATTTATACTTGTTGTCAAATGTTGATACATAACATTTAAGAAGGCCCTCTTTAATTGTCTACTAATTATGGTGATGACTAGATAAGGTTCACAGATTTCTTCTTTTTTTTCTTTTGGACAATTGCATAATGGAACTCGCAAAATTTCTACATAGTTGTGATAATAAATTTGGAATTTAGCAGTATGATACAACTCATTAATACATGGAAATTGCTCATCAGCTCCAGTGTATACCAATAATAGTAGTAACATTACTGGAGTTGGCCTGTGGGCTCTTTGAATGAGCTGTAGTCTATATAAGTGGATGATTCTGTAATATATAAGTGGCCTTGGCCCATGGATGCAACTGTTTCGATAAATGGGATGTGCAAGTGTTAATTGCCAAGGACATTTATTTCCAGCTTCTTTAAGAATAATGCTTATTTCAGTACGTCTCTATTCTTTACAGGTTAACACTCTTAACACCAGCAATGATAACTTGTAAGGAAAATCTAATACTCCCCAGTCCCTCCTTTTTAAGATAATTCATATTGAAGGTCATGTTTTGTTGAATTTGACGTTCGATTCTCTTGTTACATTGTTGTAAAAAAATGTATGGTATCCTCCCAACAATTTCATACATAAAATATTTTCATAATAATCGGCTAATAGTAAATTTTGACCACCAAAGTTAGTAGAGCTGTCAAAAGCTGATCTGCTCTTGGATTTTGAATCAAACCCGACTCGGAACCGACCTGATCCGACCCGAGAAATAGTACACCCGAATCCGACCTGCACCCGACCCGAACTCAACCCGTACCGAATGACACCCACCAATCCTTGACCTGAACCCGACCTGCACCCGACCTCAACCTGTAACCGAATCGACCCGACAATTGTTGACCTGAACCAGACCTGCACCCGACCCGAACAACACCCATATCCGAATTTACCCGACTTAACCTGGTTTCAACCCGAACCGATCATGACCCGACCTGACCTCAACCTGACCTGATCATGACCCGACCCGATCATGACCCGACCTGACCTCAACCCGACCTAATTATGACCCGACCCGATCATGAACCAACCCAATCATGACCCGATCTGACCTCAACCCGACTTTATTATGACCCGACCCGACCTGAATATGACCCGACTTAACCTCAACCCGACCCGAACATGACCCGGCCTGACCTCAACCCAACCCGAACATGACCCGATCTGATCTCTACCCGACCCGATCATGACCCGACCTGTCCTCAACTCGACCCGATCATGACCCGAATCGACTTGACTTCAACCCGACTAGATCATGAGTCAACATAACCTTAACCTGACCCGATCATTAGAATCATTATCATTTACTAATGTCTATTAAACTATTCAATATTTGCATTACTTATACAATTTTATTTGTGTCTTCTTTCTAGAGCTGTAAGTTTGGTTGAAAACTGTAAACTGCTAACTGAATCGAAACCGGACCGAAAACGACCCATAACTGAAAAACGAACTGAATTGAAATCAACTGATTGAAAGTCAACTGTACTAAAGCAAACTGAAACTGAACCGAAACCGAACCGAAAAGGAACTGAACTGTAATTAACTAAATCAAAAATCGTTTTGAATCGAATTGAAAATTAACTGGAAATAACTAAAAATTGATAATAACTTACAATGGATAATAACTTAAAATTATTTTAAACTGTTATTAACTGAATTTATAATTTATTAATTTTCCAAAAATAATTACTACCTTAGTCCCAAATTATTTGCTACATACAGGTTTGATACAAATATTTAGGTAAAACAAGTGGGAAGGTTCGCACCACTTTAAATCAAAAGCTTGTCATATAACTGAGATGTTGGTCAAGAATGTAGCAAGTAAGATATGACAAATCTGATTATAATTAGAGGAACTTTTTCAACCTTTGATGAAGTTGGGGAAAGTTTACAAAAATTTCATTGCAATCTGATAGGTAAAAAATTCAAAATTGAATACTTCCTCTTTTTTTTTAGCTGCAACAATTGAATATTTTACCTCTCACAAATATTCTCAATTGTTGCAGCTAAAAAAAAACGGAGGAAGTACTGTATTATATCATCTTGTTCCCTTCGAAATTATTTTCACTAAATGTGTATCTATTAATTAAAGTTCCAATAGAGTTAATTAAGGTCTTAACTCAAAACACTTAGTTTAATGTAATTATATACTAATTATTAAATGCAAGCAACTAATGTATTTTAGATTTGGCAAATGCTCACGAACGACTTGGGTGATGGATAAGGAAAAAGTGGAAATATTAAATATAACATAAAAATAATAATTACACTCATCCATCCGTGATTTTAACATATAATTCAAAATTAATATCATTTTGAAAAATATATCAAATGTTAATGAACGTCGGGGAGTTTATTAACAAGATCTAATTAGTACCATCAATTTTTAATATTCTAAACAATTTTGGGTCCGAATGGAGTCCCACTAATTCCAGCAATGGTTGCAGCGGGATTGATAGGCGGGATGCTAACCAGTCGTACTGTCAGCTGCCAGTGCCAATGCCGTAAAAACACATTTTAGATAAGGATGACAGATGAAAATGGGAAATGGAAATTGCTCAACTTTCCATATATTCCCCTTTCACAACCAATCTTAGATTTATTCACGAGCATCAATTCATTTTGCTTTCCTTCGCTTTTTCATTAACAACATATTGAAGGATAATGTTGGAAGAATATGTTATAGACAATGAACTTCTTGCTTATTCCCCTATTTGACTATCTCTATGAGTGAAGAACAATATTGCGTTTGTCATGTCTTAGAGGAAAAAATTGTTTTACTTTTCCCATAGAAGAAAGTATTTTTTTATTTATAGTTTGAACAAACACTCTTTAATTTTCTCGTTATGTTTAATGCCATACTACCCTGCCAATTTCCGTTGTTGCATTTTCAATGGATTTTCCATTATTGCATTTTCAATGGATTTTGTGTGCTTTTGAAATTTGTAGCAGAGAAATGTTAGTCAAAATCTTTCAACATTGTTAGTCCATTACACTTGATGTTGGAAAAAGGTTTATTAGGCTCAGGCCAAAATATTTTACTGATTAATAGTGAAAGTTAATATACCCAACCCATGATTAAATAGTAGTGAAAGTAGCTTGATCAATATGACCAATACCCAATTTAAGCACACAAAAAACTTAAACTCAATTTTAGAATTGCCATTTCTCAAAAACCCAGAAATAAGAGAATTCCATGAGATAGTATCTCTAATGAGCATTTCATCAAACACCTTAAGGGTGTCATCAAGATTTCCTTCTCTGATTTTCTTGAATAATAGAGAGCTACAAGGAATTTAACAAATAGGGGGAAAACGTCAAAGAACGACGAGAAGCAGCGGAGTTAAGGAGAAAGACGAGTGGAACGTTATTTTTTTTACTGACCAAATTGAATGTTAATATACCTAAAAAAACGAATTAAAACACAGATAAACAGAAAATTTTCATTAATCATACAAATTCCCATAAAACATTAACAAAAAACAAGTAGAAAAATAAATAAATGAGATTTAATTAGCATCAACAAGTAGATCAAGTAAGTATGTATTAAAATTCCAGGTTGTGTGTATTGAAATTCCAGCAAAAACAAACTACAATCACGGGAAAATGAACATAAATCATAAATGTAGATGGTGGAAGCGAATTGCAGCCTTGCAGGTAGGGGGTTGCGATGGTGGTCGTACAAGGGGTTTTATCAAAACAGAGTGAAGAAGCTTTCATGGTAGAACATGGAGAAGGAGGAGGTAAAAGAGATAAACAAAGAAAGAGAGGCGTGTGAATTGAGAGGGTGGGGTTTAGGTTTTGGGAAAGTAGGATTTATATATGGAAAACGGGAATTTGTTGTAGACCGTCGATTTGAGTTTTCTATTGTATCTAATGGTTGAGAATGGTGATCCATGTATTGTTGTGTTTTTTAGTTTGAGCCATAGATTATATTTGATCAATGGTTGAGATGAACTGATTTTCCTTTGTTGGATTTTACTTCTTTATCTATTTTGACAACAAATGAGATTAGATCACTATTAAAATTATCTTATAAGTTATATCTTATTAAGTACAACTTACGATGAAAATATAATACTACATGTGACGAGTGATAGAATACGTGGCTCTAAAATATCTAATCCAGTGATGTAGTATATTGATAATCGATCTAATATGTATAAATCTTAATTATATATGTTATTCATTGGTCTAATGTATTGATGGCTAATAGAATACACGGCTCTTAAGTATCAAACTCAATAATGTAATATATTGATGATTGTTGTGATACATAAATCGTAAGTCTTAACTATCTTATTCATTGATCTAGTGATGATCGATATTATACATGACTCTCAAATATCTAATTCCGTAATGTAATATATAGATCGTAATCATCTTATTCATTAATGTATTAGGAATTAACATAATAATACCATTATTGTACAATTAGGGTATTACTCATTAAAAATTAATTGTATTGATAATATTCACTATTCAAAACTTATTAATTATGTATCCTCCATTCGTCCGATCTGATAAACATTGAACTATACAAGTTGTCCATCACTAATGATGTCTAAATTGTGATTACTATCTTATTATATTGATCTAATACATATACATTAATCATAACTAAATTTTATTGATCTATTACATATACATTAATGATGTAATACACTAACATTATTGTCGTAAATATTAATCTAATGTATTGATGATTGATCTAATACATTGATGGTTTATCTACTATGTTGATCTTAGCTTTCTTAATAAATTGATCTAATATATAGATGATTGATCAAATACACTAATCCTAACTATATTGATGCCCGATCTTCTAATACATTAATTTTAACTAACTTATACGTTGATCTAGTATACTGACAGTTGATCTAATATATTGATCTTAAATATCTTATATATTGATCTAATACGCCAATTATTAATCTAGTACACTAATATTGTTTGTCGTAAACATTGATCTAATGTATTGATGGTTGATATAATACATTGATAGTTTATCTACTATATTGATCTTAGCTTTCTTATTAAATTGTTCTAATATACTGATGATGAATCTACTACATTTGCCTTAACGATTACATTGATCTAATATATAGATGATTGCTCTAATACACTAATGTTAACTATATTGATGCCCGATCTTCTAATACCGCCTCTTTTAACTATCTTATACGTTGAACTAGCATATATTGCCAGTTGATCTAATATATTGTTCTTAAATATCTTATATATTGATCTAATACGCTGATGATTGATCTAATACACTAATAATGAACGTCGTAAACATTTATCTAATATATTGATCTAATACGCTGATGATTGATCTAATACACTAATCTTAATTATCGTATACATTGATATACATTGATATAATATATTGAAGACTGTTCTTAATGTATAACTCTAAACTAAAAATATATATACACACATATATTGATTGATGAATGATAAGATACACTAGTCTTAGCAATCTTAAATGTATTGATGATTGATTGATTGGTCTAATACACTTACACATACACTTATCGTAACTATCGATCATACTAAAAGTAAATTGGAAGATTTATAAACTCATCGCCACTCATATATATATATATATATATATATATATATATATATATATATATATATATATATATCAAATTCGAATTAATCCCCAATTTCGAAACCATAATCTCGATTTCAATGTTTAATGGTGTTATTGGTATAAGACTTAACAAGTTGTATCGTTATATTGGTTAACGATCGATCATACTAAAACTAAATTATAAAATTTATAAACTCATCGTCACTCACATATATCGATGAGTTTAATATATATATATATTCGAAACCATAATCTCAATTTCAATGGACAATCTTCAATGGTGGTTATTAGTATAAGACTTAACAAGTAGTCTCGTTAGTCGTTCTATTGGTTAACGATCGATCATACTAATACTAATTTAGAAAAAACTCATCGCCACATATATATATATATATATATATATATATATATATATATATAAAATTCGAATTAATCCCCAATATAGAAACCATAATCTCAATTTCAATGTTCAATGGTGGTTATTGGTACAAGACTTAACAAGTAGTCTCGTTGTATTGGTTAACGATCGATCATACTAAAACTAAATTAGAAAAAACTCATCGCCACTATATATATATCAAATTCGAATAATCCTCGATTTCGAAATTTGATTGACTCGAACTAATCCGATATGATGTTAACTTGACTCGGACATAATTTGACCTATACATAGCTGGATCCGAGATCGACCTGACCTAGACTTGAAATGAAATCGACCCGACCCAGACCTAATCCCAGGCTAACCCTAACCCGATCATAACCCGATCCGAGGTTGACCCGACCGGATATAACCCGAACCGAGGTTGACCCGACCCAGGCATAACCCGATTCGAGTTCAACTCGACCCGATCATAACCCGATCCGAGGTTGACCCAACCCGGACATAACCCGACCCGGCATAACCCGATCCGAGGTTGACCCGACCCGGGCATAACCCGATCCGAGGTTGACCCGAACCGACATAGACCCGACCCTAACCTTACCCGAACCCGAAATTAACCGTCATAACCTGTTCCTAACCCGATCCGAACCAAACCGACCCAAACTTGACCCGACCGGGTTCAATCCGACCCGAACCTGAAGGGATTCAGACCCGAACCAACCCGACCCGAAACTGACCCGACCCGACCTAACGAGATGGATACCCGAACTTGACCCGACCCGAGCGACACCCAACCCGACCCACACACCCGAATTGACAGCTCTAAAAGTCAGTATTTATGCTCATCAAACAGGACAGCCGGGTTGGGCTTGGGCAAGAGAATTTGATTTGGAGTTACCAAAGAAAATGAGACGATCTATGCTAAAGATTGCAATTGGACTAGGGTCGTGCAAAATTCGGTCCATACCTGATTTTAGGCCGGTTTCAGAATTTGGAATTGGTCGAACCGCATCGAAAATTCAGGTCCGGTCTTCGATCCGCAAAATATTGAGATTTCAGGTTTCAAGTTCGATTGGTTCCAAGACTTGAAAAAACCGGGTCGGAGCTAAAGACCTTAAATAATCTACTTTATACACTTTTAAATTTTTTGTGATGAATTTAATGGTTGCGATATTACGTTCCATTAATAAAATTTAAGATAGATATTCGTTTAGAAGTATTATAGATATATATCTAAAAAATCATACAAGAATTCGTAAAATATAAAAACTTCAGTATAAATTTGCAAGATGGAATATGATTAGTCTTTTTATGTCTAAATTGGAGCCTATAATAACACAACAAGCCAACTATACAATAAGAAGCTCTCTACTCCTATCATCACATCTACTAGAGACTCTAAACACAACCTCTCTAAAAGCCTAGAGAGGAGATAGACATCTATCACTAAAGATCTTACTATTGCGTTGTATCCATACAGAGTACACTGTCTCAGTATATAGCATCACAAACAACTGTGATAACCTGGACCTGCTATGAGCTCTGCTGCATACTACTTGCAGATTCCTGTGAAAATCAAAACTAATCCAAGGTAGCCCAAGCAGTTGTAAACTTGCTTTCCAAATAGTAACAGAATAATCTCACTCAAAATAGAGGTGAGTAATATACTCAACATCAAGGCCACATAATACACAGACTTTATTACACTGAATGCCACAAGAAGAGAGCCTATCAGTTTTAGGAAACCTATTCTGAACAGCAAGCCAAAGAATAAATCTGCTCTTAGGAGTAGCTTTGTTGTTGTGAACAAGTTTTCTCCAAGATACCCTCTCATTAGTGCCCATCAAAAACTTGTAAACTATCTTTATGCTAAAAGTGCCATGAGATAGGACATTAGTCCAATTACCTTGATCATGCAGAAGAGAGACACTTCCAATGATTTTCCTCAAAAGCCAAGAGGTGTCGCTAGCAATAGCAACATTTTCCAATTCTCTATTCTTAATGTAGTAAAAGTTTACCAATCTGACCCATAACTTGTCACTCTTGAAAGCCAATGCCCACAAAAGCTTAAGAATTGCAGCTTTGTTCCAAAGACACATATTAATCACATTCCAACTCCCAGCAACTTTGACTTTATGAAAATTTGGCAAATATATTTGAATTGTCTTTTAGTGACACAAGAGTAGTATCAAGGGAAGAAGAATAGAAAGCATAGTCCAATCAAGAATTAGTGTGAGAATATGCAAGACTTGTTGAGTGATAGGCCAAAAACAAAATAGATGATCAACAAATTTCATTCCAAAATTTACACTGGATTGTTGGTTTATTAAAAATCTTACGTCGTGAAAGAATATCAAACTAGAATGCTTTTATGAAAAAGTTGTAATTATTTGAATATTGATTTTGTTGATTACAAGGTTTCGTATCTTATCCTTATTTTTCATCTAATTTATTTTTGAGAGAAGTCAAATTTTCTTTGCCCCATACATTAAGGTCGGTTTTGACGTGTCCAACTTTGTTGCAGATTGTGTAGAATCGTGATCCTAGAAATTTTGAATTCTAGTTACTTTTAGTGTTTTAGTTGCTTTTTGGCGGTTTGCCCATACATTATGAAGTCTAAATCTAGATACATACTGAGACTGTTGTATGTTGGTGATTTGTAAGATAGGTACATAATCAGAGCAAGTAAATGTTTCATTTTAAATAATATTGAATTTAGTTTAGAGAAAGAGAAACTTTCTCTCTCTTTGATCTTAACTGTTTTTTGCGTCATTTTCCCTTCCTCAGCATTCTACTGATGCCATGGCAAGGAAGGGAAAATCAAAGAACTCTAAGTTGGCTCCACCTTTGGACTCCAATGCAATTGATCAATTGATTACTGAGGTGAAGAGAACAAAATCATTGAAGGATGTTCCAAGCATTCCTTCATTAAAGTGGTCTGATTCTTCGAGGGAGCTGAATTCTGATTCCACGTCTTGTACTTCGATTAATGAGCGGATGAGAACACAATCAAGTAACGGAAGAGATGACTTCGAAAAGGAATTTTGGAATTTGAACATCAATTCAAACTCCAATGGAATAGTGAAAGTCTTCTAACATTTTACCTCCTACTAGTAATGAATCGTGGCATAAAACATGTTTTGAAGGTATTGTTCAGTAAGGATTGGATTTAACTAACGACTTCAATCTGATCCGATTGTTATAACAACATTCAAAATCCGCCTCACATTTCTATGTATGACATTCAACCGGAAACTGAATTTTGGGAAAATGCTATTGTAGCTTATGTTTTGAGTGTGAAAGCTTCTTTTAAGACAATCAATGAATGTTGTAGGAGGATTTGGGGAAAACTTGGTATTTATAAGGTGATTGCTATGCCAAATGGTATTTTCCTTATTAGGTTTCACAACTTAGAGGGGAAAATTAAGGCTCTTGAGTCTGGTCCCATTTTGATTGATAACAAACCAATTGTTATGAAGAGTTGGTATCCTGAGATTGATCTTAAGAAGGAGGATGTTCAAATTCACCCTATCTAGATATGTTTCCTGGGGTTAAATCTTCATTATTGGGGTATTTTTGCTTGAACTAAGATTGCTAGTTGTGTTGGTAAACCTCTATGCACAGATAAAGCCATTGCACAAAAAGATATGCTCTCTTATGCAAGGATCTTGGTTGAGGTTAAACTCAACAGCCTTTCCTCTCATAATGAAAATAGTAAATGAAAAGGGTTTGATTATGTCTCAAGAAGTGATATATGAATGGAAACCAATTCTTTGCTCTGATTGTGGTGGTATTGGACACATTGATACTCAATGTAACCAGAAAAAAAGGAGATTCTAGTTAAAGAAGCTCCTATTGAGAATAAGAAAGTTTGGAGACCAAAACTTAACAAAAATCAAGAGGAGAACATAAACATTCTAGCTACTGCTAGTAATAATCTGCATAATGAGACTTTTGTGGCTGGGAAATTCATTAACACTGAAGTTAATATATCTTCTCAACATAAATAGACTCATATGATGCCTTCTCCAAGTAGGTTTGAAATTCTCGTGGGTGCGGGAGAGCTTTTGGCTGCTCCTAATGGCTAGTGTGCGTTTTTGGAGCATTAGGGGACTAAACAGGCCTTCCAAACATGTTGATATCAAATCCTTCTTGATGAAGCATAAGGTTGGTCTCTTTGGTCTCCTTGAAACTAGGATGAAACTTGTGAATGTAGCTAATAGTTTCCCTAGAGTTTATCCTGATTGGAGTATTTGGACTAACTATGCTTGGCATAAAGGTGGTAGAATCTGGTTAATTTGGATTCCTAGTTAGTTTGATGATGATCTTTTGGAGTGTAGTGATCAATTCATACATGTTAAAGTGACTCAAAAGCAAACACTAGCAAAAGATTTTTGCTAACATTGATCTATGCTCACAATGACAATGATTTGACAGATGTATTATGGAGTGATCTGGTGAGATTAAGTAGAGATGTGGATTGTTCTTGGAGCATTTTGGGAGATTTTAATAATGTTCTTCAGCTTAATGAGAGGAGCGAATTTCCAATTACTTTGCGAGAAGTAATACCCTTTAGAAATTGTAGTAATTCATGTAATCTTGATGAGCTCTAATCTTCTAGCTCTTTATTCACTTGGAACAACAAGAAAGAAGGTGATAGTAGAGTGTTCAGAAGAAATGACGGAGTTTTATGCAATGATCGGTGGCTCCTTTCTTTCCCAGAGTCCAAGGCTCAATTTTTGCCTGAACGATTATTTGATCGTTGTCCTTGTATCATCAATATTGACAATGATAGCAAGTCAAAGCCTAAGCCATTTAGATATTTTAATATGTGGTCTTCCTGCTCTTCTTTGATGACAAAGTTGCTAAGGTTTGGCATGTGTTTACCGCTGGTTTCCCTATATGTTCAGAGTTGTGCAAAAACTAAAGAAACTTAAGAGGGTTTTAAAATCCTTAATTAGTCTAGTTTCTCCAATATTGAATAGCTTGCTGACGGAACTCATAATGAACTAGTTACTATTCAAGTTGAATTACATAGATCTCCTAATGATCTCTCTTTAATTCAAGCTGAAATGATTGCTAGATTTGTTGTTGTTGATGCTCATAGGGCTAAACTGAGTTTTTTGAACATAAGGCAAAAGCTCATTGGATAAAAGAGGGTGATGAAAATTCTGCTTTTTTCATGCTTGTCCAAAGAAAAGAAGAAGACAAAAGTTCATTGGTTGTTTGAAAGATATTGATGGATCCTGACTGTATTCCAATCATGATGTCACTTCTGCTTTTGTTAAGTATTACGAAAGCTTGCTTGGAAGTGATACCAGTCCTACTATGAGACTGAGGTCCATAATTTTTGCTTGAGGATACATTCTTAATCAAGAGCAATAGATGGGGGTTGTGCAGTGTTTTTTCTCCTAAAGATGTCAGAAAAGCTTTCTTTGATATTAATGATAACAACGATTCTGGTCCTGATGGCTTCACCAGTAATTTCTTCAAGAGAGGATGGAACATTAGTGGTAGTGAGGTGAGTTTTTTTGTTATCAACTTTTTAGTTTTGGGAATTAGACAAATCAATGCTACCACTCTTACTCTAATTCCAAAAATTGACCACCCCAAGATATTTATCAATTCAGACCTATAGCTTGTTGCAATGTACTTTACAAGATCATCTCTAAAATGCTCTGTATAAGACTTGATGTTGTTCTTCCTTCTGATTAATAGTGCTCAAAGTGCCTTTATTTCTGGAATAGTTATCTCTCATAACATTCTTCTTGTACAAGATTTGATGAAACAATATAATACCAAAGTTCTTCCCCCTAGATGCAAAATCAAGATTGATCTTAGGAAAGCTTATTATTACTCTTTGAGTTGGACTTTTATTGAATCCCTATTGAATCCTTCTTGGCTTATAAACTGAAATTTCCTCCCCAATTCATTAATTGGATTATGCAACGCATTTCTTCCCCTTGTTGTTCATTGTGCATTAGTGGTGGCCTCTATGTTTTTTTCAAGGGAGGAAAGGAGTGAGACAAGGTGATCCCATTTCACCTTTGTTGTTTGTTCCCTCTAATGAAATATTTTTCTAGGGACCTTGATTGGTCCACTAGTAATCTGCCATTCCAATTTCATCATAGATGCAAATCCCTAAAACTTTCTCATGTTGTCTTTGCTAATGATCTAATATTATTTTCAAGAGGCACTTTCCAATCTATATCTATTCTTCTAAGCTCGCTGAAAACTTTTGAGCTTTTTACTGGTCTTGCAGCTAACAACAAAAAAATCTGCCATCTTTTTGGAAATGTTCCTTTGGACATTCAACACTCCATTCTTGAATTCTCAAGTTTCCAAAAGGGTTCTTTTCCCTTTAAATATCTAGGTGTCCCTATTACCTCAAAGAGGATTGTTGTAGCTAATTGTGATGCTCTCTTTGATAAAATGTTTAACATAATCACTTTATGGTTTTCTAGAAATCTCTCTTATGCTGCAAGAGTGTTTCTTAGAAATTCTCTTCTTAGCCTTCATATCTACTGGTCTCAAATCTTCTTCATTCCTAAAATAGTGATGGCTAGAATTACTTAAATCTATAGAGCTTTTTTGTGGTCTAGTACAACTAGGCTCTCTAAATCCCCTCCTGTGCCTTGGGATTGGCTCTGTAAACCAAAGAATTATAGGGGTCTTGGATTAATGAATGTGAATTCTTGGAATATTGTTGTTGTTGGTAAATGTGCCTGGCATATTGCTGAAAGGCTGATATTTTGTGGGTTAAATGGATCCATTCTACTTACATTAAAGATCAGTCTTGGTGGGTGTATCAGCCTAAGAGAAATGATAGTTGTGGTTGGAAGAATATTTGCTTGACTAGAGATAACTGAACTAATTTTATTGGTGATAATTGGGATAATGATCTTCAATACTCTATCAAAGCAGCCAATACATGACATACTAAGGTGAATTGAAGATTCCGAGTTTGGAATAGAATAAATATTCCCAAGCATGCCTTGATTGTTTGGCTGATTTCTCTCAACAAACTGAAAATTAAACATAAGCTCAAGTTATAGGCGTTGTGAGGATAATATCTACCCTCTACAAGTCACCTCTTCTTTACTTGTAACTTCGGTTTGGAATGCTCAAAGAGTCTTATGTGTTGGCCCAATATAAAATGCTCTAAAAATGAGGTTATTCACTCAGCTTGGAAGAAATGGTATAGGAGATTTAGGGGTAAATACAGAAAGAAAGTTTGTTTGTTAGCCTTGTCTTCTCTTGCCTACCACATCTGGAAAGCTAGAAATGTTGCAGTGTGGAGTTTGAAGGTTTACAAACCTACTCTAATTGTCAAGCACATCCAAGAAAAAGTTTGCCCGAGGATCAATAACAGATGCAAAGTTCAGACTCAATGGCCTTCTAGTGATAAGAGATTGGTTTTTTTTAGTATTAGTACTTGAGCTCTTGGTTTTGTAACTTTATTGTTGTTGGTTGTTGTTAGTTATTCTGTTTTTGGTTGGTCTACCCCTTTGCCTCGTTTTCTCTATTTGGGTGGCTAATGCCTAACTTCTATGTATTGTTGCTTTTTTTTTGGTGATTATATATTGTTTACCTTTCAATAAATGTTTCATTTATGATAAACCTTTGTAGAAGTAAGGTGTTCTAGTGGTGATTGATATGATTCTGTAAAGTCTTTCCAATATTGTGTAATTCTCAAATTTCCTTTTCCATGTTTGATTAAGGAGAGCCTTTTACAGGAATACCTAACGAGTTAGTTTGAATTTGGTTAATAAAACTGATGCATATTGATTTACAACAATGAGAGCATTAGACTAAGAAAGAACAAATCGAGAATTTGATAACAATCCGTGTCCATATGAACGAACTACCACCACTTTTGAACAACCCTTCCTTTGATAGGTGATATGATTGCTACTCCAAGAGTCTCAATCAATGAAATCCAAGTCAAGGAATTTAGGTTTAATTTGCCTAAATCCGAAAACAAGGAATAAAGTAACCGGATATGATAATTAAAACTAACACTCTTGAAAGTTTTAATTAACTCTTAATCTCACTCAAACCAATCCTGGAATTAAGTAGATTAAACATTCAATAATAATCACTCCTGAAAATTACTAAATGGTCGAATATAATTGTGCAAAACAATTAAACTCTTAAATAAAAGTTTTAACTCAAAATAATCTCTCCTCTTATTGAAATATGAACGCCTATTTATACTAGACTACTCCTAGTATAATCAGGAAACCAAAAATCTATCTAGAAAGCATTTAAATCTTAATCCCTAGAATTTAGGAAAAGATAAAGCTAAAAATAAGGAAGATAATCTAATAAGATAAGATAGGGATTCAGCCCTTTCTATCTTATTTACATGCCTATCTCTTTATCCCTTAGCTAAATCAATTCTTATATAAAAGGAATTACAACTCAACTAGGACTCCTAAATAGAACCGAAAATCAGTAGAAAATCGTTCCTTTATTTTGCTGAAAATAAATGACTTAATTAAAATAACTAACTATGACCTTATTAACTAGAAAGCAATAAAGATAGATTAGAGAAGGACTATGCATGATTCAATCCACATCAATAGGAATTTGATAAGTATTATTTCTTAAGCTCATACCTTATTTTACTCCAAGTTTCAATATTATGTTTTCCATTTCTCTTTCTCTTGGATTTCAACTCTTCCCACCAACATGGTGCATCTTTTCTAAAAGAAGATTTTACAAGCTTAATCAAAGGTAGGGTTTAGTGGTTCATTGGGTTAGTGAAAGTGGTGGTAGTTCGTTCATTCGAACACGGATTGTTAGCAAATTTTAGATTTGTTCTTTCTTAGTCTAATGTTCTCATTGTTCTAAATCAATATGTATCAAAACTCTTTAATATTGCACATGGGATGCGTGCGTTGTGATGCCTCGTGTTATATTATTGAGAAGGAGTAGTTCATTCAAGTCTCCAATAATAATCCACATGATTTTGTTTTTTGGGCAAAGCTTTTAGTAATATCACACCAGAATAATGGTTTGTCTAATTGTTGTACCAGGGTATAGATTCCTGAAAATCATAATCTTGAGTTAGTAAGCCCGCTTTAACGAAGCTAGCTATCTTATGTTCTCAATGCAACTATTCCCGTCCCCGCGGAATGTTGCGGGGGCGGAAATAGCTGCATCGAAAACATAAGATAGCTAGCTTCATTAAAGCGGGCAATCTAGTTATTTTTAGACCATAGATAATTGAGCAGATTTATGTGATCAATCAGCGTATATCACTTGGCAAGTTTTGGAAAGAACTAAACAAGAATAATAAAAGGGTTTCTCTAATCTGATATGATTCTAGTCTGATATGATGTTAACTAGAATAAGTAATAAGTTCATGAAATAAGGCGAAGAGAACATAGCCTAAGAAGGCCCCTTCTTACTTCATGCAATTAAGATCATGTATATAACAAATGGTAGTAATGGTAATAAGTTCATGGAAAATTTGTGAAAAACCACTATAAATTTTACACTTTTTGAAAATCAAAACCCACATCAATTACTCTTTTTTTAACTTAACTACTATAACTTTGCAAAATTTTGTGAAGCACCACCTTTTGACGGAAACCGTAACCCTTAAGTTCACCACCAAGCAGCAAAAGTTTGCATTTTTTGTTAGAAGGTGGTGCTTCACAAAATTTTGCAAAGTTATAGTACTTAAATTCAAAAATAAATAAATTTGGTGGTTATTTTCAAAAAGTGTAAACTTTGTAGTAGATTTTCACAAATTTTACTAAGTTTCTACGTAACTTTTAAGAAATCATTATATAGATGTCTATGGCAATGATTCTCCATCCTTGAACTTGTAATTTGTTCGTAAAATCTCTTGGCCATCCATTGTTACTTCAAATATGATATTGAGTGGGAAAGAAAATATGTAAAAAAAACATAACATGTTTGTTAATAAGTTTTAGTCAAAATGGTAACGAATAAAAACATAACAGATTTGTTAATAAGTTTTCGTCAAAATGGTAATGAATAAGAGATTATTAAAAATAATGATATATATGTTCATTATCATTACTACCATTCACTATTAGCTATGGATTGATGTTTGAGTATTACACTTTTCTTAAGGATAAATTGACAAAAACCACCTTAACTTTCCAACTTTTTTAAAGTTACCACCTTTAATTTTTTTTTTAAATAACCACCAAACCGTTACATTTTCTTTTAATGTTACCACCTCTTAACGGAATTTTCATTATTCCTCCGTTAGTGAGGCCCACTCTTAACTACCCTTTTCAATTCCCCCCCTTTCTCACTTCGAATTCCCAAATTCATTCACAAATAAACCTTAACTCTTCAATTGAATCCAAAATCTCTCAAATCTGGAGTGAATTGAGATCCAATTTTCACATCATCAACAAAAACGACCAAAATCAGGTAAATTGAGTTATTAATTCTTAAAAATTAGGGTTCCTGTGGGGGATTTTGAAAACTAGGGTTCATGCATAGAAAATTTGGGGATTTAATTGTGTTATTGTTGTAACTGAAAATTGATGCAAGTATTAACACAATAAAATCTCGTGAACCCTAGTTTTCAAAATCCCCCACAGGTACCCCAATTTTTAAAAATTTATAACTCAATTTAATTCGTTTTGGCCGTTTTTGTTGATGATGTGAAAATTGCATCTCAATTCTGTAACGCCCTGATATTTTAATAGTTTTATTTTCAACGTATATATATTTTCCCGGTAATTACATCCTTCCCTTCTTAAAGAAGTTTCGTCCTCGAAACTGAAAATTACCTTAGAATAAGTGTGGGTACTTGTCTCGCATCTCCTGTTCAACTTCCCACGTTGCTTCTGTTTCAATGTGGTTGGACCATAACACCTTTACTAAAGAGATTACTTTATTGCGAAGAACTTTGTCTTTATGATCTAAAATTTGAACAGGTTACTCTTCATAGGTCAAATCTTCTTCAATTCGTACAGAGGGTATATTAATAACATGGGAAGGGTCTGGTATATAACGACGTGAAAGTGAAACATGAAACACATCATGAATTTGAGAAAATTCATTAGGAAGTGCCAGACGATAAGCTACATTCCTAATTCTCTCGATAATCTCAAATGGTCCAATGTACCTCGGACGAAGTTTTCTTGCTTTCCCAAATCTCATTACTCCTCTGGTAGGCGAAACCTTCAAAAATACCATCTCACCAACTGAGAATTCTATATGTCTTCTTCTAAGGTCAGCGTAACTTTTCTGGCGACTCTGCGCAATTTTTATTTTTTCCTGAATGATTCGGACCTTGTCGGCTGTCTCTTGTATCATTTCAGGCCCAACTATTTTTATTTCATCTATGTCACTCGAACATAAAGGGGTTCTGCACTTGCGACCATATAGAGCTTCATACGGGGCCATATCAATGCTAGCATGATAACTATTATTATAGGAAAACTCTATTAATGGTAAATACTTTTCCCAAGAACCCTTGAATTCTAACACACAAGCCCGCATCAAGTCTTCTAGAGTTTGTATAGTTCTCTCGGTTTGACCATCTGTAGCTGGATGAAAAGCTGTACTAATATTTAACTGTGTACCCAAAGCATTATGTAGCTTTCGCCAAAACTTAGATACAAATCGAGAGTCTCTATCAGATACAATAGAACTAGGCACTCCACGAAGCCTAATAATTTCATCAATATTTTTCTTTGCTAACCGTTCAAGATCCCAAGTATTATGAACTGCTAGGAAATGTGCACTTTTTGTAAGCCGATCTACTATTACCCATATGGAATTCATCCCTTGAGGGGTTGTTGGCAATCCTGTAACAAAATCCATTGCTATCGATTCCCATTTCCAAGTGGGTATATCTAAAGGCTGCAAAAGTCCCGAAGGGCGCTGATGTTCTATTTTTACTTGCTGGCAAGTCAGACATTTGGCAACGAATTCTGCAATTTCTCGTTTCATGTTGCTCCACCAAAACACACTCCGCAAATCCTTATACATCTTGTTTCCTCCTGGGTGTATTGAATAGTGAGTATTATGTGCTTCATTCATGATTTTTCTTTTTAAATCTACTTGATCTGGTACACACAATCATCCTCGAAAACGAAGTGACCCATCTTCTTGTATTACAAAACCAATTTCCTTCCCAAGCACAACCCTTTCACGAATCTTCTCTAACTGGGGGTCTGTATTTTGTAGTTCCTTAATTTCTTCACTCAAGGTTGATTTGATTTCTAGAGCTGCTAAAGATCCTTCCAAACCACCTATAATCAACTCAATTTCTAACTTTTGGATTTCTCTTTGGATAACAGATTGAGTGCTAAGTAGATTAAGGGCAACATAGTTTTTCCGGCTAAGAGCATCAGCCACCACATTGGCTTTTCCAGGGTGATATTGAATATCTAATTCGTAATCCTTTATGAATTCTAACCACCTTCTTTGTCTCATGTTAATCTCTTTTTGAGTGAATATATATTTAAGGCTTTTGTGATCGGTGTAAATTTTACATTTAACCCCATATAGATAATGTCTCCAAATTTTTAATGTGAATATAATTGCGGCAAGTTCAAGGTCATGGGTAGGATAATTATGTTCATGAGGTTTCAACTGACGGGATGCATAAGCTATCACTTTCCCATGTTACATTAATACACACCCCAACCCTTGTTTGGAGGCATCACTATATATTTCTAAACCTTCTGTACCACTAGGAAGAGTAAGGATTGGAGCTGTGGTAAGACGAAATTTTAGCTCTTGGAATGCAGTTTCACACTTATCACTCCATTCAAATTTTGTAGTTTTTCTTATAAGGTTTTATAGGTTGAGCTATTCAAGAAAAGTTTTCCACAAATCGACGATAGTAGCCTACTAATCCTAAAAAGCTTCGTACTTCTGAAACATTTGTGGGTCAAGGCCAATTAGTGATTGCTTCAATTTTTTGAGAATCGACTTTGATAGGTTTTAGTCGTATCACCTAATCAAAAATAAACCGACAGACCTCTAACTAGGTAGTCAGTGGAAGCAGGGTCGAATCCACAGGGAGACAGAGTTTCTAAATCAATATTCAACCAATTCAGCTACTCCAGAGTAAATCAGGAAGGAATTAATTAAACTAATGAATAGACTACAGAAGACGGAATAAATTGAGGATTTAACTATGGAATAAAAGTCTAGGGTATTAGGTCGGTCCACCATGCTTATACCAATCAAACAAGGTCAACAACTATCAAAACCTAAGTCAAGAATCGGGGGATTAGAGCCTATGTTGAGCTATGGTTAAGACTCAACGCTCATAGTTCAACATACGCCGCATGTTCACTAACGTAATCAGAACTACTGACGTGTCCTAGGCCTCTAGTCGTAAGACGGATCTGTGCAAACAACTATTAACCACAAGCAACCAACGAAACTGCGCAATAACGTTAATTACTCAATAAAGAACAAACCACATCACAATCACCCTAATCAAGCCCTAGAAATCAATAGCAGTCTAAATCACAATCATGGTATAAACATGGCTTTCCTATCTAACACCCTAGAAAGAGACTACTCAGACATGATCAAGTTAACAACGACAAAACTAATATGAAACCCTAACAATTGCATCATGAACGATTAAATAAAAAAACTAAGCAATTGAGAATAATAAAAGAGATTAGGGTAAGAAAGAATACCAATTAACGGAAAGCAGGAACTTTATTGAAATCGAAATAGGTTTGATCACCTCTAAACTAATTTAAAGTGTTTGAATTAAACTAAGAACAATGAGGAATAAGTAGAGTCTAAAGCAGTAAAAAGATGAATAAAAGATGTCTATAAATAATGAGGAAAACGGTATTTATAATACCCCTCAAGTCTAATTAAAAATAGGAAGCAAAAGACGAAATTCGCGACAAATGCACCAGACCCGATCGGGCCCGAGCACAGTACCCGATCGGGCCCACACCCATTTTAGCAAACTTTGTTTGGGCTTTGATATAACAGCAGCGCAGCAGCGACAGGCTAACTGGGCCTCCACCCGATCACACACCCGATCGGGTCGTGGATCGGGTGCCCAGCAAGCTCAGCGCTTGGCATCTTGTGGCGTAGCAGCAGCTTCAAAGTGAGAAAAGGGGCTGACCCGATCCAGCACCCGATCGGGTCTGTGATCGGGTCAACAGCAAAATGGCCCAAGTACGCCCTCTTGGCGTGGGAAGCAGCAGCTGAAGTTGGATCGTCCACCCGATCGGGTCGGGCGGTGGGCACCCGATCGGGTCTTGGGACATGCTTCCTCGCCCGATCAGATCGGGCAACCCTCGCCCGATCCGGTCCGCAACATCTATACCCGATCATAAATTCTTCGCCCGATCGGGCCATTTCCGCCCGATCAGAGTACGGAAACCTCCTTTTTGACTCTTTGGCTCTCTAATCTTCACGTTTAGGGGTCTTGGGACCTCCCAAACTATCCGTAAAGCTCGTGAGCCACCCTACGTGCCTCGTAACATCTCGTAAAGTCGTGGTTGCTTCCAAAAGGCTCGGGAATAAGGAGAAAACTCCATAAAACCTGCAATTCAATACTAAAACACGAAACCACAACTACATACGATAGTTAGCACAAAATAGCTCCCAAGAGCTCCAATGACGCACAAATTAGCTTGTAAATAAGGGAGAAAACTCTATATAAATACGTGATATCAAACTCCCCCAAGCTAAACCTTTGCTTGTCCTCAAGCAAATAGCACATGAACATGGAATAGATTATCTCACCCCAAAGATAAAACAAATCAAAGCTCAAAACATTTTCAAGACTAAGAATCGTTTAAGCAGGCATAATTCAAGTTTGGCTAATCAAATCCATCCAACCACCAATCATTCAAGCAATTTATCAAATCAAGCATCCACAAGGCATACAAATCCTGAAAAGGCTCTCACAAGGGTGTCACTCCTCTCTATTTTGTGGCAGGCAAAGAATATGCCCGAACACTCACCAACCCGACCATAAGTACCCTTCCCACTCACACTCTCATGTGTTTAAGAAGGTTCAATGACGCTCAACCTAGTCAAGTCGACTCAATTAGCAGAAATACTCCCTAGCTTTGACAAACTGACTCGAAATCAATCAAATGAACAATGCAGACATAAGCTCAAGAGGACTTTATAGGGTTGTAATGGGGCTTAGGCGAGAGGTAGGGGATACTTTTGGGTAATGTGGTGGAAAAACCAAGAAAGAGGGAGCATAAATCATTCAAACAAGGCCTAAAATGGCCTACACAACTCCCAACAATCACCATAAAACCATGTAAAGTAACCCAACTCTCATAAATCAATGAAAAGCTCATAACAAACCCAATTTTCTAGCAATGGAGCGAATATTCCTTTATGAACGTACGTGAATGAAAGAACTAGAATTCTTTTGAATTTTCATTTCATTTTTCTTTCATTTTTCTGAACTTCATTCACGCAACTCTAAACTTGCTTTTTCTTTTCTCTTTCTCACTCTCAAACCACAGCAAATACACTTTTAAATTCCTCAAAAACCAAACTAAACCAACAAACCAATCTCAAACTTAACCCATACAAAAGCTCCCCCAAGCTAGGCTTGGAAATATATCAAGTGAAGGCTTTGGGCTCATAATAGGGGTTTAAGTAACACGAAACAAGTCATTAGGCTCAGCGGGGCTAAGGAGGATAAAAGTATATCAAAAATTCACTCTGAAGCTCAAGAATTAGACAAAAGAACGCCTCTATCACAGCACATGCTACAAGTCATCTAAAATCAGACAAGTACGAAGTCAAAGTCAAGATCAATCCACTAAAGAGGAACTAACACACAAGAATAGACTGGATAATAATATGAATCCAATAGGCTACAAAGAGGCCTCACAGTCTAACCAATTCAGGTATGCAGCACAAAGTGGTCTAATATAATCCAAAAATGCTCGAAATCATAGCAATCAAACATCAAATCATAGCCTCAAGATCACAAATGCCCAGCTATCCAGAAAACAAAGTCAAATCATTTTCAAATAGAGCACAGCAAGGGGCACAGGGAGGCAACCAAACCAGTCATGGGAACCATATTTTTTTTGATTATTTCAGTATTTTTCGAAAGCAGTAAATCTACTCTAGAAAGCAGTAAAAGAGATAGGGAATACAAACAGAACTCCTCCCCCAAGCTGAACTTGGCAGTGTCCTCAATGCCAAAAGGTGATAAGGACTATGCTAAGAGGAAAAACAATGTTAGTACCCTCACTTTCGCTCACAAAAAGAAGAAAAATAAAAAGAATAATATGAAAAGAAAAGGAAAAAGGGAAAGAATACGAGTTGCCTCTCGCACAGCGCTGGTTTATAAAGGTCTCGCACGACCATAATCCTCCATCTCTCAAATAGGAGGAGCTTGGCAATGAGTGCCACCCTCATCAAACATCTTTCTCCTCCAAATGTTCTTGATAATGCCTCCAGACGGTGAGGCAACCTTAGGTGGAATTGGAACCTTCTCCACACCTACTTCATCCAGAACCTCATCCCTGCAACAAGATTGTTCAAGCATAGGTGCCTTAACAGCATTGGTTAGTTTAAAAATCACTTTATCATCACCAACACTCAGAGTTAAAGACCCATACTTGACATCAATGACAGCACCAGCAGTACACAAAAACGGCCTACCCAAGATAATAGGAATCTGGGCATTTTCATCTATATCTAACACCACAAAATCAACAGGGATATAGAATTTCCCTACCCTAACAGGAGCATCCTCTAAAACACCTAGAGGGTATTTTATAGAACGATCTGCCATCTGTAAAGTGATTTGTGTGCATTTAAGGGCTCCCATGTTCAGTTTCTTATAAACAGACAATGGCATAACAGAAACAGAAGCACCTAAATCACACAAAGCCTTATCAATAAAAATAGGTCCAAGATGGCAGGGTATAGAAAAACTACCAGGATCTTTTAACTTTGGTGGGGTTTTATTTTGAATAAAAGCACTACACTCTTCAGTAAGAGCGACACGTTCTACCCCACCAAAGTCTCTTTTCTTAGTAATCATGTCTTTCAGAAAATTGGCATAAACAGGCACTTGGGTAATTAAATCTGTAAATGGAATCGTTACCTCAAGGTTCTTGACCATAGCCAAGAACTTACCAAATTGCTGATCGACCTTAGCTTGTTGCATCCTGTGAGGAAAAGGTAGCCTTGGTGTAAAAGGCGTTTCAGAAACCTTCTCCTTTTTCTTCCCTGTCTGTTCAGCTTCTGCAGACAAATCGACTTCAGACGTCGAATTTTTCCTTCCTCTACCACCCTCTTCTTCCCTGCAGTCGGGGTAACCTCATCAATGGGCACTGGAGGGGCATCATATGCAATGCCACTACGAAGAGTGATGGCATTCACATGTTCTCTCTGAACGGGTTGCCCTAGCAATTCCCCCTGCCGCCTCTGAGCATTAGAGCTTGCTAATTGTGCAACTTGAGCCTCGAGAAGTTTGATGCTTTTCTCTTGGGCTCTTTGTGCCTCCTCATTAGATCTTTGCATGGCTAGCATCTGTCGCTCTTGGGCTCTTTGTGCCTCCTCATTTGCCTTTTGCATGCTTAACATCAGTTTCATCACTTCAGATATGGGGGGCTCTTGTGGGTTGTTGTTTTGTGGAGGTGGGGTGGGAAGATTTTGTGGGGTTTGGAAATTACTGTGGTTGTGGAAGTTTTGTGAAGAGGGTCTTTGAAATTTTTGTGGGGCTTGGTAGTAAGAGGGTTTGGGATGGTTTTGTGGAGGTGGAGGATGGTAGTTTTGTGGGTTTTGGTAGCTATGTGGAGGTTGGAAATTTTGTGGTCTCTGTTGGAAGGCATTTGCTTGCTCCATCTGAAGTTGACTGAACTGACAGTCATGCCCAAAGTGACCCTGAACACCACATACCTCGCAGTAAGATGAGGTAATGGGTGCTATGGCAGACATAGCATTGATACTCAAAGGAGGTGCTGCTGAAGGAGAGGAGTTGAAGGTGTTAATCTGTTGACTCAGCTTCGCCATCTACGAAGTCAATAATGCAATGGCATCTACCTCCAGTACCTTCCTCGTGAGGCTTCAGGAAGTGGAATGATCATTGGCTGCGAGGTTTGATAGAAACTCGTAGCCTACATCCACTTCCTTATCCAGAAAAACTCCTCCTGCAGACGAATCAATAATACTCTTCGTCTGAGGCTGCAGACCATTGTAAAATGTCTGCGTCAAGAACCATTTGTCCATGTTGTGGTGTGGACACACTCTCTGTAAATCCCTAAACCTAGCCCACGCTTCCCGTAATGTTTCATCAGGCTCTTGGGAAAACGTGGCTAGTTTGTTTCTGATTTCTGCTGTTTTAGTAGGTGGGTAATACACTCTCTAAGGAATGCAGCAGAAATCTCACTCCATTCTGTCTCTTTCACGTCGTTCAACCATTTCTGGGCTCTATCCCTCAATGAGAACTCGAACAACATGACCTTTAGTTGCTCTGGAGTGACGCCGGCATGTTTAACGGTTCGACAAAGTTGTTGAAACCGTTGCAGATGATTTGCCGGATCTTCAGTAGGATGCCCACCAAACTGATTTTGCTGGACCATGCTGATGAGTCCAGGCTTAATCTCAAAATTGTTATCGGCGATTGTGGGCATTGGTGGTCCAGTAGAAAGACCATCCGGGTTGGGCACCCCATATGACTTCAGTGATTTTGACATAACAGAATTCAAGGTGTCTGTGCCAGAGGTGTTCAGCTGAACAGACTGCTTTTCTTTCTGCTTTATCTTTCGGATCCGCCTGATTGTCCTATCAAGATCGGGGTCCGCTGGAATGGGGGAACCGTTTCTTTGGGACCTGGGCATACAAAAGAAACAAAGAGCAGCAGTAAAGGGTACCTCGATTGAAACAATGAAGTTCCAATGAGGTACAGAGAAGTACACCAAATAATTAAATAAAAACTTAGAGAACTAGCCGTCTCCCCGGCAACGGCGCCAAAATTTGATAGGTTTTAGTCGTATCACCTAATCAAAAATAAACCTACAGACCTCCAACTAGGTAGTCAGTGGAAGCAGGGTCGAATCCACAGGGAGACAGAGTTTCTAAATCAATATTCAACCAATTCAGCTACTCCAGAGTAAATAAGGAAGGAATTAATTAAACTAATGAATAGACTACAGAAGACGGAATAAATCGAGGATTTAACTATGGAATAAAAGTCTAGGGTATTAGGTCGGTCCACCATGCTTATACCAATCAAACAAGGTCAACAACTATCAAAACCTAAGTCAAGAGTCGGGGGATTAGAGCCTATGTTGAGCTATGGTTAAGACTCAACGCTCATAGTTCAACATACGCCGCATGTTCACTAACGTAATCAGAACTACTGACGTGTCCTAGGCCTCTAGTCGTAAGACGGATCTGTGCAAACAACTATTAACCACAAGCAACCAACGAAACTGCGCAATAACGTTAATTACTCAATAAAGAACAAACCACATCACAATCACCCTAATCAAGCCCTAGAAATCAATAGCAGTCTAAATCACAATCATGGTATAAACATGGCTTTCCTATCTAACACCCTAGAAAGAGACTACTCAGACATGATCAAGTTAACAACGACAAAACTAATATGAAACCCTAACAATTGCATCATGAACGATTAAATAAAAAAACTAAGCAATTGAGAATAATAAAAGAGATTAGGGTAAGAAAGAATACCAATTAACGGAAAGCAGGAACTTTATTGAAATCGAAATAGGTTTGATCACCTCTAAATTAATCTAAAGTGTTTGAATTAAACTAAGAACAATGAGGAATAACTAGAGTCTAAAGCAGTAAAAAGATGAATAAAAGATGTCTATAAATAATGAGGAAAACGGTATTTATAATACCCCTCAAGTCTAATTAAAAATAGGAAGCAAAAGACGAAATTCGCGACAAATACACCAGACCCGATCGGGCCCGAGCACAGTACCCGATCGGGTCCACACCCATTTTAGCAAACTTTGTTTGGGCTTTGATATAACAGCAGCGCAGCAGCGACAGGCTAACTGGGCCTCCACCCGATCACACACCCGATCGGGTCGTGGATCGGGTGCCCAGCAAGCTCAGCGCTTGGCATCTTGTGGCGTAGCAGCAGCTTCAAAGTGAGAAAAGGGGCTGACCCGATCCAGCACCCGATCGTGTCTGTGATCGGGTCAACAGCAAAATGGCCCAAGTACGCCCTCTTGGCGTGGGAAGCAGCAGCTGAAGTTGGATCGTCCACCCGATCGGGTCGGGCGGTGGGCACCCGATCGGGTCTTGGGACATGCTTCCTCGCCCGATCAGATCGGGCAACCCTCGCCCGATCCGGTCCGCAACATCTATACCCGATCATAAATACTTCGCCCGATCGGGCCATTTCCGCCCGATCAGAGTACAGAAACCTCCTTTTTGACTCTTTGGCTCTCTAATCTTCACGTTTAGGGGTCTTGGGACCTCCCAAACTATCCGTAAAGCTCGTGAGCCACCCTACGTGCCTCGTAACATCTCGTAAAGTCGTGGTTGCTTCCAAAAGGCTCGGGAATAAGGAGAAAACTCCATAAAACCTGCAATTCAATACTAAAACACGAAACCACAACTACATACGATAGTTAGCATAAAATAGCTCCCAAGAGCTCCAATGACGCACAAATTAGCTTCTAAATAAGGGAGAAAACTCTATATAAATACGTGATATCAAACTTGCACTCCATTTCTAGACATCACATGCCCTAGAAATGATATTTTCTCTAACCAAAATTCACACTTTTTAAATTTTGCATACAACTGGTTCTTTCTCAGAGTCTCTAAGACTATACTCAAGTGTCCCTCATGATCCTTCTTATCTTTGGAATATACTAGAATATCATCGATAAAAACTATAACAAAATGATCTAAATAAGGTTTAAAAACTCGGTTCATGAGATCCATAAAAACAGCCGTGGCATTAGTAAGACCAAAAGGCATAACTAAAAATTCATAGTGTCCGTATCTGGTCCTAAAAGCAGTTTTTGGAACATCTGAAGGTCTGATTCTTAGTTGATGGTATCCAGATCGTAGGTCTATCTTCGAGAACACTGATGCACCCTGCAATTGATCAAAAAGGTCATCGATACGAGGCAAAGGATATTTATTCTTGATGGTTATCTTGTTAAGCTCTCTATAATCTATGCATAACCTTAAAGTTCCATCTTTTTTCTTTACAAATAGAACAGGTGCTCCCATGGTGGTGACACACTTGGTCTAATATATCCTTTTTCCAATAATTCCTCTAGTTGTATATTTAGTTCCTTTAATTCTGCAGGTGCCATTCTATATGGTGCTTTAGAGATAGGTACAACTCCAGGTACTAACTCAATAGTGAAATCAATTTCTCTTTGTGGGGGCATATCTACAACTTCCTCAGGAAAGACATCTTGGAAATTTTTAACAACGGGAATGTCAGAGATTTTAGGTTCAGATTTTTCAGTACTAAGAACATCACAAAGGTACCCTTCACAACCTTGTTTTAACATCTTTTGTGCTTGAAGAAAAGAAATGATTCTAGATTCAGATTTTCTTTCATTATTTTGAAAAATCACTTCATTCCCTTCAGAATTTACTAAGGTTACGATTTGTTTTTGACAGTCTACTATGACACGATGTTTATTCATCCAATCCATCCCTAAAATAACATCGAATCCCTTAAGTTCAAATTAAATTAGATCAACATCAAACATGCTTCCCCCTATGTTCAAAGGACAATTTATATATATAGTTTGACAGGGAACTATATTTCCAGTAGGGAGACTGATGCAAAATTCTAAGTTTGTCCCACTAGGGACCAGATGCAAATCTCTAGACATGGAAGAGTATATAAATGAATGTGATGCTCCGGTATCAAATAAGACATGTATTGGGAAAGAGTTTAGAGAAATGTTACCCGTAACCACATCACTTGAACTTCTAATCTCTTGTGGATTCATCAAAAACACACGACCATGGGTTGGATTTTGACGTTGGATAGGTCCACCCTGGGGCTTAAGAACAGGTTTTGGGGTATAAGGATTGGTTGTAGCTAATTTTGTATTTCTACCACTTTCAAAAGAACAATTCCACTTTAAATGATTTGGACTTCCACAAGAGTAGCAGCGGTTATTGACAAACCTACATTTTTCAGTTGAGTGGTTGGTGTAACCACATTTTGCACAAGGGGGTCCTTGATAGCGGCCTGGAGGTGTAAAGGGTTTGACATTACCAATATTTGGCTTTTTCTGAAAATTCCTATTCATTGCATGAGTTCCTTCCCACTTTCTTTTATGAACTGTATCTTCAACCTCTCTCTCTTTGATTATTCTTTCAGCATTTGTTGCCTTATCATACATCTCTTGATAACTATGGCAACTATGGGTCGAAAGTCGGTCACGAAGTTCCCAAGTGAGACCTCTTTCAAACTTATTCATTCTTAACTCCTCACTGGAAACAAGATGTGGTGCAAATCGAGATAATTCCATAAATTTTGCAGCATACTCCATAACAAACAAAGTACCTTGCTCTAGCTGATTAAACTATTCTTCTTTCTGTCTTTTCAAAGCAGATGGATAAAATTTCGCCCTCATAAGATCTTTCAATTGGGTCCATAAAAAGTCTTTCTCCTTCCTCCTTTCTTTCACGGTTTCCCACCAAAGATCTGCCACCAATAGTGAAAGTTTAGTAATATATTGTCATGTAAAATTAAAATTAAATTTTTTTTTATATTATTATTATTTTAAAAAAAATTGTCACTTGTATGAAACACCAAGACAAAAATAACATAAATATTGAAAAACAATTCATAATCTCAATTTCAAAAACTATCGATCATATTAAAACTAAATTGGAAAATATATATATATAATCCTGATTTCAATGGACAATGTTCAATGGTGATTATTGTCTCATTGGTATAAGATTTAACAAGTAGTATCGTTAGATTGGTTAACGATCGATCATACTAAAATTAAATTATAAAATTTATAAATTCATCGTCATATATATATATATATATATATATATATAAAAGACTTGATATATCTTATACAAACCAAAACATCTAAAACACTAGGTAAGTAAAAAAATCAGATAGACCAACAGTAAGCATGCATCATACTCCCTATATTCTACATAGTGTTAACATATATACAACAAAAGGGTTAACACTTGACAAAAGAGCCATCTCTAACTCCAAAACATTCTACTTGTTGTTACCAGCACTTGGTTCCTCTTTCGGATCCTCGTTCAGATTTATTTTGGTTGACGAAATAGATTCATCATCTGACAGGAAGACCATGTGATCTCTTTCATAAGCTAGAAGTTCTCCAGTAAGCTCGGTAAAACTCGGGGTCCATCTTGGTCGACCTAATCCAAATCGTACATATTTCTCCCAGTTGGGTGCCCCGTTGACCATTAAATTAGAATATTTAGTTTTGAAAGTTATCCACGGAAAGCTCGTGGTGAGTGTTTTGATCAAAACATAAGCTAGATACGGTGTGGTCATTCCAAGTTCCGGGTACTGTGCGTTAAATTCGTCGAAAAACCTTTCTAGACGGTGGATATGTTCCATAACACTACAACCAGAATCCATTGCTAACATGTGGGGACTTATGTTTCCTGCCATTTTAAAATAAATAAACAAATGTTAAATATAACATTATCACCTGCATTTATAAAAATAAAAATAAGCAATAAACAATAAATATCCCAATATCCCTTTCTCTCATGTGGGTTTCTAACAATTATTTTATTATTATTGTATATATTTTAATATATTTGTTAACGTGGCTCGGATACCAAACTTTAACGCCCTGATATTTTAATAGTTTTATTTTCAAGGTATATATATTATCCCGGTTATTACAAATTCACTCCAGATTTGAGAGATTTTGGATTCAATTGAAGAGTTAGGGTTTATTTGTGAATGAATTTGGGAATTCGAAGTGAGAAAGGGGGGAATTGAAAAGGGTAGTTAAGAGTGGGCCTCACTAACGGAGGAATTATGAAAATTCCGTTAATAGGCGGTAACATTAAAAGAAAATGTAACGTTTTGGTGGTTATTTTAAAAAAAAAATTAAAGGTGGTAACTTTATAAAGTTTGAAAGTTAAGGTGATTTTTGTCAATTTTTCTTTCTCTTAATAAAAAGTTGGAGACTTCAATATTTCTATTAGAGTTTCTCAAGACTACTCTTGCCGTAAATGCGATGCACCATCAAAGTTCAATTAAAAGAAACCTAAAAAAGATGGTTTCTGTAGTATTATGAAAATTGCCACCAAATTATTCTCATGTGATGCTATAAGCCCATGCAATTATTTGATATGTTGAAAAATTGGACAAATGGAAAAACAATTGCATGTTGAAAGTCTTTGCAAAAGGTGAATGCCATTTAATGCTATTACTGATTGCTTTTGTACATTGTTATTGTACAGTAAGTTATACGCCTATATATATCAGCGCTTGGTGAATGAAAATTTGGCATCGAATATAAACCTTTTCTCAGTATTTCTCTCTTCTGCTTAGTTTCTCTCTTACTTCTGTCTTCATCTTTTCACAACACGTTATCAGCACGACTTTGCTTACAAAAACCAAAAGGTATTTTTAACCTTTAATCTTTCAAACTCCGGTATCCAATTTTTCTAGTCTCACCCTTTTTCACTATCCTAACATGGATCAACAAAGTAACGGGATCAATGTTGTTTTCCACAATGTTTCACTCTGTTGCATACATTTAATTGTAGAACGTAACACCGTCCCTTTCGCTACCAACCCAGCTAGGGGGATTGTAAGTCATCCTTTTCGCACTGACCTCAACAACGGTACTAATGTCCGTACCAGTGAAAATCCACAAACCCCTGTTCCTAACACCAATAATAATCCTCCAGCACCATCAACTGAAAATCCACCACCACCAAATAATAAAAGAAATAGGGACGAACAGGAAGGAACTAGTAGCAAACGTCACCATGCCACTAGCCCGTAAATTAAATAATAATTTGACAATAACGCCACCTTTATGGAGGGCAAGGACACTTTAATTTATGTTATTTTATTTTGTTGTACCGCCTGTATGGCAGGTTATTTTCATTTACCGCCTATATGGCAGGTTGATTTTTTTATTTGCCGCCTATATGGCTGGCTGACAGTAGTAAATTTTTTTTTGCCCTTTTATTGTCAATATATGTAGGAGTAGCTAACCTAGAACCGTATTACATATTTATTTCCTTTACTATGTGTTATTTCCTTTATATGACATTTATAGTTATATTTATTATCATTTTTACACTTACCGACATGCATAATAGTAACAAATTATATTTAGTACACATAAATACTCCAACTAAAATTTTATTACATTATATTCTTTGAACAACTGCAGATAGATACACAACAAACTGTATAGTTAAGGATAACCCTCTATAAAAGCGGATTACCCATCCCCAATTTCACCACATATCTCTTCTCTTCTTCCATCTTTTACTCAAACCCACAAATTTTTTTTCCTTCCTCCATTTTTCCTAGCCACCATGCCCAACGCCGAACACAACCGCCCTCCACCCTCCTCTTCTTCTTTTGAGGAAGATTTTAGAAAAATAAAACTTTACTTGTTCCTTATAGCCGGTTTATTTGTCCTTCTCATGGCATTAATGATATTTCTCCTCATACACAAGTAGGAACAATGATATCACACACTTTCTCCCCGGTGAAACGGTGAAAATGCATGTGTTTTTTGTCTTCATATGCATTTCTATGAAGTATTTTTGTTATTTTAGCTTATTTTTGTACTTTCTGTGTTTTTATTGTAAGTTATTATTTTGCTTGTAATATTTTAATGTTATGTCTTGTTTTGTTTTATTTTGTAATATTTATAATTATAAATGATATAAATCAGGGGGAGATATTATATGTGATTTGTTATCATTTACTAATTTCATACTATTATCTACCTTATTGTAGCCATAATGGGAGATTTAATGAAAAGACAATTCAATGTCCTAGATTTGTCCGGAAATAAATTTCTGGAATGGACGGTAGATGCCCAGATGAATTTAAAGGCTCAAGGACTAGAGCATACTATTAAAGATCAAACTGTCAATATAGGCTCAAGTACGGCCCAACAAATTAAATTGGCCACTGAACAAGAAAAGGCCAGGGCCTTGGTTCTTTTGAGACACCACCTGCATGAAAGCCTAAAAACTGAATACTTATTGGTGGAAGATCCAAAATAACTATGGAACAGCCTCAAAGAAAGATATGGCCACCATAAAAATATTCTCCTCCCCAAGGCATTATTCGAATGGACTAATCTAAGGTTCCAAGATTTTAAATGCATCAGTGACTACAATTCAACACTGTTTAGAATTGTATCGCTGCTGAAATATTGTGATCATCCGGTCACTGAGGAACAAATGCTAGAGAAAACTCTCTACATTCCATGCCTCAAATATTATATTACAGCAACAATACAGAGAAAGGGGCTTTAAAAAATATTCTGAGCTAATCTCTGTATTGTTGGTGGCTGAGCAAAATAATGATCTTTTACTAAAGAATCATAATCTTAGACCAACTGGGTCTTTGGCATTCCAAGAGGCGAATGCAGTAGAAAGCTCAGACCTACCTGAATCAAATGTTGTAAACAGAGGTGGGCGTGGAAATGGCCGTGGGAAAGGACGCGGAAACAATCGTGATCGAGGCCGAGGCCGAGGTAAATGATATTTCCCCAAAAATAATAATAACTTCAAAAACAATGAGAGGGGGCAACAATACCACAAGCATGATAATCAGAAGGCAAAAGATATAAGCTTTAGATGTGGTATATCTGGGCACTGGGGGCGTACATGTCGAACAGCCAAGCATTTGGTAGATCTCTACCAGGCTTCTAAGAAAATAAAGGAAAAGATGCAGAAGCCAATTTTGTGAATGAGGCAAATACCTCACCGCCTAGCCTTGATGTCTCCGATTTTTTTATGGATGGAGTTGGAGCTGAAAATGATTTTAATTTAGGGGAAAATTGATTGTTTAGCTATGAAAATATTTATTTCCTTGTTGATCAAGTATTTATATAATGTTTGTTTTATTTAAGAATTGTACTACCATCTAATTATCAATGAAATATGCATGTTCTTATTTAATTTTGTTTCTTATTATGAAGATATGGATCAACCTAAAAATGGATCTGGATACCAATGCCTCCTGGATAGTGGAACAACGCACACCATACTGAAAAATAAAGAGTATTTTTCAAAACTAACAATGTTTCAAGGTGATGTCAACACCATATCCGGGACAGCAAAACTTATCGAAGGATCCGGAACAGCTTGTGTAATACTCCCAAAAGGGACAAAATTGACTATTGATGATGCACTATACTCAAGTAAATCTCGAAGAAATCTTATAAGCTTTCGAGATGTGCGTAAAAATGGTTATCATTTGGAAACAATGATAAATGATGAAACGGAATATCTATGTCTCATAGAAAATAGAAATGGCAAGAAATATATCTGTGAGAAATTGCCAGCATATTCTTCAGGACTATACAGTGTTAATATAAGTCCGTTTGAAGTAAACATGATATCTAATCAGAAGTTAGATAATAAGATATTAATTAATCTATGGCATGACCGTTTAGGTCATCCTGGCACAGGAAAGATGCACAGGATCATTGAGAACTCAATAGGGCATTCAATAAAGAATGTAAAAATCCCAAAGACAAATGAGTTAGCATGTGCAGCATGCTCACTTGGGAAAATGATAACAAGGCCCTCTATAAATAAAATTGCTACTGAATCTCCAACATTTCTTGAAAGAATACAAGGAGATATTTGTGGGCCAATTAATCCCCCATGTGGACCATTTCGATACTTTATGGTGTTGATTGATGCTTTAACATGATGGTCACATGTAAGCCTATTATCAAGCAGAAATAGTGCATTTGCAAAACTCCTTGCTCAAATCATTCGATTGAGAACTCAATTCCCGGATTATACAATTAAAAGAATAAGACTCGACAATGCTGGGGAATTTACATCCCAAACATTTAATGATTATTGTATATCCATTGGGATTGATGTGGAGCATCCAATGACTCATGTTCATACACAAAATGGTCTTGCTGAATCATTAATAAAAAGAAGATTGCAATTGATTGCAAGACCATTATTGATGAAATCAAATTGCCCTCATCTGCTTGGGGTCATGCCATAATACATGCAGCATCATTGATTCGATTGAGACCAACAGCTTATCATAAATTCTCGAATTTTTTCCCAAAATAATGTTCCTCAGCAAAATAATTCCCACTTTACCGTCACTTTGAAAATAATTCCCACAATACCGTCCACGTAAGCAAGTCAGCATAAGAATTTTTTTTTGTTTTTTCACGCAGCTAATTCGCTATCTGAAAGAGCGAATTACATATGAATTCGTTGATTCAGATAGCGAAATTGTTTGACTACTTGCAACAGAAGCCAACAGAAGCCAAATTGCTGTGAGAAAATTGGAAGACAAATTCGCTATCTGAAGTAGAGAAATTGTTGACTAATTTCGCTACTTCAAGTAGCGAATTTGTCTTATTTCGCTACTTCAGGTAGCGAAATTACTCCGCAAACCAAAAAAAATTGAAACGTTGACTTTGCTTACGTGAACGGTATTGTGGGAATTATTTTCAAGGTGACGGTAAAGTGGGAATTATTTTGCTGAGTAGCATTATTTTGGGAAAAAATTCTAAATTCTCACCACTACAATTAGTATCTTGTCGAGAACCAAATGTCTCACATTTGAAAGTATTTGGATGTGGTGTATATGTCCCTATTGCTCCACCACAACGCACAAAGATGGGTCCACAGCGAAGGTTGGGAATATATGTTGGTTTTGAATCCCCATCAATTATAAAATATCTTGAACCAATGACAAGTGATTTATTCACGGCTCGTTTTGCCGATTGTCATTTTAATGAAAGCTTATTCCCAGCCTTAGGGGGAGAGAAAGTGGACCCAAACAAAAAGGATATAGAAATTACATGGAATGCAACACAATTATCTTTTCTTGATCCACGAACAAACTCTTGTGAACAATAAGTTAAGAAAATTGTTCATTTACAAGGTGTTGCAAATCAATTGCCTGATGCATTCGTTGACAGTAAAAAAGTGATGAAGTCACATATACCAGCAGAGAATGCTCCCCCACGAATTGAAATTCCCATAGATAATAAGGCAATTGAAAAAGAGTCTATGGCACGCCGTAAGCGTGGAAGGCCACCTGGTTCGAAAGATTCGAAACCAAGAAAAAATAAAAGGCGAGATGAAATAGAAAAGGAACAAATGATTGTTCCTCCAATTAAAAATCATGAAATTCAAAATGGAGAAAGAGATAAAGACAAAGACAAAGAAGAAGATGTTCCAAATAACGAGGGACACGAAAGTATCGACAACATTGAAATTTCGATTAATTATGCTTGTACAAAGAGACAGTGGAATCAAAAAAATGTTGTCATAGATGATGTCTTTACTTACTCCATAGCGGTTGAAATGGTATCTGACGAGAATGGTGTAGAACCAAAAACCGTAGACGAATGTCGCCGCAGACAAGATTGGCCAAAATGGAAAGAAGCAATCCAAGCAGAACTAAAATCCCTTGAAAAGCGAGAAGTTTTCGGACAAATAACTCAGACATCAAGAGGGGTAAAACCAGTAGGACACAAGTGGGTATTTGTCAGAAAACGAAACGAGAAAAATGAAATTGTTAGATACAAAGCAAGGCTTGTTGCCCAAGGCTTCTCCCAAATGCCAGGGATTGATTATTATGATACGTATTCTCCAGTAGTTGACGCAACTACATTTAGATTTCTGGTAAGTTTATCCGTCTTCGAAAAACTTCAAATGCGGTTGATGGATGTCGTGACTGCATACTTATAAGGGTCACTTGACACATCTACATGAAAGTCCCTGATGGACTAAAACTACCAGAAAAGTACACATCCAGAGACATGACCTCTATAAAGCTAAAACGATCGCTTTATGGACTTAAACAATCTGGAAGAATGTGGTACAATCGTCTCAGTGAATACCTTACGAAAGAAGGATTCAAAAATAATCAAATCAATCCTTGTGTTTTCATCAAACGATTCAAATCAGGATTTGCTATAATTGCAGTTTATGTTGATGATCTGAACATCATTGGAACTTATAAAGAACTTGAAATAACTGCAAGGTACTTGATGAAAGAATTTGAAATGAAAGACCTTGGGAGAACAAAATTTTTCCTTGGCTTACAAATAGAACATTTGAAGGACGGGATCTTTGTTCACCAATCAAATTATACGGAAAAGGTCTTAAAACGTTTTTACATGGATAAAGCGCATCCATTAAATTCTCCAATGGTTGTGCGGTCTTTGAATGTGAAAGACGACCCATTCCGACCTCGAGAAGAAAATGAAGAAATTCTTGGTCCTGAAGTACCATACTTGAGTGCAATTGGCGCTTTAATGTACCTAGCTAATAATACTCGGCCTGACATAGCTTTTTCAGTGAACCTCTTAGCTAGATACAGTAATGCGCCAACAAAAAGACATTGGAATGGAATTAAGCACCTATTCTGTTATCTCAGAGGAACACATGACCTTGGATTATTTTATCAATCGAAGCAAAGTGCTTCACTCATTGGTTATGCAGATGCTGGATACTTATCCGACCCTCAAAAGGCCAAATCACAGTCTGGGTATCTATTCACTTATGGAGGTACATCAATATCATGGAGATCAACGAAGCAGACATTAACTGCAACATCATCAAATCATGCCGAATTGATTGCTCTTTATGAAGCTGGAAGAGAATGCGTTTGGCTCAGAACAATGATTAGCCATATCAAAAAAGAATGCGGTATGAATTTAGTTACTAATAATCCAACACTGATATATGAAGATAATACTGCTTGCATCACCCAAGTCAGTGAAGGATATATCAAAGGAGATAGAACCAAACATTTATCACAAAAACTCTTCTTCACGCATGATCTCCAGAAAGAATGAAAGATAGACATTCAACAAATTCAATCAAGTGAAAACCTTGCGGACTTGTTTACCAAGTCCCTTCCTTCAAAGAGACTCGAACAATTGGTGCACAAGATTGGAATGCGTCACCTCAGTAACCTACGTTAGACTCAGGGGGAGGGTTATATACACTGCACTCTTTTTTCCCTTCGATCAGGTTTTTATCCCACTGGGTTTTTCCTGACAAGGTTTTTAACGAGGCAGTAAATATCAGCATATAATAAAGTTGCACCATGCTCTTTGATGTAAATAGAACAATGGGCATTTCAGGGGGAGTATTATGGTTCTTGTATGCAATGCACTCTTTTTCCCTTCGATCAGGTTTTTATCCCACTGGGTTTTTCCTGACAAGGTTTTTTAACGAGGCAGTATATTTAAGCATATAAAGAAATAAGTCTATATGGATCATCATCGAAAATATTGGCATTCAAGGGGGAGTGTTGTAAGTCAAAGTTTGCAGCGCAAACTTTGCAAAAGGTGAATGCCATTTAATGCTATTACTGTAATACTTGCTGATTGCTTTTGTACATTGTTATTGCACGGTAAGTTATACGCCTATATATATCAGCGCTTGGTGAATGAAAATTTGGCACCGAATATAAACCTTTTCTCAGTATTTCTCTCTTCTGCTTAGTTTCTCTCTTCCTTCTGTCTTCATCTTTTCACAACATTGCATTCCATATTTCTAAATACTCCAAAAAAAATAAAGCACTACCACTTTCATTGTTAATGATTCAAGTTGAATGTTCAACGAATCAAATAGCTAAGGAATATAGTCATGAAAGTTTATTTGTTTTTACTGTATCAACATTCCAAAGATTTTTTTTTTCAAGCACATAGACCAAAAGGGGAAAAACACACAGCAATAGACAAAGGCAACCACAGTCCACACACGCACGTGTAACCAAAGACAGTACACCTTTGTTTTAACGCACAAACCACTATACATCTAAACCAAGCGAAAACATAAAGCTACCTAGCTAATAGTTTTTCGGATGATATAAGATACATTCTTTTTTATTTTTTTATTTTAACTTATTTGAACTTATTTAAACATGTTAGATTAAATAATTAGATCTTATTCAACCTTTTTAGATAAATATTATTAGATTTTATTCGATTTTATATACCTTGCTTGACCTTATCTTAACTTTTGTTTTTCCGATAAAGACTGAAAATAAGTTGAAAATAATGGATCCATAGACATGATAATTAGTAATGAAGCCATAATTTTTTATAAGTGAAGCCAAATATGTAAACATTTTATTAAGAACTTATAACCCGTGTTTTTTTTTATCCAAAGCGATTAGAGAGACTATGACTTATGTCAGCTTCCTTCATTTTACCCCTGATTATAGTTCTTATTGCCATAACCCAATTTATTAAATAAAAGGTAAAAATCTCCATATATCACTAGATTGCTTTACACATTGAAGTATGAGTCTTATTGTATACTCGACTGTCTATTTACTACAATTGTTTTTGAAATTTCTCCTACACTAACTTTTGACTATAGATTATAAAATTTCTCATGCTAAGAATCTGTTCTTTTCAAGTTATTAGCTTTAATACGAACTTATAAGTTATAAGTACTTACATGAACTTATCTGAAGTGATTTTTTTTGAAAATAAGTTGAAAGAACTTGACCTACATAACTATTCGGGAATATCTCCAATTATTGCTACTTTCCTATTTGGGCAAAAATCTTAACTCTACTTTGTCTTTTACGTTGGGACCTTCATTCACACATCCAAGTTTTTTCTTTGTAGTTACTTCTCTAAGAACTTGTATTAAATTAAATGTTGATGTAGTCTGCCTGATTTTTATTTCTTTTTTTTTGTTGTGTTAGCTAAATCCACCGGGATAGGGGGAGAAATTTGTTTTATTAACGTGGGAGAGAGTACGGATTACAATGAATAATAATTGGCAAAAGTTAACATTAAAGTTTATATAGTACCCTTATAATTAACCTAAACAGTACGACTCTACTACAAACATACAACATACCGAACAACAAAATCGCCGAACTTAGTTAAAACTAGCGCCAGATACTTCAAGACATAGAAGTATATCAATAATTTTTATTTGTATAAAAGAACAACAATCGAAAGAACCTATAGGCTAGAGTAATGAGAGTAGTAAAAAGTGAGTATAGTAGGGTAGATTAAAAAAGTAAACCGACCTTATTATTAATTTCACTAACCCAAGCTGTCAGCCTTTTCCCTCTCTTCCACCTTTCTTCTTCCCACCCGCACGCGCGGGAGTCCTTTCTTTCCCCCCCTTTAAAGTACCCCCCATTCTCTGTTCATTTATACTCATCACTCCATTTCCCTCCCTTTCATCTCCTTCTTCCTCTCCTTCTCTCTCCTCAAATCTGTCCCTTTTTCCACACACAGAAACCCAGCACAAAGCATCTGTCACAGTCTTCTCCACTGTTAAAATGTGTAATTCCACTATATGTTCATAAATTAAAATTTGTTAGGTACTAGTATTTTTCTACTCTTCATATCACATGCTTATGTCTTTTTTTCCCTTCTTCAATATCACTATTTGTGCATTCACTTGCAGCTTTTGACATTCTCTTAGCAGACAACTTCTCCCATTATTTCTTCACATGCTTACTTACTTCTACTTACATGGTGGACTATGTCTATATAGCTTCATTTCTCTCCTTCTAGCTTTCACACCCTCTTCTAAGAGCGACGGATAGCTCAGTTGGTTAAAAATTCTTACGTCGTTACGAAACATGTCTAAATTTGAAACCAATAATGTTGCTTTCCACAATGGTGTTACAGTTACTCATAAAAGAAGGTCTAAAAACCCTTCCTTCTCCTCTATTCTTCTCGATGCCGTTTATCGGTCGATCGACGAAGACCACAACCACAACCACCACCACCACGACTACTCTTACACTACCCCTACCTCCCCAACCGCAAGCATTCAAGAACCACAACAACGTGATCGTAATACTGAAACGTCGAAACAACGTAGAAATAAGATGAGAAGTGATAGTACCTTGGAAACTGTCGATCTTCGTCGTGCTATCATGATTGAATCATGGATTGACAAGCATCAACAACAACAACAACAACCACAACAACAGCAATCACAACGGAAGCATTTTCATCTAGGTGATTTATTTGATCAGAAGATCAGGATTGTTCGTCAGAAATCTGTACCAAATAGAACAACAAGAATAACATCAGATAATTCCACCACTGATTTCTCCTCATCATCTTCTTCCTCGTGTTTTACGAATCTCACTCCTCGCTCTTCTTCGCGAGATCAATCGTCTTCGCGAATCTTTACGAAGACGAAATCTCGTGCGTTGAAGATCTACGGTGATCTGAAGATCAAATCGAAACAGCAAAACGCTCCGATTTCACCTGGAAGAAGAATCGCTTCGTTTCTGAATTCGATTTTCCGGAACTCCGGTGCTTCTCCGGTGAGAAATTCGCCGGAAATGAAATTAAATCCGGCAACGTCGAATTCGACATGTTCATCGGCGTCATCGTTTTCTAGGTCGTGTTTGAGCAATAAAACATCATCAACTGAGAAATCAACACCTGCAACAAAACGATCAGTGAGATTTTATCCAGTTTCCGTGATTGTCGACGAAGATTCGAGACCTTGCGGTCATAAATCGTTGCAGAAGAATGAAAATGAAGAACAGAAGAAGCTCGCTTCACCGTTAATGAAGAATGCTGCAACTGACGATGATGAGGGGATGAAATGGAGGAGGGAGAAAGAGATTGACGCGTTGATGATGATGATCAAGACGAATTGTAGCAACAATAAATGTCATGTTTCGAGTTTTGATGAAGAATCAGATGAAGAAATGGAGGAAGATGATGATGGTGAAAGTTGTGCGAGTTCAGATCTTTTTGAACTGGAAAATTTGAGCTGTATTGGTGTTAGTCGGTACTATGAGGAGTTGCCGGTGTACGGAACTACTAGTTTGAAGAACCTAACGGCATAAATTTAGTAATTTTAATTTATTCGGTTGTTTTTCTTTTAATAATTAATTTATTTTTTTGTTTATTTTAGGATGTGAATGTAATTAATTGGTGTTTGGAAGTTGATTAATCTAAGTATTAACTTTTATTTAATTGACGAAGAACCACAAATTATTCTTTTTTTTTGTTTTATCTCGAACTTGAGTAAAAATAAATTTTCGAACAATATTCATAATTTTAAGAATCATGTCGGAACTCTAGTCACTCAAGAGCTTTGGCCTCTCACAGTCTCAACCATAAGGTTTGAGTTCAATTCTTACCCCAATCATTTGTTAAGAAACCGTACATTTATTGGGGGAAATATTGTGGTTATTTCACTTTTGACCCAAAAATTTCAGTTTCTAGTCATCTAGCTAGAGTTGTCTTATCATATGTATGGCAAAATATATACTACCTCCGTTTCATATGTATTGCAACATAGGGAGTTTTACGCCTCCCGACACACTACTTCAAATGCTAATACCTCTAATTTTATTTAAGTAAAAATTATAAATAGTTGATATTAATTAAGCATATATCGAGACGAGTCTAACAAGATTCCACATGATTATATTTATCCTTATGTATAATCACAAAAGAAGGTCAAAAGAGAGTATGAATAGTGCAAAATGTCAAAGGTTGCAATATTTGGAACGGAGGTAGTATGATATACTTATAGGGTCCGTTTGTTTTGGTGGAAAACCATTTTCTTGGAAAATGGATTTCCTTCTCCTTCCATTTTCCGTTGTTTGTTTTGGTAAGGAGGGGAAAATAATTTTCTTAAAGGTGGAAAATGCTATTAGAGGAGGAAAAACCAATTTACTTTTATAAAGAAGGTATGCCACATTTTCCTCTTTCACTCCTTACTTCTCTATATTCTCTCCTCCCATCTTTGCTTTTCTTTGACTCCATTTACCTTTTCTCCCTAGGTTTTCCTCTAACCAAACAAACAAAGGAAAACTTTCTCCAAAATCATATTTTTCATTCAATATTATTTTCCTTGAAAAGTGATTTTCCATGAAAATTGTTTTCGGTTAAAACAAGCGGAGCCTTAATGTATGACATCATTTGTCAAAATAGTTGCTTGTTTTGGGTGATATATTCTTTTTTTATAATTGTTTCATTTTTACTTTCCTACTTCACACCCTCATTCTCTCCTAAACGACATCTTTCATAAATCTTTTGGTAGAATTTTTTGTCTTCCTTGGCGTTTGAATTTTAGGTCATTTAGTTTAATCTAGAAAATTTTGTCAGAAAATACCTTATTTGTTATGAGTTTTGTGAAAAAACATCTTTTAAAATATTTTTTTTGTTAAAAACACCTTATGTATCATTTTTTATCAAATTGCACACCTTATTATCATATTTTGGGCAAAAGGTCCACCGTCAGGTCTATTTTTTCTCTCTATTATTGTATGGAAGTCACGCATATCAACCCAAAGTTTTAGACCAAATTTCGATGCACAAATAGGGAAGGAAACAAAGAGAGTCAATGACCCAAAAGTTGACATTTTATTTACAAAAATAAGACAACAAGGTGTGTAATTTGATATATAATGTCATTAAGTCGAGTTTAAGGAAGGAATTCTCCTAACATAAGCTTTTTATGAAATAGAAAGAAAACTACTTTTATGAGTTGTTTTCTCGCAATAGAAATCATATAAGGTGTTCTTTCAAAATCTTTTACTAATGTAGGACATTCACATGTAATGTATCACGAGGCCAAATGTTTAACATTCTCCTTCATATGTAATTAATTAGGTCCCTTCTTTTTATCAATGTGGAATGCTCATGTGTGATGAGTAATGGGGCTATATTGTTCAACGCTCCCTCTCATATATAAGATCCTTTTTTATTGGCCCATATTATTATTAAAGGTGTCAATCTTGGGCCTAACTCTGATAATACCTTAATAAGTTGTAATCAATTGTTAATTGGTCCTAGGTTACACCTATTACTGGAGGAGAGTTTGACAATTTTGAAGCCATAAGAGGTTTCATTCTATAACCATTTAATTTATATGGAATAGCTCCTCAAGATTATTATGTAGCTAATTTCTCTTTTATTTATCAATATGAGGCAACACTTTCTCTTACACACGAGTTTTTTTTAATGTGATTTCAACAATATAATAATCCTCAGCTTCTTGCAATTAAAAATTAGTAAGGCTATTACTTAGTTTTTCCTTATTATAGGAAAATCCAAAATTTTCTTATACCACGATACAAATTTTAATCATCAAATAAAATATTACTGGTTCTTTTATATACAAAAATACGTGAAATAGTCATGTAAATAAGATTCGATTACATCCACTACTATAGAGAAAACCAAAGTACTATGCACCATCAAGTAACAAGTATTTGCGACTCTTGAAACAAGATGGAGTTAACGAAAAACTAACTTTTGGACCAAACTTTAAGTTTCTATGTTGAAGGATGAGTTGTGACCAAAAGAATTATAGTACTTCCTAGTTAAGTCCCACGCTACGAATCATGTAAAGCGCGAACGGCGAAGCAAATATATTTTCTGAAAAATATTATAATAGGAATAGGATTGAAAAAATGAAGAATAAAATCGTAGGAAAAGAGAATGATATAAAGTGGGGGAAGCTTTTTGACAAATCTAGCAGAAAAGGAAGGGAGGGAGAACTACCAACTTCATGATTGCACTAAAGTTGATTGCACACGCGAAAACGACGGCCTTATGATAATGGAATTGGGCAATTGTTGGAGTGAAGTCCTCTAATAGAATTGGGTTTTGTTACTTGTTAGATTGTGGGAACATTATTGTGCTTCATGCCCGCATTTGCGCCAAATCATTCTCTATTGACCCCATCACACAAACTTTACTTTCTTCACACTTATTTTGTTCTTTTGATATTCTTTTGCTCAAAACTTGATTCTTATAGTCTTATATCGTAATTCTCTCTTACAATTGTAGGACCAAATGTGCTATTTGAATTAGGTTTTGTGGGCTTTCGCAACATACCTCTTTGAGGTGCCACCTCGGGTCACTGAGTGGATTTTGGGTAGATCCATGATTTGTTCAGGTCAGTTACCTTTTTGATGACTTGATTAGGATCGAGTCATATCCATCCAAATCTAGGTTAAAGTCGGGTTAGGGTTTAAGTTTCAGATCAATTTTGGGGTAGTATATTATATAGTCAGGCCTCATCGAATTCTAGTGAACTTGAATCAAGTTCTAATAGAGTTTGTACGAATCAAAATGGATTTGAGATGACCTTGGACCTGCTCATATAGCTGGATCTTTTTTATCTCATCCAGATTACATGATGTGTTAGATTGATGTCCGGTCGATTTCAATTCTAATCTTTTTATAGGAAAAATTGACAGAAACGGTCTGAACTATGGCCGGTCTTCCACAAACAGTCCCAACTTTGGATAATCCATAAACGGTCCCAACTATGCACCTGATCTTTCAAAAATGGGCCAGGTTACCTGGTGACCGGCTAATTCAGGTAACCTTTGGTCATATGCTGATCACGTGTCTTCCTTTTCTATTTTTTTGTTATTTTTGTTATTTTTCTTTTATTTTCTGATTTTTTCAACTCTTTTATTATTTTTTCCTTTTCTTTTATTTTCTGAATTTTCTAGAAATCTTTAACACTTTTAATTTTTAAAATTAAGCTAAAATGCCATTATTCACCTTTTTGATTATTTATTAACTACTTTAATCTCTTATTAGCTTAATTTTTTATTATTAATTACAGAATTTTTTGCCAATTACAGCCATGTAAAATACCCTATTTTCTAATTATAGCCATCATCTTTTTTTCTTGTGAATTACGGCCATCAAAGACTAATATTTAAGCAAGTTGTTGCCATTTTCACTAATTACACCACTAATCCATAGTTTGACCGGTCAAATCATGTTTAATATTTTATAAATCTTTTTTTATTTAATTTTATAATATTTTAAAAATATATGTTTTTCCTATATGACATACTAATGGGCACGTATTTCGAGACCACGTTTAATTGCGTTTTTCGGACTGAAGACGACATTTTTTCGAAAAAAGACACCGCCGGGCGCCCTTTATGGGCACGAATTTCGATAATCCCTACGAAACGAGTACTTACAGGCCGAATTTTCGAACACGTATTTCAAGACGAGTTTTTCGGACTGAATACGTTTTTTTTCGAAAAGGGACACCGTCGGGCACCAACCCTTTATTGGCACGAATTTCGAGAAACCCTACGAAAGGAGCACTAGTAAGCCGGATTTTCGAGCACGTACTTTGAGACGAGTTTTTCGGACTGAGAATGACATTTTTTCGAAAAACGGACACCGCCGGGAGCCCTTTTTGGGCACAAATTTTGAGAATCCCTACGAAACGAGTACCTACAGGCCGGATTTTCGAGCACGTAATTCGAGACGATTTTTTCAGACTGAACACGACGTTTTTTTTTTCGAAAAACGGATATCGTCGTACGTCATATAATGCACGAGAAACTCGTCTCGAAGTACGTGTTCGAAAATCCGGCCTGTAAGTACTCGCTTATTAGGGATTCTCGAAATTCGTGCCCATAAAGGGCGTCCGGCGGTGTCTGTTTTTCGAAAAAACGTCGTCTTTAGTCCGAAAAAGGCGATTAAATGTTTTCTCGAAATACGTGCCCAATAGTATGTCATATTGGAAAAACATTTATTTTTAAAATATTATAAAATCAAATAAAAAAAGATTTATAAAATATTAAACATGATTTGACCGGTCAAACTATGGATTAGTGGTGTAATTAGTGAAAATGGCAGCAACTTGCTTAAATATTAGTCTTTGATGGCCGTAATTCACAAGAAAAAAAGATGATGGCTATAATTAGAAAATAGGGTATTTTACATGGCTGTAATTGACAAAAAAAATTCTGTAATTAATAATAAAAAATTAAGCTAATAAGAGATTAAAGTAGTTAATAAATAATCAAAAAGGTGAATAATGGCATTTTAGCTTAATTTTAAAAAATTGGAAGTGTTAAAGATTTCTAGAAAATTCAGAAAATAAAAGAAAAGGAAAAAATAATAAAAGAGTTGAAAAAATCAGAAAATAAAAGAAAATTGAAAAAAATAACAAAAAAAATGGAAAAGGAAGACACGTGATCAGCATATGACCAAAGGTTACCTGAAGTAGCCGGTCACCAGGTAACCAGGTAACATTTTTGGAAGATCAGGTGCATAGTTGGGACCGTTTATGGATTATCCAAAGTTGGGACTGTTTGTGGAAGACCGACCATAGTTCAGACCGTTTTTGTCAATTTTTCCCATTTTATATTCAATAGTTGCGGGCTGTAGCGAGTTTGATATGATCAGACAAGGTTATTCATGAAATTGATGCTTGATATTGCATGATATATAGCCCATAGGCATGAGACATATATGGAGAGAACGATTTCTGGAAACTGAGATATATAGGGCATTTGTATCTTGTTAAGCTTTATAATTTCATTTATTGTGATTGATAATTGATATTGCATCCAATAATGCTAGTGAAGATTCTTAACTCATGTGTTTTAATTTGTTCTTAATATATGATATCTCATTATACATTTGTCTTGATGTCATTAAATTGATTATAATATAGCATCATCTTATTAGTTTACAAACAATTTTGATCATTATTACTATTTTGGTGGAAGTGGATTAGAAATAAATTAATGATTGTTACCCGTATTCTTTGTGCATCTTGAGCAAGATCTTATTTCTTTATCTTCATCTCTCTCTTTTTCATATTGAGGACATTATTTCATTTAGCTTAGAGGAGATAAAAAATGTTGGGTTGTAACCATTATATCATAATAACGGTGCATGTAAAAATCCACTCATTTCACATGGGGCTTGATTCTGGTGATGGCTAGGGTTTTCGAGGGAATGGGTCGTGGAATCGTGTGTCGAGCTAGGTTTTCTTGGGGTAGGGCTAGATTAGGGGGTTGTGGGATGGGTTCTGGTGGCAAGGCTAGGGTGGATTAAGGTGGTGGGGATTGTGGTTGAACAAGTGTCCGTTCAAATTTTAACGATTATATTTATTAGTCTTCTCAAATTTTTACTCTAAGGGTCCGTTCTTTTCAACTTATTTTCAGTCCTTATAAGTACAGATAAGTTCAGATAAGGTCGAATAAGGTCTAATAAGGTCGAATAAGGTCTAATAAGGTTTAATAAAGTCGAATAAGGTCGAATAAGGTCGAATAAGGTTCTTATATATTTTTATATAAAATTATTATTATTATTATTATGATTATTATGATTATTGTTATTTTTGACAATATTATTATAATAATAATAAATATTTATTATTATTATTTATTATATAATTTTTATTATTATTATATTCATTGGGCTATCGGCGTTGCTTGATGTACGCTTGAGAATTTTATTCGTCTACATGAATAAGGGATATTGATTTTTATGGATTGTCGTTTATAAAGTATTCCTATGGACATTAACTATTGTAGTTGGTGGTTGTTCTTGAATCTATTGATATGCATCTTTTAAGTTTGCCTCCGTAGAAATTAATAACTAATAATAACAATAACAACAAATAATGACTTATAGACCAATAATAATAGATAATTATAGAAATATAATAGTAATAATATAATAATTTGAATAATAAAAATATAATAATAATAGTAGTATTAATGATAATAAAAATTAACATAAAAAGAAAAATAGTAATAATAGAGTCATTATTATTATAGTAGAGATAAGAATGATAATAATTATAATGGAAATAGTTTAAATAATGATAAAAATAATAAATTATAATTATAATTATAATAATAATAAGGTTAAATAAGGTCTAATAAGGTCGAATAGGGTCAAATAAGGTCTAATAATGTCAAATAAGGTTGAATAAGGTCAAATAAGGTCAAATAAGGTCTAATAAGGTCGAATAAGGTCTAATAAGGTATAATAAGTTCAGATAAGTTCAGATAACTTCAGATAAGTTCAGATAAGCAAAAATAAGTTGAAATGAACGGACCCTAAGTGAAAAGTGTTATAATTTTAAGTAAAAAGTGTTTTAGCTCTAAACTGTTCTTGCTTCTCACCCCGTGTTGAAGACCCTTCTCAAAAGCTTGAAATATTATAGAGAAGGTATTGGGGCAGACGCGTCCGACCATAACATTTGGTCGGACGACTTTCAGTTTATTTTTTTCAGTTGGTTTTATTTTAGTTTCAGTTGGTTTCATTTTAGTTTCAGTTGGTTTCAATTTTTGTTCAGTTGGTTTCAATTTTTGTTCAATTGGTGTTCACATTGCTTCAGTTAGTTTCTCTACAATTTTCATTTGGTATTTATATTACTTCAGTTACTGCATAAAAATTTTCATTTACAAATTATTCAGTTTCAGTTACTGTTTAAAAATTTTCATATACAGAAATGTATTCCAACAACACATTATTTTCAGTTAGAGTTTTACAGTTTTCAGTTGGTGTTTTTATTATTTCAGTTACCTCTTTAACTTTTTCATTTAAACAAATGTATTCCAATCAAAACTTATTCTTTTCAGTTTCAGTTACTAGCATTGCCATTTTTTGGGTTAGGAGAGAGAAAGGTTGTTAAAACAACAATGGTGTTATAGTTACAGTGTATGAAGAATAACCAACGGCGGCGGAGGTGTTATAGTTACAGTGTATGAAGAATAACCAACGGAGGCGAAGGTGTTATGAAGGTGGCGCAGGAGCAGCGGCGCGGCGGCGGAGGAAGAAGATGAAGAAGGAGGAGGAGCAGCGGCGCGGCGGCGACTTCGTCTGACGAAACATATTGGGTCAGACGGTCTGACCCAATAGTTTCACTATATTATAAGGCTTAGTTACTCTCAAAGGTAAATCGTCTCCTTTCTCCCTTTTGTTTCCACCACCAAACCCTTAACAACCATCAGCATCTCAACCTGCTAAATTCCTTGCATGCTTTACAATTTAAAGCTGAAGAGGCATTATCATGCATGTACCTTCTATAAGATTTCTCTTTCAAAACCATATAAAAACTTATTCTCATGATTGCCATGTTGACTACCCCACAATAGCTTGTTCGTAAAATAAGAAGATTTCACTTATCAAGAATCGCTCAAACATTTGTGATTTAGAGTGATGGGTTGGGTGAAGAACAATTTTCCGAAAAAGTGTTTAATATCTAGAGTTGAAATATATTTTTCTCTAATGGTAGAGAGTAACTTTTTTAGTGGAAAACAAATTTGTTTCTAAATAGGGATGACAAGTGAAGGAAATTTGTTGGACTCTATACCACACTCGCCGAGGGAGTCTAAAACAATAACAGTTAGATGTTTTAAAACATCTAACAGGGGTAAAACGGTCATTTTACATGTTACATGAGGGGTAAAATAGTCTTTTTACGTATTAAATGAGGGGTAAAAGGGTAAACTCAAGACAATAAAAAAATATTTTATTTATCATGGTTTTTACATGGAAATATATTGTCTTTCTCATAGTAATATATTGTCTTTCTCATGGTGATATATTGTCTTTACATGATAATATGTTGTCTTTTTTTGAAAATTGTTCTAACTGTTATTGTTTTAGCATCCCTCCTCACTCGCCTTAGTTGGAACGGGTATGGGTATAACTTTGATAGTAATAGACGTGTGTGAATGTTAAAAGTCAAACCCTTCATGGATTGTGGGTAGGTTGGCGGATTTGAATGTTTACTTGCCTTAATGCCCCATAATCACCCATCCTGTCCTAACAAATGCCTGTCCCACTCCCACACCCACCCATCAAACCTTTAATTATACTTCCTCCGTTTCTTTTTAAGTGCTACATATTGACTTTGCTACTATTCATCCATTATAGTTTGACTGGCTTTTACAATTTATGCATAAGAAAAAATATAGTCTTGTTGGATCTTGTTTGATTCGTCTCGATGTATACATTTTTAATATCTTATTGTCATAATTTTTATAAATGCATAATTAAAGATAAAAACCATACAAAATGTGTCTCGACAAGTGTGAAAAAAGAAATGTAGCACTAAAAAAGACACAGAGAAAGTATATTTGAACGAACAAAAAGAAAACCTAGTCTATGAGCCCATTAAAAATCAATTACTAAATGCGTAAATATAGACAACTGGCGCAACCCATGACATGGCCTATTAAACTCACAAGTGAGCAAGTCATATGAATCCTCTAGAAAGTAAAATCTTGAAAGCCTTAGCTAGTCACGTGACACTCACCTTGAAAATCAACCACATAAATTAGGGCAAACGTGCATGACTCGATTGAGTGAAGAAAAAAGACAACAAAGAGAAGAACAAAGAGAAAATTGTAAGCCGCTTACCTTGATGGCCTTCTTGAAAGGTTTCTAGGTTATCTAATTATGGAGGTGTTTGAAAATAGGGAAAATCTAAGTAGAAGAAGAAGAGATTCAGGAAGACGAGGCTTAATTGGGGGAATAAAGTGGTTTAAACATGGAGGGAAATGAAAAAAATCGTGTTTTGGAGGAAAAATGGGCCAACGAGTTGACATAATTTGGCTGAATTTCATTAAATTGGCCTAACTTCACTAGCCGGAGTATTGTCATTTTTTGACAAATTTTAAAATACGGTTGCACTTAAGAAATTAAAGTGATTATGATAGGCTTAATTTGACAAATTTTCTAATTATTAGAGAGATATGGTATGCATATGATTGATAGTTTGCTAGTATTGGCCTACCTTCTTATTGCTGGAGGGTATGCACCATGGTAGGTATATTAAGTTGGGTAGTGGATATAGGCGTGGATTTTGTACCCGCATGGACAAGCTTGGGTATGGAATTTATACCCGAGTCATGGATGGTGGGAAGGTGGTTGGTACAAACATTTTAGGTGGATATGGGTATGGAAGAGAGAGTTCCCGCATCCGCCCGCACCGTTTTCCACCCCTATTCCTAAATAAAGGGAAAACAAATTTCCCTATGTTCTTTTCACATTATTTTTCCTGAAGTTATCTCAAGTTAATTAGTTGAACTTTTCTAAGCTTATGGAACTTATTAAGCTTATGGAATTTATCTGAACTTATGAAACTTATTTGAAAATTGTTGAAATTTCAATTATGTAGTATGTTCTATTCACTTATTATAACATATTGAAGATCATTTTATAAGTGTTGGTACTTACGTAATTATTCTAATGAACTTATTAGAACGCATTATTTTATTCGAATCTATTGGAATTTATCTAAACTCATTAGAATCTGTTATATTTTAAACTTGTTTTTAAGGTGAGGAGAACACCCCTTATTCCTTATATTTCTCTTCCATACCTTTATCTACCCCTACCCCTCTTTTCATACTGTATTATTTTTTCTTTTTTATTTGTAACTTTTTCAAGTAAGGAACAATCTGTTCAAAACTAATTTATAATTGAGTTTTCTCTTGAACCACGTTTATTTTTTAATCAAAAATCGTTTTTCATTAAAAATGTTTTCGATCCAATTAAACCAACTCTAAATTTTAATAAACCTACTCCACAACCTAAGGAACAACCAAAGCACCAATATTAGTAGAATACATACACTATTACATCATAGAGGCATGAGTAAATGATGTTTCTTGCCAACCAAACACTACCACTTGTACTAGTATATATGTGGAAGATACTAAGAGCATACATGATAAATGATACGGATGCAACTATTGTTTTGTCCTAGGTGTGGATCCATTCTCATATATCTTGTCTTTGGGAAGGGGTGCATGGCTCATCTTGTGCTCTAGCCTCATGTTAGCTTTGTGGGGTTACCTTGTTCTCCAACCACTTATTTGAAATTTCTGCCATCAACTTCGTTCATATCCAGTAAGTTTGAAAGACTTTTAAACTCAAGAAATTTTGTATGTATATAGCCAGCTGAAATTTTGGACCTTACTCTCTCATGTAATAAGCTAATGATTCAATTATTTTAATTTTGTAACCATACAAACTAGAAGAAACATCATGCATGTGCAATAAGTGTTTATGAATTATGATAACGAGTTTATTAGATTTTTGTTGAGTTTTGTAGTTATTATATTGAATTATATAGAAAATGGATGTGATAGTGCTATGAAATTAATCTTATATAAAATATGAATTTTAGGGGTTGAATATCTCTAAGCAATATTATTATGAATGATTAAGGCTATGTTCCTTTAGCCTGAATGGAGTTTAACTCAGTGAACTGAATCGGATTGGACTAAACTGAACTGAAATTGTGAGACAATTGAAGCTGAACTGAACTAAACTGAGATTAAAGGAGCTGAACTGAACAAGACTGATATTAATTGTAATTAATCCAGTCCAAAAGAACAAGGCCTAAGTGAATCTCTTATTCCATTATTATACGATTTATTATTTTACCAAGATGAAGAAGCATTTTGAAATAAACGCTGGGATTGCACTTATATATTAAAATATTAGCCAACTGGTCAGGCATAATAGTTGTAGGAACTTATAGGAACGTAACTAGACCGGCTCTCTTGTGTTATTCGACGGTTAATATTCTAAACTTTATAGGAACTGATTTAACTGGGTCTGGATCTAATTCCAATTTTATAAATTTGGTCCCAACCGATCATGACTCTAGCTCCTCAAAATATGATTAGGCATCTGGTCTTACTCACCTCTAATAGCTACATTGATGCAGTTTGAATGTAAAATTAATAATATCAAAACAAATGCTTCATCTGTCTTATAAGAGTTTACACACTTACTTTCTTCAACGGCTTAAATCTACACACTTCTAAATTTGGAAGGACCCACAATGTATTAGTGTCTCTCTCTTCCCCCACCATAGAAAGTAGAGTATTAGGATATGTCGGGCCTCTCAGGGGCCCATAGAAAAGTTTTATCTTGCCAAGCTCATGTCAAATTGTCAAAAGATGGGCCCATCTACCGCTTAACCACATGTTGTGTCATAATGGTGAAACCCCTTACCAAAAAATTGATTTTTTTTTCTTACTTTACTATGCATAACACTACCTCTCTCCTCTATTCTTTTTTAATTGTTTATTTTCATTTACGCATGCTCCTTCTTTATAAGAATAAGTCTTTGGGTGGACAATCTATTCATACTTATGGATAGATTATGGTAAAATCAATAGATTTTAACTTAAAACAACAACGTATTAACTCGAAATTTTACCATATAAGGTCTTAACTTGAAAGTGTAAATTGTCAACATTTTAAAACCTTTGAGTTGTCTCAGTAATGACATGTTAGCTTAAAGTTTTATAAGGTATATCCATACGCTTATGGATAAAAAGTCTAACCCAAGTCTTTGTATTTTTATAATTGCAAAATTATCGATTCTTACTTTGTAATGTTTATTACTCTCTCTTCCCATACTAATCGCAACAATAGTTTGTACACATAGTTTTAGAAAGTAAATTGAGTAGGGTGTATGTTATATTAATTTTTTATAAAAGTGTTGTGGTACTTTTAGGAAGTTAATAGAGTAGTGGAATAATATTTTAATAGTTTTCACATAAATCAATGAATGAGTGAGGTACATTAGTTGGGTGATATTATAATAAAATATTGGTGGGTCCATGTCTAAAATAGAAGTGTTGCAATTAATATGGGACAACCATATATGAAAAGAAAAATTATTTTTAATAAGCCAACATTTGGTCTGTCTTCTAATATTAAGTTAAGCTTTGAGTAATCCAGAAATAAGTAAACTTTGTAAATCGATCTTCCAAAATTAAGTCATGACCTGTTGGTAACCTGTTATTGTAGGGTATACGGTACATGTGGTTTCTTTTAATTAGTTTATTATTTTTTTAAAATTATTATTTTTAAATTTAAATTATTATTTTTAAAAAAATTCACATTTACCTCTCTCTTCCCTTTCTCTCTCTCCCCGTCACCTCTGTCTTCCCTCAGTTTCCTGACCTTCTCTTCACCGCCAGACGCCAGTGACACAGCCCCCTTTCGCCCCTCTTTCCAGATCCTTGCCCCCCTCCACCACCATCTCGTTCACTTTCTCTTACTCTCACCTCCATCACAGCACAAACCCCCCTCCCACTGCTACCACCCAGACCTAGCTACCTATTCCACCCCTACCGGAAATGACCCCCATCCTTGCCCTTCCTTCTTCCCTATGTTGCACCATAGCCATCATCGTGGCACACCACCGCGTCGGCCCTCACTATAGTAGCCAGCGCACGCAGCACCATAGCCACCATTGTCCTTCTTGTTTGATGTTGAGGAAGGGAAGAAGACAGAGTTTTCAGGGGTTGAGGAGAATCGCGGCCAATGGGAATGCTTATAGGTGTTTGGGGGGTTGTTTTGGGATGGTTACAAGATGGGAGGCTAGGTGGGGCACTTTGTTGCTAAGGAGAGAGAATTCGCCATTGTTGAAGAGCTTATTTGGTTGGTTTTTTTCCGGCGAGATGGCGGCACAAGTGGTATGCTCGGTGTCAGGGCCCGAGAGTTTGGACGCTCGGGAAGTGCCGCACGCTCTTACCTATCTGGGGGTAAGGGCGCAAGCCTTCTGCGGAAAGGGACAATGGGGCTCGTGGGTGCACGAGCAACAATGTGTTTGGAGGACACTCTTGCCTATTGGCGACAAGAGCGAAGAGAAGAGGGTCGAACGGGGCGCTCGTGTGCGCTGGGCTGGCACGAGCGGCGCCGACGACGTGAATTCTTATATCACGAAATTGGGAGGGACGCTTTAAGACATCGAGGCGGCTCAAAACTGAGGCGGCCTAAACAACAATAATGTTTAAAGCAAGCATACAACTGATAGGAGGCTTTAGTGGTGAACAAACATTTCATTCATCATCTCCCCCTAAAGAGGCTTAAGTTTGAGATAGTACATATTTCCAGTGAACACTAGTTTTGCAATTACTCAATAATGATACTTTAAACCTATACAAGAGTACTAGAACATAAAGTAAAGCACTACAAAGCATAAAGAAAGGAAAATACAAGTAAAGGAATGTTGGATTCTAACAGTCGGCCTACGATTGTTGCAGTGCAGAGCGGAGATTAAGGGAGCTGAATTTTCTAGTGCCGCTGGCGAATCAGGTTTGGTGTTTTGGGGGTAGGTGGGCGGGGTGTGTGGTGGCTAGTGGTTGGTGAAAAGTTGGGTGAACGTTAGGTGGTCCCAGTGGCTGTGGTGGTGGGAGTGGTGGTAGAGGAGGCTAGTTGATCGTTGGTGGTTTTGGTGGTGGTCAACCGGCGAAATTAAGTAAAAAAAAATATTACCAGTTGTTCAAGTCATCGGTCATCTTAACTCGTTAAAAGTTAAAACCTATACAAGGTTTACTTATTCCTGGATTACTCAAAGGTTAACTTAATATTAGAAGACAAGCCAAATGTTGGCTTATTAAAAACAATTTTTCCTATATGAAAAGTGTTGCAACTAATATGAGACGGAGGGAGTATGATTTTACTCCCACCTTTCCGACTTTGCTTAGCCTTTCCCTTTTTTCATTAGAGAAAATATCACCATCTACTTGTCTTTACTTTACACACATAACACTACTTATTTGCTAAACTGTGCATAACACTATATCTCTCCACATTAGCTTTCTATATGTGTTTGTTAAAATTTTCATCATGAAAGACAAGGGGGTAAAATATATAGGCATGTTCTCATCAACTTATAAGCACATATCTTAATTTATTACTCCCTCCGTTCCCATTTTTCTTTTTAGGATGTTTCAAAAAGTTTTTCCCACTTTGAATTTTTTCCATTTTAAAAATATTTATTTCCTATCTTACCCTTAAACAACCAAATATTTACTACACTTATTTTTTTTCTAATATATGACCTACTTTTTGTCTGAAAGTAGTCAACAAGCACATAAAACTCGTAGATATACGTGGCATTTGATATGTGGGAATGAGACTATGAGAGTTTGGGGATTAAGAGGTGGGATGGGGAGTGGGAATATATGAGTGGAAATTCATGAAAATATTCTCATTACCTTGTTTGGCAAGTGGTAGGATTAGAAGCGGGAATTCATTAAAATATTCTCATTACTTTATTTGGCAAATGGTAGGATTAGAAGGGAGAATAAATTTCAAAATTACTTTAAGCCCTTAGTCATCTCCATCTACTTACTCATCCCTTCTTCTTCATTAATGGCAAAAATGTCTTTTTGTTCCTTATTTTTTTCCCACCTATAAAACAATGCCCCCTCTCATATCTTATTGTGGTGGGAATAGACCCCATTTAATCTCACTCCCACTCCCTTTACAAAACTCCCAATCTCAGTAAACAAGTAAGGGATATATAAAAATGGGGATACTTTCATTCTCACCCTTTATTCGAACTAAACACCCCTTAGTACTTTTGACTTGATACCAGAACTCGGATATATATTTGCATTCTATTGCTTATTGCATGTTTAAAAATACTGTTGGATGGTGATCAATTGGGCCAATGGAAGGGTTGGGCTACATGCTGGAAAATAGTTGAAATGTGAGTGGTCCAAAACTCCAAATCCATGCTTTGGTAAAAGGTAGTAGTAATTGGTGGGGGAAATTTAGAGATGGGCCGCGTGCAAGAATAAAATGAAAAGAGGAAAAAGAATTTCAGTATTTACATATAGACAGTACCGCACGTGGTCACCTGGCGTGTCTCTCTCTGTCAACTGACCACCTTAAAGTCTGAAATTTCCCCCCCAACATTTGCATTTACACATGCACACGTGTACGTGCACATCTGTCAGTGACATACTATTTAACGCATAAAAAAAAGGACGCTGAAGTGCCAACTATTCAAACAAGGTGAAGTGGCCGTGGCAGTGCCAGTACTGCCAGAGCCTACACAGGGAACTCTTTTAAAGCGTGTTGAAACATTTTACTCATCTTAGGTACTTTTCAACTTATTTTCAATTTTTATGAATTCAGATAAGGTCAAATAAAATATAATACTCTCTCTGTTCTATAATATAGTGCTTGTATTTTATTTTGGGTGTCCTAAAATATTCTTATTGTTTCCATTTTTAGAATGTATTAAATTCCTAACATACCCTCATAAAGTACTTGAAAAATGGTCCCCCAAAGTATTTTACTCTAAAATATCCCTTTTCTATGTATTTGTCATTATTATATTTGTCTTTTCTCCCTACTTTACCTCTTTAAATTTGTTGTTTTGTTGTCACAAGTACTTCAATCATTGGTGTTTTGTCTAACCTTAATTTTTGTGAAAAATGAGAAACAAGCACTATATTATGGGACGGAGGGAGTATGATTTTTTTATAAGGTTGAAAAGGTTTAATAAGTTAAAAAGAACAGAGCTTTAATGTTTAGCACATGTGAGGAATTGTGACTTGATCTATGAGCGTTGAAGAGCGGCATTGATTAAGGGTTGCAAAGGATGAGTTATTGACGGAGAATGTTGAAGTCTAACTTGGTAGATAGGCCACTGATCGCGGAGAAGAAGGCGGCTCGCGGAATTTTGTCGAAAGCTCACCACTGGTCGCGGTTTTCACCGCGAGTCGCGGTGCGCTCACCACTGGTCGCGGTCCCCACCACTGGTCGCGGTGCGCGACGTGGCTCGCGGCCTGAAAGCTGCGTGGGCTTCGCTCGGGAGATTATTTCCTTGTTCGATTAGGGTTTCTTTACTCTATATATTTGTATATATATTGAGAGCGTCTTTTAGCCTAGAGACACACTTGTTTTTGATTCATAGTATTTCCAGAGTGATTGATTACCACAAAAGCAGAGAGATAGATTAAGATTGACAATAGAGAGATTCAAGAGGGAGTCTTGTGAGATTCATCAAAGAGAGGTTTGAGTGAATGTTCATGCCTATTGTAATCTGTAATCTTCTCAGTTCATAGAAAAAGAGAGTATCCCTGCCCCGAGGACGTAGCTATCGCATTGATAGTGAACCTCATTAAATTCTTGTGTTGTTTATAGTTGTTTGCTTGATTTGATTGCTGCGCGATTGTTAGATTATACGCTTCCGTTATAACAGCACATCTACTACAAGTACCCCCTCCTTAATGTAATAAAGAGACATGTCAAGAAATGAGAACAATCATACTTGAAATATAGAAAATGAAAAGAGAGATTTATTGTGACGTGGAGACATCTACTGTCCTTGATGGTGATTTTACCGCAACACGGATGCAAACTTCCTCCAAGCGTTCACCCTCCAAGATTAGCACATCAACGTCCGTGGGAAGTCGAGATGATCTCATTTGAAGGGTGATCCGATTTGAACCAAAACAACCGAAATAATCACCCTCCATGCCCACTTAATGTCACCAGAGCTAATCAGCATGGTTCATCATGTTCTTAAGTGTTTTATTCTTCCTTTTGACTATACCGTTTTGTTCAGGGGTATAGGGGCAGTCATCTCAAGGATAATCTCATTTTATTCACAAAAAGCTCTTTAGGGAAGTAGGATCATATTGCCCTCCCCTATTACTTCCAAGTCTTTTGATTTTCCTAACGAATTGGTTTTCAACCTCAGCTTTGAACTTTAGCAACATCTCCTCTGCCTCATCCTTGGTTTCAAAAGGTAGATTCCAATGTAGTGGGAAAGGTCATTTACAAAGGTTGAGTATACTTTTCCCTCTTCGACTTTCATAGTTCTTTAAGTGGCCTAGGTTAGAATGAACTAATTCAAAAAGTTCAGATTATCTATCAATTGATTTAAAAGGTTTCCCTAGCATACTTGGCTTCACCAAAAATTTCGCATTTGGGCTAGTCAGACCCTGAGAGTCTGGGAATGAGGTTCAAGTTCTTCAATCTTTCAATGGAAGCTACGTTCATCACAAGACCTAATAGAATGCCATTAATCAATAGACTCGACAATAAATCTTGAGTTCAACAATAGTATTCAAAGTAAAAAGCCCCCTGATAAGTGATAATTACCCATTTATACATATTTAATTAACCCTCTAATATAATAGTCTTAGTGTCGTCTGTTGAGTTACATGAGTTACGTATTATACTTTTATGATATTTTAGTTTAATCACTTGATAATTATTTTTAGTGTTTAAAAGATTACTTTGTGTCTACACTAATTATTTAGTGACAACCTATTCAAATAAGAGTTCGGTAAAGTGCACTAAATTCGAGTTTTACGAGATGTGCAGGGCTTTGACTATTGTAGTATTTTGGCCATATCTCTCGCATACGGAGTCGAAATGAGATGATTCAAATGTCTAAGCAAAGCTCAAATCGACACCTACGACTTTGTAGAAGAAGAATATAGCTGATTCTTCCCTTAACTGAATCGAAATTGTGTTACAAGTAGCATATCAGATTTCTAATGTTTAAATTACAAGCCCAAAGTAGTATATTGACCTACCCAGTTGTGCCTTGGCCCAAGTACACACCTACTGCAGGAAGAAGGGGGCTGTTAATAATCTCAGAAAGATTATTGAGTTTGAAAGCAAAGATTGACCCAATAGAGCTTATCTCACGAAGAGCCACAAAAGGGGAAGCCCAATTGTCATTAAGAGAGGAGAGAAGAGGAGACCAAGGCAACAGAGTAGAAACGCTACATAGGGAGGCGAAGAAGAGACCGGAAAGTTATTTTAATGATTTTTCTCTACTCTCTTCTATAGTAGGAACATGTAATTAAATCTTGATTTATATAATTGGTAGATATAGCACCAAGGAGTAAGATGAGCAACCCGTTTCAGGTGTACAGAATGCACATTACATATTTGCAATGTAAAAAAAAAGTTGATCTCATAAGATACCGCCTAATTTTAATTTAAAATTAGACAATATTTGCAAGTTTATTTATTATAATTAATTAGAATTAAGAGTTTTAAATTAAAAATTACCATTATTTCCGGTCATCGGTCAACCCGACTTACTCAAAATTAATGGGGTATAAAGGTTATTTTATTCCAGAATAATCGAAAGGTTGTTTTATTATTTGCGAATCGTCAAAAAGTTGCATTATTAGAAACAATCTTTCCTTTTAAAATTTATTATTGCTGATCTTAAAAGATACAGAGTACTATTGAATTTTTCTAATCATAAAATTTTCTATTCAAAAGATATAGCCTTAAACGATCATATTGATTAGTAACATAAAAATATAAGATTATATACTTAGATATATTATAAGTTATCTATTAGTTCGACTAATTATAAATAGCTATAAATAGTTTGTCAAATTACAAAAATCTAGCAATATCTAATCTAAGCTAAAGCCTTAGGTAATCAACATATTCATCAAAGAAGCTACTATACACAAAGAGAGTTTACTATCTAGATTAGCAATATTAATTAACTAATGAGTAATGACATATTGGAATATATAGGCATATAGTCCAGCTTTTGTAATGTTTATATATATATATATATATATTTTTGGTAGGGAGAAGTGGCCCGGACCCCGCTCGGGTCCTATTGGGCCAGACACTTGAGAGTAAGGGAAATTCCTACCCTCAAAGTGCCACTAGTGGGGATTGAACCCCCAACCTTGAGGTTGGAAGGGTACAATCCTTTCCACTAGACCAAGTACTACTTGAGAGTAATGTTTATACAGAGTATATATACATAAGAAAAATATATGGCTTGGCTTTAGAAAAATACCAAATCAATTTGGTGTTATTAGGAACAAGTTGCAATACGAAATCACATATAAAGGATCAACGTAATGGCATCATCTCAATTACCATGTAAAAAAATGAAGGAAAAAAAAAACTAAAATCTCAATTACAATATCTGGAAAAAAAAATCTAAATTACAACATCAAGAAAAAAAAAAACTAAAAATGAATGATGGTATTATTAGGGGTGTAACTGAGCTAAGCCGGCTCGTAGAGCCCTCGAGATCGGCTCGGTCAAAGCTCGGCTCGAGCTCGGTCAATTTTGAGCCCGAGCCGAGCTCGAGCCGAGCCTTAGCTATTCGAGCTCGAGCTCGAGCTCGAGCCCAACAAGGCTCGGCTCGTTTAAGCTCGGCTCGGCTCTTTTATTTAAAATATAAGTCGTTATTCCTTAAATTTGAACTTTAAATAAATGATTAAAATTATCGGTTGTTGAAAATTAAGTGACATGAAGGACCTTATTTACATTCAATGTATCTCTGTTGAATTATGGGTTAATTTTTAATATTTTTTTTTGCAAAAATGTTAACCAATAACGGAGGAAAGATAATCGAGCCGAGCCCGAGCTGAGCTCGAGCTCGAATTTTTGCAACTGAGCTGAGCTCGAGCCTTGACTTAGCAAGCTCGTCGAGCTTCGGGCCGAGCTCGAGCTCGGTCAAGTTGCCAACGAGCCGAGCCGAGCTTGGTCGAGCTCGAACTCGGCTCGGCTCGGCTCGTTTACACCCCTAGGTATTATCATCAAATTGAACTTTTTCTCATTGATTGTTTGGGACACCAACTAGCTTCAAGTTGACATCCAAATACAAGCGGACCTCATATAAAAACCAATCACCCATTTTTCCCAACAGTGCAATTGTTGACGTTTGCCTAGCCGAGTCATCATTCTTTAAACCAAGTTTATATCCCAGACTCGCCGCCATTTAAAATTCCGTTCAGATTGTTCCAATCTACCGTGCTTTCCAAAATTTACCTTACATGAAATACGAAGATTATACTTAGCTGAAAACTAGAATTAGATAAAATTAAGTATCCAAGTATCTTAATAAAGAATAGAAAGAAATGTTAGATATTTAATTAGCAGTACTTATGCAACATTGATAATTATGAATTTACCATTGTTATCCATCAAATGACACATAACATATCGCCTGTGTAGGATAGCAGCATTCACTAATAACTCATGCTGATCATAATATGGATCATAATATTCTTGACAACGCCCGTGCTTCATATACCAGTGCATCCGATGATGTGTAATGACATTTCCAGAGAAAGTAGGTGATGTATATTGTATTTTATTTCCTCTCCAACAGTGGCGGATCTTGAAATTGTTTATTTATGCTAACTAACTAGTCACATAATTTAGTTGTTTGTATTATTTAAGTCCATGATAAACACCAAAAATAATATATAAAAACTTGACAAAATTGATCTAATCTGATTAACTAAATGGCTCTATCCAAAATATGTCCCAAAGTCGATGATTCGCTTTTAACCCGAAACTTCAAGTCAATCCAAAACTAATTCGATCTAAAATCGACCCAATATTCAAATATCTTGAATAAAATTAACTCAACCCGATTTTTAACCGAAACCTAAATTAAGCCAAACCAAAATCAAACCAAAATTTTAATTAGCATATATTCGATTCGAATATGATTTTGACATAAATTGACGTTATCAAAATCAATATGATCCGATAAAAACTTGAAGTTAATACGACATAAACCGAATTGACCAGAGACAAAATAAACATGAAAATCGAAATATTTGGGTGATTCGATTTAGTCCAAAACAACCAAATTTCATCTAGATCTCAAAATTCAAAACTTCGACTAATTTTAACTTTTTGCTGTTTGTACTAAGGGTCATGCCGCTATTGGCCCCTATTGAGGCTCCTCTCATACTGTCCAAGTGGTGTTGTATCAAACTGAAATTTAGAAAAGAAGACAAAAGGTAAACCAACATGAAAAAATTTCTATCCGAAAGAAGTTTAGTAAGAAATTGACAGATTTTAAGAAATAAACCTCATATATATATATATATATATATATATATATATATATATATATATGTACATCATATACAGTTGTACAGGTCTTGTTTGTCTTACTCAAAAGCCGCAACGAATGAATAGTAAATATGTCAAGGTCTCTCTTCCAAACAAGGTTGTTACTGCCTATTGTGTAAAACAGATCATAGCTCTGAGGAAGCTGTTACAGAATGATCAAATTGTTAGAGAAAAAAATATTATCTTAACTCATACTTCCCCGACTTTTTTTACTTGCATCATTTCCCATTTTGGGAAGTTGCAAATTACTTGCATCATTTTCTTTTAGGGAAATACATCATCTCTACCTCTCTCCAATCACATGGGTCCCCTTTTTCCTCTCTCTATCTCTGTCCTCTTCTTAATTTTTGTGCATATGCTCAATGATGCAAGTACAAAAAAACGGAGGAAGTATATAATAAACTTATAAGTGTATATTAATATATCTGGCAAAAATGTGACATTTAAATAAAACTTATGCATAGTAAGTGTGCATTGTATTATGAAAATGGCACAAATTTTTGGCTTAATCGAAAATCTAATCCAAATTGATAGATAAAAGGGGAAATTCAATAATGAAATAATTTTGGCGGAACTTTTCTTTTACAAGAATATTGATGGGGGATCGTATGTAGCAAATTAGTTGCTATAGCATCACTTGAGAACTATAATTTTGACATATAAATTGCGGTGCAAGAGATGAAAGAAAGTTAACTGAGAGAAACACAATGTGAGAGAAAACCACCACCAACTCCCCCACCACTAAAGCCTCCAATCCATCAAAGGCCACGCGTTAGATTCGTCTTAGCCATCCCTCACCCACAACTCTGTTCAACCCAGATCCTCCTCATCAACTACCATCGAGTCCACCGCAAACCAAAACACCTTTTCCAAAGAAAACCCACATAATCACAAATCTCAAAGCTTCAAGGACATTCTTAACGTCGTATATTGGATGTATTGATGGTACACATATAACGGCATGCATACTCGAAGCTCTACAAATGCCTTATAGAGGAAGGAAAGGAATTCCCACATTTAATGTTTGACAGCATGCGATTTTGACATGTGTTTTACATTTATATCAGCGGGTTGGGAAGGTTGAGCACATGATACCCGTGATTTTATTCATGCCACTGAAAATCCAGAGTTGAATTACGCCCAACCGCCTGAAGGTATAAAATCAATTTATAGTTGAAATAATTATTATTTTAGATATGTAGTTAGGTTTTATGATTATAACTTAGAAGCTTCTTTTACTTTCTTTCATGCAGGTAAGTATTACTTGGCGGATAAAAGTTATCCAAAGCAAAAAGGGTATCTAGTATCATATCCTAAGTTAAGGTATCATAAATCACAATTTGCAAACATGCCATCACAAAATGATAAGGAAACCTTTAATCCATGGGCGGGTGTACATAGCACAAAGGCTAGACACTTGCACACCCAGTTTTTTTTTCAAAAAACTAATAAATGCATATGTAAACTTATGAAGATAGCCGAGCTCACTGGCTTTTGCTTTACACTAATTGTTGTGCTGATTTTCAACGTCGCATGATCAAATCCCTGCACTTGCCATTTCTCCTTTGCGTTTATTTTTGGATGATTTCTAAGAGTAATACTTTGATTGTTAGTGCTAGTACCGGGAAAATAAAGATGAACAAAACAATGATAACAACGAACAAACGATTCTCTAGGCGTGTTTGGGAACACTTTCCCAAAAGCGATATTCTGACCCTATAAGAAGCACGGGTTGCACGGAATTCACCTCCGAGATACAAAGAAGAACAACAAGAGTCACGCTCGTATGAATCTTGTTAAATGAGAACAATTGTGTTCGTGATTTTTGCTTTGATGATCAATGTAAAGAGAACTTTTAGAGAGAGTGCTTTGAGAGAGAATATGAATATCTTTATAAACATTCATCTATGATAAACATCACATATATGCACGTCAAACACCAAAAACGGCTATTAACCGCTCAAAAGGCAAAACCGCAAAACAGGAGCGTTCACAGGCAGAAGCTTGTCGTGACCCAGCGAAAGGCACCGGTCGCGGGCCGCGACCCGCCCCTGCCCATCTCCTTTGCTCTTCGTTTGCTTCCCAACTTCAAGGCTTATGAAGTTACCATTGTTTACTCTACCATAAACAATTAATCGTGCATTTTAACGTAACTTAAGCAACGACACCATAACCAAATAACTTAAGTTCACGTTACATGAAATAATCAACCAAATACTCTAAATTATCCAACAATCCTCCCCCATTTAGAGTATTTTAAAAGATAATAAGCACTAAACACCATCAAAACAAACAACCTCATGCATCAATGAAAGTGTACTAAGACTTGAACTTCCACCTAGTATAATATACATTACATGTATCCGTATCCGAAAGGTGTCGCAAGCGATTGAACCAATCTCAATACATAGTGGAAAACTTGAAGGTACCATACACACAAGATTAACTATTTGAACTCATTAAACTTGACACTTTAAGCCATGTGTCCGTATCATTCATAAGTGTATCATAGCTATGCCCCTATAGCTACTTGAAGCGACTAAACTTCACACTTACATAGGTAGAACTCTTAAACAAACATGCCACTATGACAAGGCATAACAAGAGAACTACTAAGATTCACAACCTCTTTACAACATCATAGTCAATCAATAACAATAGTTGAGGATACTTACAAATGTTCTTCAATCATCAAATGAAGGAATTAATCTTATTGAACTTAAGACCCAACGTCTTATTGGGCGTTAAGTTAAGATTCCCTCACTCGTGATTAACTAAGGGCTCCAATCCAAGACCGATTGCCATCCTCTTCACCGTATCTCTAGCCAAGGCCTTAGTAAACCAATCCGCTATATTATACGTAGTCCGCACATAGTCAACAGTGATAACACTATCCTTGATAAGTCCTTGAATATATGAATGCCGCACACCAATGTGCCTTGACTTACCATTATAAACTTGCCTATATGCCCTTGCCAAAGCTGCATCATTATCACAATGTATTGCTATGGGCGATATTGGTTTTGGCAACAAAGGAATCTTAATCATGAGATTCTTTAACCACTCTGCCTCTTTACTAGCCGAGGACAAAGTAATGAACTCCGAAGTCATGGAGGAGTCCGCAATGCAAGTTTGCTTCTTAGAAGCCCAAGAGATAGCACCTCCCCCAAGTAGAAAAACGAATCCACTTGTGGAAGAGTGATCCTTTCTATTAGAAATCCAACTTGCATCCGAATAACCTTCCAAAACCGAAGGATATCCACTATAGGATAAACCATAATATTTGGTTTTCCCCAAATACCTTAAGACACGACGAATAGCATGCCAATGCTTCATACTAGGGTTACTCGTATACCTACTAAGCTTGCCTACAGCAAATGCAATATCCGACCTAGTGCTCGTCATAGCATGCATCAAACAACTTATGACCTGTGCATACTCAAGTTGAGATGCCGCACTATCATCATTTGGCATTAATTTCTCACTTGGATTCATAGGAGTTGATACAAAAGAGCAATCACTAACATTGAACTTCTTAAGTACTTTATCAATGTAGTGTGTTTGAGATAAAATCAATTTTCCATTGCTTCTTTTAATTCTTATGCCTAGAATGACATCTGCTTCTCCTAAATCTTGCATGGAGAACATTGATGATAGGATAGCCTTTGCCCACTCAACCTGTGACAAATCAGTCCCAAAAATCAACATGTCATCTACATATAGACAAATCATAACACCATGACCTAAGTCATCAAATTTTCTATATACGCACTTTTTCGAATTATTCAATTTAAATCTGTTAGATAACACAACCTCATCAAATTTTTGATGCCATTGCTTGGGTGCTTGTGTAAACCCATACAAAGATCTAATGAGTTTGCAAACTTTACCCTCTTGACCTTTCACAACAAACCCTTCGGGTTGTCTCATGTAAACCTCCTCATCTAGCTCTCCATTTAAGAACGTTGTCTTAACTTCCATTTGATGGATCACAAGGTTGTGTATAGCCTCAAGAGCAATCAGCAACCTTATAGTAGAGACTCTAGCGACGGGTGCATATGTATCGAAGTAATCGATACCCGGATTTTGGGAAAAGCCTTGAGCCACTAACGGCTTTGAACTTGTCAATAGTTCCATCGATTTTCATTTTCTTCTTGAAAATCCATTTACACCCAATAGATTTACACTTGGGAGGCAAATCCGCCAAAAACCATGTGTTATTCCCCATGATGGAATCCATCTCATCATCAATAGCTTCCTTTCGAAAAGGAGCATCTTGAGATCTAATGGCGTCATCATAAGTCAAAGGATCACCTTCCACATCAAACACATATGAAAATTTAGTCAATATAGAACTTCTAGATCCTTCAACTAAATATACATGAAAATCCGGGCCAAAGGATTTCTCCTTTCTTGCCCTTTTACTTCTCCTGGGTTGTGATGATGTCGATGCTACATTATCATCTAGAGTTTGTTCATCTAATTCTTGATCATTTAAAGACCGATCAACTTCTTGAATCATGGTACTTGGAGTTACATCCTTTGGTCTAGGAATTGATGAATATCGATTTTCATCAAAGATTGCATCTCTTGACTCCACAATAGTGTGAATTGACCAAATGTCATTTTGTTCTATAACATAGACCCTATAGGCCTTGCTATGAATAGCATACCTTATAAAGATGTATTTAACTCCCCTTTCACCTAATTTTTTACGTTTAAGTTCCGGCACTTTTACAATTGCCCTACAACCCCAGACTCTAAGGTAACTAAGATTTGGTTTTCTTTTGTACCATAATTCATAGGGTGTAACTTTATTCTTTTTCATAGGAATGCGGTTTAGAATATAACAAGCCGTCAAAACTGCTTCACCCCAAAATCCATCACTCCAACCCGAATAGGATAACATAGAATTCTTGTAAAGTTCTATTCTTTCTTTCTGCTATACCATTGTGTTGTGGTGTGTAAGCCGCGGTTCTTTCATGTATGATCCCTAATGATTGGAAATAACTAGGATCATGGTATTCACCTCCCCCTACAGGTTCTAAACCGTTTTATTTTGTCATTTAGTTGCAATTCAACTTCATTTTTATAGATCTTAAACTTATCAAGAGCTTCATCTTTAGTGAATAGAAGATAAACATGACAATACCTAGAATAATCATCTATAAATGTTATGATATACTTCTTATTACCTAAAGAAGAAGTGCTATGGAAATCACATAGGTCACTATGCACCAAATCAAGCAAACTAGTATCTCTTTCCACATTATTTGGGAAAGAATTTCTGGTTATCTTTGTAAGCATGCATGTTCTAGACGTCTCTATGCTTGGATCAAAACGAGGAATCAAATCATCCTTTGACATTGAATATAACTTTCTATAATTAACATGACCAAGCCGATAATGCCAAAGAGAAGAATTATCATTAACAACGCACACATTGTTTAACAAAGTATTCAAAATACTTAACTAGAACATACCATTACCAAATAACCCAAACCAACAAATGTACCTCCTTTAGATAAAATAAACTTATCCGACTCAAAGACCATTTCAAAACCTATTTGATTCAAGATAGCTCTCGAGACTAGATTCTTTTTAAGGTCCGGAGCAAATACAACATCTCTTAAAACAAGAGATTTTTCGGAACTAAAAACTAGCTCAACTTGTCCTACTCCTAAGACTTTAGCAGTAGAATCATTTCCCATGTAAAGAACTTCTCCTTCATCCGCCTCCTTGAAGGTCTTGAAGAGAGAACGTTCCTTGCATACATGCCTTGAAGCTCCCGAATCGATGTACCATGAACAATCATCCTTGCTTGGCTTGGGTATGGCTAGACTCGCCTTTTCCACCACCATGCCCATTCTTGTTCATCTTTTTCTTCCAAATGGTGCAATCCATCTTGAAGTGTCCGGGCTTTCCACATTTCCAACAAGCTCATTGTTGTCCTCCCCCACCAAACTTTGGTTTCTTACCATAGTTTCCTTTGGTGAAGTTATGTGCCCTCTTCTTAGGATTAGAGTCGTTAGACTTCCCATCCTCCACCATGTTGATAGTGGAAGAACTAGGATTTACCTCCTTTTGTCCATCTTGAACCCGAATGCCCTCTTCAATCCGAAGATGAGCACCCAATTGTTCAATAGTCATTTCATCCTTTCTATGTTTCAAGTTATTTCTAACATCATTCCATGAGGAGGGTAATTTATCGATTATTGAAGAAACGATAAATGTTTCATCCATTCTAATGTCATGTTGTTTAAAGCTTCCTAAAATTCTTTGGACGTCATGGAATTGTTCCATAATTGGCCTAGACTCAACTATCTTAAAATTATTGAAATTGCTAACTAGGAATTTCTTACTAGAAGCATCTTCGGCCATGTATTTAGACTCTAAGTCATCCCAAAGAACATTAGCAGATTCATAGTATTGATAAATATCAAACAAGTCATCGGACATACCATTGAGAATGTGACCACGGCATATGTAGTCGTCGTTCTCCCACTTCTTCCTCTTCCTCGTAGCCTCGATAGTTTCATCATCAACTTCAATAGGCTTCGGGGATGTGAGCACGTACACCACCGCCAAAGAGGTAAGAAGAAAGTGATCTTCTTTTGCCATCTACGGAAACCCATGCCTTCAAACTTGTCACGTTTGTGGAAATTCGCTGTCATCTCACGAAGTGTAGCCACCTTATAGTAAATATCGCTTTTGGGTTGTTAGTGCTAGTACCGGGAAAACAAAGATGAACACAACAATGATAACAACGAACAAACGATCCTCCAGACGTGTTTGGGAAAACTTTCCCAAAAGTGATATTCCGACCCTATACGAAGCACGGGTTGCACGGAATTCACCTCCGAGATACAAAGAAGAACAACAAGAGTCACGCTCGTATGAATCTTGTTAAATGAGAACAAATGTGTTTGTGATTTTTGCTTTGATGATCAATGTAAACAGAACTTTTAGAGAGAGTGTTTTGAGAGAGAATATGAATATCTTTATAAACATTCATCTGTGATAAACATCACATATATGCACGTCAAACACCAAAAACGACTATTAACCGCTCAAAAGGCAAAACCGCAAAACATGAGCTTTCACAGGCAGAAGCTTGCCTCGAGTCGCGACCCAGCGAAAGGCACCGGTTGTGGGGGGCGACCTGGGTCGTGGGCCGCGACTCTCCCCTGCCCATCTCCTTTTCTCTTCATTTGCTTCCTAACTTCAAGGCTTATGAAGTTACCATTGTTTACTCTACCATAAACAATTAATCGTGCATTCTAACGTAACTTAAGCAACGACACCATAATCAAGTAACCTAAGTTCACGTTACATGAAATAATCAACCAAATACTCTAAATTATCCAACATTGATATCTTTTTCTTTTGAGTTAATACCCCTATTTATATTATTAAGTTCTAGTTTGATGTTGTAAAAATAAAGTTCTAACTCCTTCTCTAAAAACCTATCTTTTACTCATCAACCAAGTGTTAATTAGTATAATGGAATAATAATAAAAGATTAAAAGAACCAATTTAATTAAATAATTATTAGATGCAAAATAAAGATCTAATGTCAAAATACCTTAGTATATTAATATGAAAATAAGTTGTAATTGTACGTGATTACCGCTATATTATATCCATACATTAAGAATTAAATATTGAGCAAAAATGTAAAACCTAAAAAGGAGAAGAGTTGTGGTTTTTTTAGTAGCGTGAGTGCATACCCTGTTTGAGATTTCTGGATCCGCCACTGCTTTAATTGTTGGCACTCATCCCTACGAAGTTGTATTGAGAGATGTTTTGGAGTCTTGAAGTAAAGATGGAAAGTACTAATTAAAATGCCGCAAGATAGTGTTCAGACACAAATACAAATCATTGTTGCTACATTTGCGTTGCATAACTACATAAGAATAAATTCACCAGATGATCCCCTTTTTCGAGTTTTAGAGGAGTATCCTGATTTTATACCTTCATTGGAACTTCCTGATGTTCGTGCTGCTTCCAATGGTAATAGTACAGTGGGAGATTCTAGAGAAATGACTATTATTTGTGATCGTATAGCCAGTTTACTATGGAATGCTAGGAAGCAAGATTAAGTTATTTTATATGATACTTATTTTGGACATCGTGTTGATTATCGATGGTGGTAGTCATTTTTTAAAGGAATTGATGAATTTAATTTTACATTAATGCATATGAATACTACTATCTAAGAGTATGATACTCCTTTTAATTGTAATTTAATGCTAAATATTGTAGTGCGTTTATTGGATTAACAATCAATTCTTTCATAAATATAATTAATTAGATTATTGTAGTTAATTTCATTAATAATTTCATTTATTAGTTTTACAATTCTAACAACTACTTTTACCAAACATTAAAACTTACTACATCTACCTTCACAACTGATAGCTGACAGCTACCCTTACAATTGACAGCTACCCGCACAACAACTTCAGCTGAATAGACCCTTAGTAGTTAATGGTATGTTTAACAACTTTGGGTTAAGTGAAGATTAGAGAATGGCAATGGATCGGACTCGGATCGGACTTACCAAACTCCAAGTCCACTCCATTTCAATCGGACTATGATTTTTACACTCCTAGTAGGATTTGGACTATATATTCTCGGATTCGGACTCGGACTTTTTCCTTCGTATTGTTTCGGACTCGGACCGGATTCGGATTAAATTACCATATTAAATAACCAAAACACATCTTTAATATAAAAATTTTAATGTTTTACTTACTTTCTTATAATGTTAATCTATTATTTCTATTAAAATTTACTTTCAATCTATTAGTTGACGAGGTTTTTTTTTTTTTTTTTTGAGAGATATTAGTTGACGAGGTTATAAGTAATAATCGGACTCTAGTCGGATTCGGATCAGATCTTGCCTAAGGTCCAACTCCTATCGAATTTCATTCGGACTTTTATGTTTTCGGATTCGAATCGGACTTTTTCCTTCGGACTCGTGTCGGAGTCGGACTAAATTGCCATCCCTGCCAGAAGATGGATTGTCCTTCATGGACTACACGATTTGTATTCTTCAGATTAGCCATCAAAATAAAATATAAAAAAAGAAAATTTTAATAGCATTAATAAAAATTAAAGAACATAGGATAATAACAGACTAAGAGAAATCGAATACAAGAATCTAATAGATAGGTTAAGTTCAAATTTCAAAAAAACACCAAGTAATATTTCAAAATTCATATAAATTACCTTGGTACGTAATCTTAATAGTTTACCATTCCTCCAAACATAAAACATATTCTTAATTTGTTACATGCAACAAACATGAAAGGTGAGAATGAAAAAACTCGAAGAAAAAGGAAACACCCTACCACCACTATCCAGGAACAAGATTATCATCTTACAAAATACCAACACATTATTGATGAATCTAGTTCTTACCTTGATCTTTCACTCGCTCTTCCTCCAAACCCTACTCCGCCACCAAACCCTACGTCAAATTCTTCCTCTAAACCACAAAATGCTCGTCGAAAACCTACACGGATTCGATCCGAAGGCCAAAATGTAACCATGAGCGACACGGTCCAAGCACCGTACCCTTGGGCAACACACAGGCGAGCCTCGGTACATACAATGGAATACTTGTTAGACAATAAAATAAATACAATATATGGTGATGTGCAATGCAAAAAATGTGAGAAAAGTTTTAGTATGGAGTATGATATTTTGGAGAAGTTTCAAGAAATTGATGAGTTTGTAACAAGGGGTCAAGATGAATGGCACGACCGTGCTCTGAAGCAATGGATAGCATGTAAGCTTCCAACGTGCAAGTATTGTGGAAAAGAGGATAGTTGTAAGCCTGTTATTTCTGTGAAGAAGAGATCTATTAATTGGTTATTTTTGTTCCTGAGACAACTTTTAGGGTGTTGTACTTTGCAACAACTCAAGTATTTTTGCAAGCATACAAATATTCATCGTACGGTGGCGAAATATCGTGTGCTTCTTTATACTTATTTTGGATTGTGTAAGCAACTCAGCCGAATGACCCATTTCATTGTGAGACGGTTCCATATGTTCTTTGTTAATCTATATGTGTTCTTCTATTTATATTTTTTCTTGAGAGCAGTGGCGAATCCAGACTATAACTATTGGGCGGGCCAAATGCATATATTATACGTATATTAAAATTTTAATACAATGATTGACAAATTTGTTTAGCTACGAAACATTTAATATATAACCAATTTCTATTGATAGGGCGGGCCATGGCCTAAGTAGACCCGCCCCTGCTTGAGAGGATATGTTCAACTAATCTATATATATATTAAAAATGTAAACATGAAGACTCGAACCCGTGACCTTGAGAATGTTATAAGAATTTTCAACCACCAATCCAACCTGTTATTAGTGTTTATTCTATCAAATCCAATAATGATGTATGAATAGAAACCAAGAGTTAAATTGTAAATCTTTAAAATGCATATTGCAAATGAGATGACTTTTTTTATATATAATTTTTCACACTACATGTCTTTAGTTGTTTTAACTATTATTAATTTTAATGCACAAAAATCTCGGAGCATCGTCGGGGCCTAATTCTAGTTGAACCTCAAATCGGTGTATTTTTGGTTTGTTGGTTAAGTTAATTTGAACTTCTGCTCGCATTAAATACTTTTTCCTATAAATCAGTAATCAATAGTATTTGTTTATAATTACTGAGTATCTCTATTCTATAAGGGAAGAGGTGGGGGACACCAAAAATCGATATTAATCTTTTATTTTAATTCCTAATTTAATGGAATAACTCTCTCTCCATAACTAACTAATTTTCGCATTTAAAAAAAACACTAAACAAACGAATTTCTATATTTTTATACAAATTTTTACATGATCAGCACGCATCGCGTGCTTATAGGACTAGTAAGAAATAGTGTTAGGTCTATGGAAAACTGGTTCGACGAATATTTCGAAAGGCCGAAAATATTGTTTCCAATCCATGAAGTTTCCGTGGTGAGTTAGCGGAATGCAAGACAAAAATATGTTTAGGGTCAGTTGTAAGGGACATTCTAAAATTTAACGGTATGTTTCCCCATTAATTTATCCGATTCTCATGTAAAGAGGGAAACTAGAGAGTGTGCATTGAAGAGGTGCCTGCAAAGATAAATGTTATCATATGTCATGATGAGTTCTTAGGCCCTGTTCAGTTCACCTTAAAATAATAATATTGTGTAAAAATAAGTTCAGTTCAGTAAAAATAAGTTCAGTTCAGCAAAAATAAGTTCAGTTCAGTAAAAATAAGTTCAGTTCGGTAAAAATTAGTAGTGCAATGAAGAAAAAACAACATCAATCAGTAGAAATAAGTTCAGTTCAGTAAAAATAAGTTCAGTTCAGTAGAAATAAGTTCAGTTCAGTAAAAATAAGTTCAGTTCAGTAAAAATAAGTTGAACTGAACAGGGCCTTACTTGATTAATAAAGACTTGACCAATTTATTATGGCACTTAGCCTAAGAAAGAATGTTGTATGTACCAAGAAGATAGAGATGAGGTTGAGATATAGAAATTAAGGCTTCATTTGTTTTGGTGGAAAATCATTTTCTTGGAAAAAGATTTTTCTCCATCTTTCATTTTCCTTTGTTTGTTCTGATAAAGGGTGGAAAACAATTTTCTTCAAGGTGGAAAATCTTCTTAAAAGAAGAAAACCAATTTCAATTGTGTAAAGAAGGTATTGACGTATTGTCATATTTTCCTCTTTACTCCTTACTTCTCTTTATTCTTTCCTCCCATCTTTCCTCTCTTTTACTTCTGTTACCATTTCTGCCTAGGTTTTCCTCCAATCAAACAAACAAAGGAAAACTTTAATTAAAATTATGTTTTCCATTGATAATTGTTTTCCTTGAAAAGTGATTTTCTATGAAAAACGTTTTCCATCAAAACAAACAGAGCCTAAGTAAAAATGATTTTGATTTCTTAAGGCATGCTTGCATTGAGCCTAATGGAGAAAATTGAAGAAACAAAGGTGATATTATTGATAATACAAGGAGAAAGAGATGGAAAGGGAACTAATCCTATTTAGGGATTGGTGCAATGGTGAATAACTACGTCGAAAATTAATTGTAAATAAAGGATTTTCCATTTGTAATATCAATACTTCTCATGTGCCTCACATCAGGCTCAGTATGAGAGATCGCCCTCTTAGGTGAAATCATTACTTCCTGCTCTTTAGCATTCATAATAGATGAGACGTAAGGTTCAATCGTTAGAATGGAATCGGAATGGAAACATACATAAGAATGGAATGGAAACAAGAATCATTCATTCTCAAACTTGTTTGATTCAACAAGCTAAGGAATAGAATCATTAAAAAGTAAAAAAGAATTATAAAATAAACCCCCTAACCATTTCCTTCTCTCACCCCAGCCAACCCAAGCAAAAAGGTTGTATGGTCTGGTGGTGGCAACAAGGCAAGGGTTTGTGGTGTAAGGGTTGAGGAGTGAAAATTGTTAGAGGAGGGAATCAAATTTGTTACCACAAGTTAGAAGAGGATTTCAAATGGGGGATTGGGTTTACCTAAAGTAAGGGAGTGGAAAAAAATTATCTAATAACCAAATATATGGAAAGGAATCAATCCATTCCATTCCATTTCCAAACACTACAAATCCTCCATACAAACATGCACTGAGTTTCTAATTGCTACATCCTTTGACATATATCTCCATTGTCAGGCCTGTGATTCACTTGCGCCTATAACAAGGACTACAAGGGTATGAGTCTCTTGCTCGTCCATTCCCTATATACCTTTCTATCGCTTCTTTTGAGTTGTCTTCTTGATCTGTTTGATAACTAGCGTCAAATGTACGCGATGCGTGCGAGAGTGGTTAAAATTTTACTTTGTAAACCCTTTGGTTAGTGCCTAAGCCTTTGAGTGTGACTTTTTTTTTGGGTAGGTAAGAAGAATTTACCCTATCGGACCGAAAGCATGCACGGGTTTGCCTAACCTGGATAAGCGAGTCAAGGACTTGAGAGTGGGGGAGGGTAATGGAAAACCCCACCCTTAAAGTGCCCCCTAATAGAGATCCTAACCTTGGGTCACTTCCTTTCCACTAGAATAATTATTGTTTTGTGCCTTTGAGTGTGACTTATGTCAACTTTCTTAAATATCATTCTTTATATAAGTATATAGAAGGTGTGTCATATGCAGGGGCGGAGCTGGTGCACACCACCCTGGGGCACGTGCACCAGCAAATTTTTTTTAAAAAAAAAAAAATTCAAAAATCAAAAAAAACCCTCGTTACTCTCTTCTCTCCCAGTCCCAGACTCCCTCTCTCTCCCTCAACACGCCGCACACTGCACGTCTGCACGCATCTCCATCTCCTCTCCTCCAATTCGCAGGCGAGCACGGCGGTCAGCGGTTGGTTTCCACCGTCGAGTAGAGGCGTCGGCCTTGCCTGACGTCTGACGACGCTGCACTGCCTGGTGCCTGCACACATCTCCATCTCCTCACCTCCAATTCGCCTCTGCTAGTGGTCACTGGTCAGTCGCCTGAGTTTCGCGAAATAGTGAGTGGTCAGTCGCCTGAGTTGGTGCCTGCACACTAGCGAAATAGCGAGTGGTCAGTCGCCTGAGTTTCGCGACCACTCGCCTGAGTTTTGTGCCGCCGGCGAACTTGACTGAGGTATAAATTTTGTTTTAAGTCTTAATTTGCTTCAAATTAGTTGTTATTAATGACTATGTTATAGATTTTTGCTTCAAATTAGTTGTAATTATGTTATATATTGACATTTTACTCAAATTAGTAATTGGGTTATAGATTTTTGCTTCAAAGTAGTTGCAATTTTGCTTAATTTTGCTTCAAATTAGTTGGAATTGCTGTAATTTATTCATAAATGGATTACTCTAAACTGATTTTAGATTCTTGAATGCTCTATTTAAATATATTTAGCCACTTTTACAAGCTCTGTTGATTGGTTGCTCAAGTAGGTTAATTTGTTGTCAAATTTTTTCTCACATGGACATTTCTCAGATTAGAGAGACACACTTTTTATTTTAGTCCTAATTTAAAGTTGATCAATCTAATATGTGCGGAAAAACATGAGAACTCGTCGTGAACAATTGTAATAGTTTTTAGTACTATTTGGTTGTATTTTGGAGTACTACTTGGATATTTATTTTGTATTTTGTAGTACTATTTGGTTGTATTTTCAAGCTTTATTTAGTTGTAATGTGAATTGTTATTTTTCTTTTCTTTTGGAATGAAATTTGTTAGAAAGTACTTTTGAGAGAAAAAATTTGATTCTGATGTGTGATCGGCGATTGGTGGTGAACCACCATATGAAAAATCCTGGATCCGCCTTTGGTCATATGTATGACAGTATGAGTGTATGCAATTGTAATTTGAGAGATAGTTCCAACTAGCTGAGAATTTTTATACCTTTCTTTAGGCAAAACTAAATGAAACTTTTGATGAATTGTTCTTTTTTTTTGACAATCAAGATTCAATTCTAATATTCTTAGGGAGTGTTTGGTTCAAAAGTATGGAATGGTATGGAATGGAATCTCATACCATAGTGGTATGGATTGAAAACCCCATATCAAACTCAAATTGTTTGTTCAGGTTTGGAATGGATTATATATCTCATCCTAATGTTTGGTTTACTTATGGAGTGGAATGGGTTGTATTGATTTTTTTTTATGATATAATAAAATTAAATCAAAAAAATTTAAAAACCCAAAACCCACTGCTTGGCATTTGACAGGCGATGTTGACGTATGTTGTTCGACATTAATGGAATGAGCTTGAATCTTGAGGAATTACAAAGCTCCAATGGAAGTGGAATAGCAGAAAGCAAGATGAGTTGGGGATTAATTATTTCCTGCACCATTTCAAGGCCTTCTAAACCCAATGCTTAATCTGGCAACCAGGGTCGTCTCGTATAAAGTGGGGGCCCTGTGCAAAATTAAATATTAGACCCGTACAAAATTACGACAACAGAATAGCTTATATACATTTAAAGCTTATTTTCGCAAATACAATCGTCTTATAAAATCTTACTTAAAAAGTCATTTATATTTTCCCCCTCAGCATAGCCCAATTTATGAAATTGTAGAATCTCATATATGCTTTGATAGAATAAAATAATAGTTACATAAGTTTCTATATCAGAATGCACCAGCGTTTTCTTGCTTTTCTAAACAAGATGTGCCACTCATAACAACTTTAAAGTTGGAAATAGATACACAAAAACATGTAAATAACAAAGTGCTCAAACAAAAATAGTATTTTTGATTTTGCATAATGATAATTGTAAAAGAAAATGTCATAAAAGTTTTTTCCCAATTGAATAAGAAAACATCTCCAGAATAAGAAAAAGAGAAAGATAGTGGAAAACTATCTCTATAAAATAAACAACATTAAAAAATAAAAAATGGCTCAGGAAGTGAACAACAAAATGAAAAGAAAAAAAAAGGCCAGAAATGCGTGGCTTACAAAATTGACACTTTCACCGCTGAGCCAAAGTGTTATTGCAAGCTGAAAACGAAACAATAAGCTAATGTACATAAACTCCGTCTGGTCTGGGCCCTTCATCCGGGCCGGGCCCTGTGCGGGTGCTCACCCTGTACAGGGCCTTAGACGGGCCTGCTGGCAACACTCCTCTATAACATTTGCAGTAGCCCATAACGTTTGCGGTGGCCTGAGAATTCGACATTAGTCAAGAGGACATGAAGGATTGTTTGCGGTGGTGTGGTAATTTTGAGGAGGTGGTTTTGGGTGGTCGGTGTCAGTGGTGTTAGTGGTGTTGGGTCACTGGAAATCAAGTCGAAAAAGATGGAGAACGGTCAGACTTTGCCGGAGATGGAGGGTGGTTGGCCTTCGCCGGAGATATGCATGAGTTTCTCCCTCATTTCTTTTTAGGGTTTCATATATTAGGGAGGAATGAAGTTTGAATATTTGGGGTAGGTGGGTATGAGATTCTAGGGTATAGAATGGAGTTGGAACCTCTCTAGTATGAGATTCTAGGGTAAAAAGATCAAACCAAACATTGGAATGGCATCACTTCCATTCTATACCATTAAAAAAGACCCAATCAAACACCACCTTAGTATCTCAGAAGTAGTTACGTGGTACCTGTTATGTCCAGATTTTCCTAAGCTAGTTCTGCAGGTTCACAGGCTCCACTTTCACAAGTTCCAGCTACTAAATACCAGTTTCCGAGTATTAGCCTCTAACAAGCTAATACCAGCTACTAGATATAAGCTTCCAGTTAGCGGTTACCAGCTTCTAATTAGCGTCTACCAGCTATCGTCCACCAGCTAGCGTTTACCAGCTAGTGGTCACCAGCTTGGAGCAGGTCAAAGTATGATTCAACAATAGCCTAAAATATAGGAGAGTTTGTTATGAAGACCAAGTCAAATTCAGTTAGAGGAATAAATCAGCCCACGTGCCTAATATAGTGGGAGACTAAGTCAGAGCAAGTTGAATAGAAGGTGATAACAGATTCCTTGATTCTAGGAAGATGTTACAACAACCTACCTATATTTCAGGAAGCTTTTACAGCAGTCCAACAAGCTAATTTGAAGCCTATTTAAGCTATAAATGTATCATTAGATACAAATAATAATCTCATAAGTTACTACTGATTATTCTAAACTTAGAGAGTATTTTCTACTTGTATTTTACACTTAGCATTCGCATTTCTACTTAGTATTCATAAGGAAACACATTTATTGTACTCGTAATTTACATTGATCATAGTAGATTGGTGGACTCAAAGCCACCCGCGTCACCATTCGTGATGTCCTTCTCTTTCTTGCTTTCTTTGTTCTTTCTTACTTTATTCTTCTTGATTAACATCCTATCCTTACTAGCTAGTTGTAGGTCTCTAGCTAAGTTTTGCCTTGTGCAAAATTTGACATAAACAGTACCTCATTGTTCATAATGAGTCGATAAATTTGCTATAAAAACGTGTATCTAATATGTACTTGGAAAATATTGAATTCGATAACCTACTACATTAACATTCATATTTCCTACATGTACCAATGAGAACTCCCAAAAAAAAAGTTACCAAGAGCCATCATAACATATTTTTTTATTTAAACTTTAAAATCTTTACTACTAATACATGCTAGTAGATATTAATGGTCACACCAATTTCTTAGGAATCATAAAAGATTAAATGGAACATACTTATAGAAAGGAATATTGAAAAGTTGCACTAAAAGAAAACTCTACGAAAAATTTCCCCCTTTTCTTTTAAAGTGTATGGGTGACCATGGGAGAAAAGGGGATTAAACTTTATATTTACTGGGTGTCACTACAAACTCTGATACACCACATTGAAGATTACATCATTTCTTTACCCTGGAAAAACCCTGACATTGACATAGTTGTTTGTTTTCACATGATTGCCAACATTTCAAGGTCTAAACCCTCTAAATCTTACTCACCAGTATTCCCTTATACCAGTAACATACTCCACAAGTCACCAAAACAAAAATTGGTAAAAAGAAAATTACAGGAAATCTGCAAATAGAATGCCTTCTAGTTTGTGAAGCTTAATACATACATGCAGCATGCATGCATATACCTTGTTTTTTGATCCGCATAGCGTAACTTCGTCAAAGGCAGTAAGGCATCCTTTAGGTATTCATACTGAGGTAGTAATTAAAGAATGAAGTCTAGACGTAGCCTTGATCCTTCGTCCATCAATACATATTGATAACAGTTCTCCACTCTTTCTTTCTGATCACAAGTATTGCTCGTGTATCCTTGCTCGATTCTCTTCCCACCAAACGCGTGCATGCATCTCCCCAAATTTTTCTCGACTGCATCTCGTTAAATGTTCAGTTCAGTAACAACTTTACATTACTAAATACTAAGGAAATAAATGTATATAACAGCGAAGAACAAGCTAAGTCTACGGAACATTTATAACAAACATCAAAGCTTTTAATGGAACATTTTAATCTAGCCATTTTGAACCAAAAGCTAATCCATAGTGAATCTTTAACTTATCTGAAAATTGGGTTATTCCCAAAATTTGGATTCGAATCTAGTAGCCATTTCAATTCTTGTACTCGATCTTACACATCCTTTTCGCTTTTGGATTACACTAATAGAGCAATTAGTAGGAGTATTTTCAAAGAATAAGCAAATCTCCATAGGCTTTCCCTATCACAATTATTTCCTACTTTAGTCCTTCATAGATTGATTGCACTATGAAACTCAAGTTGAAATTTCTGATGTACGCTTAAGGCAGGGAGCTAGCAGACAAATTTAGTGGTCCTTGTGATCTTATATCTTCTTCTATCAATATTTCCACTTCCCTTGAGGCCTATATTGGACATTGTATTTATAAGGTGGGTCTGCCATGTTCAAGTGTGCTATCATTTTCTCTCATTTTCAACTAAAAATACAAAATCATAAGAGCACATTCAATAGCCATCTACTTCACGGCTCTCAAGTCTCAACTACCTCGGGAAATAAGGTCACACTGATTTGTAACACTATCTCAATGACAGGGAACACATTAGACATCTAGTAACTGCAACCTTTAGCAACAATTAGTGCGTTTAGGAAGAGTAATAGAATTAAACTTCTGATAACACCAACTTGCATTAGGGAAGGCTCTATACACTTAGACTTCAGTCACTGCAAAGAAGTAAAACGAAGCATGGAGAACTTGATTTTTGCACTATTAACTACTTTAGGCTTTCTGCCTACGATAAACTATGTTACTCGTACTCGGATACTTGTGTCAGAATTCAGACACAGATAAGTAACCAAGTATTTAAATCAGCTAATTTCCCGGATTTGCCAGAATGAAGTGTACTGTCAGAGTGGATTTGCCAGAATGATGTCTGAGTGCAAGGGTCCAACACGGGTATTTGAGGTAAAATTTACTAGAAAGTTGATAATAAAATTACCTGAATCTAACACGTCTCAGTTCTCTTCTCCCACCAGGCAAGGCTCTGAGAGTTATGTAAACTCCTGGTTCATCCTCTTCTACCCATTCAGTCTCCATGTCACTGGCATTGCTGATTGACAGTTCACCAGATCGATCTGCTTCTCTGGAAGAGGTAGATCTTAGCGACTCATCCATTGACGAGGTCTCCGTCTTAGCAGTGACTCCACTGATGTTGGAGTGTTTGGGTGTTGAGGCAAGGCCACTTGATTCATTATTGTATTGACGTGATTGCTTCGAATGTTGCTCGAAGGAATCCGATGATGAGTATCCCATAGCCACGCCCATTCCACGGTAAAGATTGCGTGGTACACTTTCTTTGCTTAATGGTGGTGTAACTGGACTGTCCCCAATGGACTCCATTTTTGAGATCTGTTCAAATAGACGTTGGCATCATAAGGATTGTAAGTAAACATAAGATTCATCTTATAAATTATAAGGAAAAAAACAAACACCATAATTTCACCAATTAGTAAACTTGAATTATCTGAATGGATATTTGAATGGGATTGAATTTCAGTAATAACTATAAGTAGCTGTGCATTGAAGTTGATTAACCCTTAATGTCCCTAAACTATTTGTACTTATTGGACCTGAAATTAACTTGTGTTAAATAGTTCGAACTTATTAGACCTTAACATATCAAAACTTCTTTTATCCATGACAAGTGAAATTAAGGTGACGAGAACAAAGTCTAAGTTATACCCAAATGAGTGTATTACAATGGGTTTTTTCGAAGTAATCTTTTCATCTTAGCTGTTTATTCGGAATATATAATCCAAGTCATTGATTATTTTTCTTGAGAAATTTTTTTGCAATGTCAAGATCAAGAGTCAAGGATAAAACATTATGGTGATTCTCTTTCTATTTGAACAATATTCTAGTCCTGAATGCATCCATGAAAAGCTACTATAATTTTCCTGTTTTTCCAATATTTGCAACGACGACTTGTAAGCAGCTGAAAACTTGCAATATCTTGTATTATGTTTAGTCACAAGAAAAAGATCTTTAGGCAATATAAGTGGCATGACATAGAGCTAACCTCGTCTTCAGATCGAGGGGGAGTCGGAAGTGGAAATGCATTACGACTAAGCCTCTGCACATTGTACAATTCCATGATCTTCTCGTAGTTATCTGTCCACCACTTTTGAGCTTGCCATTTGTTGAACATATCTCGGCTAATCAGAGCATACGAACAATCAGAATTCATCGTATCAATTCCTCAAAAATGGCAAACATATACAAACAATGGAGGAACATGGGATCCTCTGACGTAAGTCAAACCATGTTCATAACACCTTTTGGAAGTTCATACCACAGTAACATACTTCTCTGTTTTTGTTAGGTAATGTAACAGAAATCTCTACGAGGAAGTAAAAGCTACCAACTTTACGAAATCTCTACGAGGAAGTAAAAGCTTGAGTGTGACCCTTTTCCCTTGATGAGAAATGAGTTCTGCACTTACGTTACTTGAACTCGGGTATTTGCTTCGAACAAGGGACGTGTCTAAGTATCTAACTTGGCTAGTTTACAAAAATATTTCATGATTTTAGTCAAAACTTGTCAAAGTGTCCACAGCATACCAAGTTAAAGATCTAACACGAATTCTTGAAATAAAAAGAAGAGTCTGAGTAACATAAGCTCGCTATCGCAGCATTGAAAGGTGTAGAGGTGCTCCCACCTCTACCTTCCTAGATTCTCAACTACAGTAATACTCTTATAAGTGACTGTGCAGGTAAATTATGCCTCCTTGGACCTTCTCTACATTCTTACCCCACTTTATTTTACATGCTTAGTTATTGCCACAACATAAAAGCAATCATGACTATAATCTTTTGTTAATTATTGTTGTAATTCAACAGCTTTTTTCAATGGTAATGTTTAGTCCACTAAAATGATCACCTACCAACTTTTTGACAAAGCTACACCGTCCTCATTTCAAGGGATTAAAGGCCCAGAATATGAAATCTGGGCATGGGAAACAATATAATTATATAATAGTGACCAACAATCACTTTTTTATCAAGAGATGCCAAACATATCTAATCAACTCTTCAACACCATGACAACTTTTCACATTGTATGATTTTATGCCAAGCCATCATCTATAGTAGTCAATTTGTTGTGATTAAAAAAACTCAAGGCTTAACTTCCATCCCAAAACTTTCTCTCAGCTTGAGAATTGAAGATTACGTTCTCAAGTTTGATGGGTTTTGGACTAGGTACAATATTGTCAAAAGTTCTTTTATATTTAAGTTTTTCTCTTTACTTTTCTCAAAAATTGATCCCACGTTAACCTTTTTCACTCTCTTTAAGAAGACACTTAAAGTCATATACACCTTAATATCCGACGAAAGGAGTATATAAAACTAAAGTCGACCGAATTAGCGGATAAAAACGTATAGTGTTAAGTTTATGAGAGGAGAGAAACAATATGATTCTATTAAGTTGTGTTCAATAATGAACTATGACTACAATATATATAGGAGAAAAGATAATATGATTAGGTGAAAGGGTCTAGCCAAGGTCCGAGGAAGATATTTATGTCCCATGATCTTTGATCTCTCGACCACAAAGTTATAAGGTAGGGAGTGACGCTACTACTCCACCATCTCACTTACTACCAGCCTAGTCCTACACAATATAATTTCCGTTATAAACATACTCATTAAACACGAATAATCTAACATAAACATAGACGAAAATATATTAATGTAGACATGACTTGAAACTTATTAATGTTAATGGGACCCCAAAACTTGAACATGCATGTGTTGGATAGTAATAGTTGAAAGCAAGATGTAGTAAAATAACACCATATATGTCCTTCAATCATAGTCATGATAATTGACAAAAAGAGATTATCAATTCAATACATGTACGTCCAATAAAACCATGCGCACCCCATGAATTACAAGAAAATAGATTTTTAGAGTATTTATGTCCTATTATTGTCATGACTTTGTTTATGGTATTTTTATATGTAAAAGTACATGAAAAAAATGGCACAAGCTGACAAAGCTAACTCAAGCTTGGCGTGAAAGAAGCTGAAAAATACAAGTGAGTGCGAGAGAGGAAGAGAATGGGACCCACATCCGACATTTCGACATAGTGCATAATAAAAGGTCATGCAAAACACAATCAGAAAAGGCCCACTGACCAACCAGCCTTGCAATTAATTCCTCTTTTTTGGACTTCTTTTTGTAGATTTATTTTATTTTATTTTGGTGTATAGGGCAAAAGAGTAGATTTTACTGTAAGTTGTCCTTAATCATTTTCACTAGACAGAATTGTCTCCTTAAGGCCTTGTTTGGACAGGATACCCAGTCAAAAAAGTAAATTTGAATTTTCACCCTCTATTGTAAATTGTAATCAAACAAGTTTTGCTACTAAAAGGTAGTGTAGGATGCTGTAACTCAAATAGTGAACTGTAATTCTTGTTGGAATTTATTCTAGTAAAGCATTTTTCACTTTCTCTTCTCCTTTACATTCTTGTACTTTCATCCTCCATTTATTAAGCACTGGTGCTTATGTAGAGCTTTAAGAAAGAGTGAAAAATGAGTAGTCCAACTGATTTTTACCAATAACTCAACAATGTAAGGTCTTATTTACTTTAGTAAAAATAAGTTCAATTCAGTAAAATTAAGTTCAATTCAGCAAAAATAAAGTCAATTCAATGGATACCATTAGCTATAATTTGCAAAGACAAAACTACAAATTTAGTTTAGTACAACTATAAAAGACTACAAGTGTCAAAACAATTCAATATATTGAGTTTAGTTCAATAAGTTTAATTCAACAAAGCAAAATAAGTTTTTTTTAGTAAATCAAATTAAATTCAATAAAAATAAGGTGAATCAAATAGGACCTAAGTGGTAATTTATTCAACTGAGACATCATATTTCTTCAAAAGTTGTTTTTACACATACTTTTCTTTCTGGGATATACAAAAGGTTATTTGGTCGATGATGTACTTCGGATGATCAATTTTCACCGTTTTAAAGAACATAGAATTTTCTAAAAAAGAGGCTTCTCTTATTTCAATCAATCGCAACTCAACTTTTCGTAGTTTCGACTTTCTATATTCTTTATGTCAATCAAATGAGGATTAAAATTCCATTAATTTTAATTTTTCTCCTCTATGTCCTAAAATGACACATCAATTGAATGAAATCGTGCAAAATGCTAAAATTTCGTTTAATTGATGTGAAAACGAGATTATTTATTTACAACATATTGTATCAACATAAATTTCCCTATTTTTTCATCGATATAATTGGAGGTAAAAGAATATTCTATTCCTTTTGATCTAGTGATGTTAAGAAAAACTATCCTTATTCCTTAGAAAGCAACCATAATCACATAACGAGCTTGTGGTTGCTTTGTTACAATGGTCATCTTCAAAAGACAAAGATGGTAAGATTATGTGACGAGTGATCGTCGCTTGGCTACAAAAATTGTCATCCTCAGTTACTCAAATTTGTTAAATTGTCGACTCACTTGTCTTAATATAATGTCACACACGCTTTCTACTTTGATACTACTTGCGCGACGAAGTAGTTAATCTTATTATAGAGTGATCCAACATTAATAAAAATGAGTTAGGTATTTTTTTATGATAGAAGAATGGTCTTATTGAAGTGCAACATCTCACAGGTAAATTTGGTCCAGCCATGTATAAAAGTTGAACTTTTAACCTAAGGTTATATAAACAATTTTCATAGTTTAATATAGAGTACTTTGGTTAAGAATAAGGTAAGCAATTGAACCACTAGCTCAAACCCTAGCTTGTATTTACTATTTAAACAATTGAAGAATAACAACACATAATCCATACAAAAGATGTATCTCACCTAAGGAGGATTTGGTTTCAAAAATCATGGAAACGCAACCACCACTGTTTATCAGCAAACAATTATTTGTATACTCTATATTAAATTATTCTCTCTCGTAATAAACTTTTTATTTCTTCCTAAATAGTTGTCTTAAATAATCTTTCTATTTCTCTAATTGAGTAAAGTTCTCATAAGAAAATTAAATTATTTTTCGTATCCGATCAATACTTTATCTCCACATAATACCGTTGAAGTTAATATCAATAATAATCATATACATAATCACACAGGATACACAACCAACTACTCACTTTCTTTATACGTGTATATTTAAAAATTGAAATGTTTCTTTTAAATAGGAGTACTAAAATACTTGAATAGTTTTAAGAAGTGTCATTACCAAATAGTTCTGCTTAGTAATTGTCCATATCATATTTTGTAGCCCGCGAAATATGGGAGTACATTGTGTCAAGTGTCAACCATCATAGCATCCAAACAAGGCATATCCTACCAACTATTTTCTAGGTAGACTCAAAACCCATTATGAAGGGTAATTAATTACCCACTTAAGTTATCTAAACAGATCTTTACTCAATGCCAGATTGCCAGTAATTAATTGATAGTAATTTACAATTTTCATAGTTTAATATTACTCCTTTTCCTTACCCTCTAGTTGATTATAATTTTCACTTCTTTTTTAGAGTATACTACTTCCATTCTTTAACAACTCATACATTTCTCATTTTACATTATTCATACATCTCGTTTAACTAACTATAGTAAATACTGCACAAAGATAAAGCAACAAACATGATAAGATTAGATTAAGTTCCAACCCATCTTGATCTAACATTTTGTATTATCTTGTATATTATTTTAATCTCATGTAAATCTTTAGTTAGTTATATTATCTTTTAGTTGAAATATTCTGTAAACCCTAGCTTGTATTTACTATTTAAACATTTTGAGTTAATGAAACTACTACTTCCTCCGGTTTTTTTTTATGGACTACACTTTTCATTTTAGAAAGTTTTAAATTAATTATTACACTTCTCCTTTATTCTCTTTCTCTCTATCTCTCTCCTACCGCTTCTTCTTACACACTTTTACTCACACATTAAAGTTTTGTCTAAGAGTCCGTGTTTAGAGACGTGTAGCCAATAAAAAAACGAGGGAAGTAACAACTTCTACTCACTCTCTCCACATGGTATCAAGCCTCTGATCTTTTTTCCTATCAAACAAACGCTCAACTAAGGCTCTATCTCCAATCCTCTTGAACCTCCCAAACCATTAACCATCATCAATATCTCCAATTCTAGCTCTAAAGCTTACTCCCACAAACTATTCAACTTGAAGCTCTCCTAATCGGCCATGATCTTTATTCCTTCATCGATGGCACCAACCCCCCTCCTCCTGTCACTATCACCACCGATGACACCATGCCGCCCAACCCCGCTTATTCTTTTTGGGTACGCCAAGACAAACTATTCTTAGGAGCTCTCTTAGGTACTCTCTCTTATTCCCTTGCTCCTCTTATCTCTCAAGCAACCACCTCCAAGGCGTTTTCGGACATTCTCATCCAAACCTACGCCAAACCCAACAGAGGTCGTCAGGTAAAACAACTTAAAGTTCAATTTCAGAAACTCAAGACACCAAATCTATCACTGATTATCTCAATGTCGTAAAAGATTGTGGCGATCAACTCGCCTTTCTTGGCAAACCTATTGAGCACGAAGATCTTATTGATCATATTCTTTTTGGCCTTGTCGCCTATGCTATTAATGGCCGCGACACTTTAGTTTCCTTTGAAGACCTTCATGAGAAGCTCATCAATAAAGAGGTTGAAGTCAAAACTTCCAACCCCGATCCTCTCTTTCTTGCCACCAAACTCGCTGCTCAATCTCGCCCTCCCTCTCGTGCCTCATGCACATACAACAATCTATCCTCTAGTATCCTTCCAACGTCATCTCAAACTCTTCAACCGCGTCTCTTTCTTGGCAAGTGTCAATGGTGTCGCGTACAAGGCCATGTCATTGCTCACTGCCCCATCTTCAAACAGCGTTTCTCCACCAAGTCTCACCAGCTTTTGCACCAATACCTACGCTCACACATCTTCTCGTCCTCAAGCCCACGCTGCTTACATCACCCATCCCTCCCCCTCTTGGCTTCTTAACAGTGGTGACCACGTCACCAATGATCTTCAGAATCTTTCTCTTCACAACCATATGATGGCATTGGAGAACTAATCATTAGCGACGGTAGAGGTTTGCCGATTATGAACATTAGCTCTCTCTCATTCTTCCTCTTCTCTCCATCTCTCTAATGTTCTACATATTCCATCTATTCCACGTAACATCATATCTATTACTAAATTTTGTTCTGATAACAATGCTACTATCACCTTCTCTTTTAATTCTTTTTTTGTGAAGGAATTCCAAACAGGGAAACTCTCTTCCTGGGTCATGCTAAAGATGGGGTTTATGAACTTCTTCCCCTTCATCCCATTGTCTTCTCAAGCAACATCTTCAAATCTCCATTGACATCATCGCTTAGGAATTAGTTAATTACAAAATTGGTATTACAAATAGAAGTAATAACAACTAAAAAACTGGGTAGGCAATGTAATTGACCTATCGGACCAGAATCCCGCACGGGTCCACCCAATTCGAATAACCACTTGAGAGTAGGGGGAAGGGTAATGGAATCCCAACTCTCATAGTGCCCCTTGTGGGAATTGAACCTCAACATTGAGGTTGGAAAGTATCATCTTTTCCACTAAACCAAGCATTACTTGGCACGTTACCAACTAAGATAGCTAACATTATTAACCCAATACATAAAAGCAACCTGGAATCGGAGGTATAAAGTCGGATTTTATTCACCTTCTTTATCCTAAACTTAACCAAAATCTTTTTACCATAACTTTTTTAATCAAACAAAAGCTTATAATTAAACGAAGACAGTCAAAACTCAAAAGCAATTTACTGTACACAAAATGAAATAAAGCGGTAAAAAAGTAGTAAAAACGAAGAAAACTCACTTAAAGCGAATACGCTTGAGATCATTTCCACCGCGTGGCAAAGAAACAAAAGTGATCAAAACCCCTGGCTCCACCTGAGCAACCCACTCTTTAGGCTCGTCTTCCTCCACCAACACTACCGGGTCAACTCGCCGTCCACTCGCTGACGCCGACATTGCCGGCGTTATTTCCCCGCCTACCGACAACCCCTTCAATCGCGCCTCCATCTCTTTCCCCCATCTCGGTGTCGCCGCCGAGGACGACGAGTTCGCGCTTAGCGTCCTCTTGTACGTCCACGGCGGCTTAAACTTTTCCGAACCCGACCCGGTTTCTGACTCCGGGTACTTCTTGATTTGATCGGGTCCTGACCCGGGGGCTCCGCCCGAGTTCGGGTGTGAACATGGGTTGCATTTGTATGCCCCGGACGCTTTCAGCGCTATCCCCTTGATCTACATTTAATCGTCAGCTTAAACTTTTGGTTGAATTGATTAAAAAAAATATTTCCTTTGTAATGAAAATCATTTTGCACGAATAAAATATTTAAGGACCCTAAAAATAAGCAAATTAATCAAAATAATTTTAATACAAATAAAAACGATATTATTTTGACTAATTTGCTTATTTATGTTATTAAACTTTTTTTAAAAATGCGTGTAGAGTAATTTGTTGCATTTAATTTATTATGAAAACAGTATTAAAAATGGGGAAATTTGTTTGAAATTACCTGAGAGGTGAGAGTTTTAATAGCTTGTTTGCTGTTGGGAGTATGAACCGAGTCAGGATCGTCGTGTTGATGCTGATGATGATGACTCACTGAGTTATTATGGCCGGGTTGCTGCTTCGGACGAGCTATACACGTCAACATTATAATTGTTTTCTGGGTTTTCTATTTTATGGAAAAAATTAAAGAGGGTTTAATTTGTTCTTCAGCTACCACCATTAAAGCAACTATACTTTAAAAAAAAGTGTTCTTGAAAAAAACACTTTGTCTGAATTTCTTTATAGAAATTACCTATTTGATGGAATTGCTTCAAGGATTTGCTTTTAGAACTGAAAATGATGATAATTAGAAAGGATTTAGGGAGAAAGGGATGAAAATGAAGGTGAATTTGAGGGAATTAGGAAACAGGGGAGGAGGGGGAGGAGGAAGAAGAGAAAAGTTGGAAGCACGTTGGGTTTAAATGGAGGGCGCATCTTCTTTATTTTTGGCTCCCACTCTTTTTATTCTCTCGTCTTCTCTTTTTTTCTTTTGCGCCCTTTTTTCTATTTATTTTTTCTTTTTTAAGTTTTTCAATGGGAATTTAGCTATTTGCCGTGGTTGATTGAACAGTCAAATAGATTTATTTTCATGTGATGGTAATGGGTCGTTTGGGTTAGCTCTATGTCGGGTCGATTCAGGTCAGGCTGGTTTTTGTGTTGGATTTGGTTCTGATCAGGTTAATACATTTGAAACCAACGTATATAAAAATCAAAATATTTTTATAATACTTCAGTTTGGACTCTCTCCCGAATTCATTCCAGTTGCGTTGTTTTCTTTAATAGAACTCTAATTATTTGCGTTGTTATTTTCCTAGTACTTCTTTTTTCTTCATATATCATGTGATTTGGGTCTTGTCACCTAAAAGGTAAATTTTAATCTACCTTTTCCCAAGACAAACAAAATAGGAAACTATTTTGATTGTTTCACTATAAAGAATAACAATAGTACTGAAAAATTAAAAGAATACTATATTCACCCCATATTAATCGCAACAATAGCTTATGTACATAGTTTGAAGAAGTTAATATAGTAAATGTAGATTATATTAATTTATTGAAAAGGTTGATGATAGAAAGTGATGTGGTACTTTAAGGAAGTGAGTAGAGTAGGTGAGTAATATTTTAATGTTTTTAACATATACCAATGAATGAGTGTAGTATATTAGTTGGATGTTATACTTCCTCCGTTTTTTTTTAAATGTGACACTTTCTATTTTAGGAAGTTTTAAATTAAATGTGACACTTTCTTTTTTGGTCAATAAACTCTCTCTATCTCTCTCCTCTCACATGGGTCCCCTAATTTTTTTCTCTCTATCTCTTTCCTTCCCAAAAATTGTCTAGGAGTTTGTGAATTTAAAAGTGTCACATTTAAATAAAAACGGAGGAAGTATAATAAAATATTACTGGGTCCATGCCTAAAATAGAATTGTTGCAATTAATATGGGACAACCATATATGAAAGAGTTGCAACTAATATGTGACGAAAGGAGTATAACCATAAAATTATGAATTAAAATATAGATTTTAGGATAAATATTATTCGGGTCAGTATGGGTTCTAATCAATTTCGAGTTTGGTCAAGTCGGGTCGGTGATCTCGAGTTGATTTCAAGTCTTGGTCTGGTCATTTGGGGTGGATCAGCTTTGCGAAGTCTAGTCATGGACCCTATCCTAATTCGTTTGAACCCTAATTTATTTTTAAGGGTATGACTTTGATTTTCTAACGCATGCGATAAGGTATGAGTTTTGGAGTGATCAGGATAGATAACAGCAAAAGGGTTTAACATCTTTATATTTAAACCCTATTCAAGACCCTAATAATCTAATAATAGTAATAAAATAAATTCTTAAGTTGTTAGATTCAAAATCTACGCAACTCACACAAAACTCATATTACCTATAATCTCTCACTTAATACTAAGTCCAACCTTCCTAACCTCGGCGATTAGCATGAGCATCCATCACGTTATTCGGCAACCTTTGTATTTGTATGGTTCTTGTATGCTTTCAGTAGCTAATAGCCCATGTATATGTATTGATGTATTAGCTTTATCGGGTGTTCTTACACGTGCGTGGTTCTACTCTGATAGGGTAAATTCTTCTTACCATCCAAAGAAAGTAGAAAAAATAGGTGAACGAAACAATTCAAAAATCATAAGTATTGGACCCATTTCGGACTTAGACCATACTCTACCAACCAAATCCTACGAATATGTATAAGAATATTAACATGGATATGGGTAGAGTATGGTAGGCTTGAGAAAAAAATAAGGCAAGGTCAGGTCTAGGTAGAACCCCCACCATTGTCATCCCTAACCTATGTGTATCGTTGTTGGTTTACTTATTCTATTACGCAACATTTGTCGCGAGGGCGTATGAAATGGGTATAACGTTTATTCCATATTCAGACATAGGAGGATGAGCATCCTAAATTAAATGGTATTTTTCTCATTATTTATTTAAGAAACTGCAAATAAGTAAAATTTACATTATAGAAGAGTTTTACATCAAAAAAATAAACAAAAAAATATCTTTTAATACACTCAAATATAAATGTGCTCAAAAAAGGAAATCAGGAATGAGAATGTGGATTTTGTAGACGGGTTGTTTTTCATTATTTTGAGCATCCTAGTCTAGTAATGGAAAGAGAGTTTAATGGACTTCTGTTTTGACCATCCGGATCATGCAATGAGTTTCTTGGGCTTGTAAGAGTTAACAGGAGCCATTAAAGAGACAAGACTCAATAAACTATAGGAGCACAACGGTAAGCCTAATATCCTTTTCTAAATCGCCACGAGGTGGTCTAGTTTGAAAGGGGCCGTAAAATACGAAAATCCATACAAATATTATAATAGCGTATAAAAGAATTTGTAACTTGTTACGTGTCACAATTTTTTTAAAATAGTATTTCTATGCATATCATTTTCATAAATTAAAGAGTATGAGCATTGTCGATTTGTACCCACAACCTCAAATATGGAAGAAGAGATCAAACCATCACTCCACTCCCTACTCATATTGTATGTGTATAAGGGTGCTTTGGGGATTTTCTTACCTATTTGCTCACAATATTAGAGGGTTATTTTGTAATAGGAGTCTGAGAGCCCGCAAAAGATCAAAGGTAAACGATCCAGGGTGATTCCGGGAACGTTCCTCCGAAGTTCAAGTCATAAACTTTTCCTAACAAGAGAAAGTAGAGAGAAGTGATTCAAAGTAATCATAAATAGTCCCCCTAAAATTATGATGCAAATCATGTCTTTATGATATATTGTGATGACACATTTGTATTTGGTGAGTGGATCAATGGTATTCCTTTAATAAGGAAATTACGGGCTTTATACATTATGCTGAAGAAAATCGGATGCTAATAGGGTTTATACATTGGGCCATGAATTGGGTTGATCCAAATATTTTGCCCCGCGCATGATGGGTGAGCAAAATTGCACGAAGGTCTCGCGTCATGTGTAAAAAAGAAGTAGGTTATTGGCTAAGGCGATGGAGCTTGAGTTGCCGTCTAGGCAGTGGGAGTCTTTAGTCTACCTTTACCTTTCAGATAAGTTCTAAAGCTTGATAATTGTTATTACGTTCCAACTATTACTAAGAGCATTATTTCAGTTTCCATTTTGGATTTAGAGGGTTTTCATTCGCAATATATTTGTTTTTTCTGCTTATTTGAATTATATATCCTATGTATCTGCTAAGTTATCAAATGTTTTGTATGTTTTAGACTTAGAAACGCGGATGTATAACATAGACAACAAGAAACATAAGTTAAATGAATCAAACCCAATTTACCTACTAAGTTGTCAAATGTTTTTTTTTTTTGAATTCTCTATGATGACCCTCAAATTATTATTTTTATTTTCTATAACCTTTTTAATCAAAAAATAATCTTATAATTAAAAATATAATTTTATAATTACAAAAAATAATTTTAAATTACAAAAACTATTTTTTAATTAGAAAAAGAAAACGAAAACCCCAAACTATCCCTCCACTAGCCGACCACCTTTCCCCCTCCCTCTATAATCCCGGCCACCCTCCCCCTTCACTAGGCACCTACAACCACCTTACTGCAACCCACTTACCCGAGCGAACTTGTCGATCACTAAGAAAATAGAGGTAGAGGAGAGAAACGAACCTTTACCTCCGATTGTAATGGCCGCCATTTGAGGTTACTATTAATGGAGTTTGAAAGAGGAAGAGGAGGAGACAACGTTGGAGTTTCGTTAGGGTTCCTGGGTGCTTGTAAAAGGGTTGCAGTGAGGTGGTCGGAGGTGGCTGGGGAAGAGACGAGGAGGCCGTCTGGGCGGTGACTACAGAGGGTGAGGGGATGGGTGGTTGGCAGGTGGTGGTAGGGTTTGGGGTTTCTTTTCATTTTAATATCAGTTTTTTCTATTAAAAAGTTAGTTTTTGTAATTTGAAATTATAGAATTATTTTTTAATAAAAAAGGTTATTAGAAAAAAATAATAATAAATTGCAGATCACCATATAGAATTCAATAAAAATCTATATATATATTAAAAAGCGTAAGCAAGCATTGTCATCCGCCACGTGTCACCCTCCCTCTTTGAATGACAATCTATCCACTTCATTCTCATATAATAAGAAAAATGTCTACGTGAAGACTCGAACCCATGACCTTGAGTATGCAATAAGGAGTTTCAACCACTACTCCAACATGTTATTAGTGTTTATTCTATCAAAATCAATAATGATGTAGGAATAGAAACCAAGAGTTAAGTTGTAAACTTTTAAATGCATATTGTAAATGAGATAACTTTTCTTTTTTTATATATAATTTTTCATACTACATGACATCAACTATTTTAACTACTATCATTAAATTTAATATACAAAAATCCCGGAGCATCGTCGGGGCTAAATACTAGTTGTCTGTTCAAATCAATATATATATATATATAAGAAGCTTTTTTCGGGAGCATTTGGCGCGCCACATAGGATTGCCACATCACAAAGTATTTTTTGTATTATATTTTTTAAAAGATAATTATACTTTTGGATAAATAAAAGATAATGTTTGATTTTTAATCGGACTTTTGATAAATAGTAAAAGATAAAGTTTGAGTTTTAAAAAGATAATCATACTTTTGGATAAATAAAAGATAATGTTTGATCGTCAATAAACTACAAGAATTATTATAATTTATGAATTGATCGAAACTTTAGTTATACACTTAGGAAATTATAATTTTTATAACTTTAGACTCAGATTGAAATATACTTCAAAATAAGATCCATTTTGACATACTTTTCTTATTATATTTTGTTTGACTTTAAAAAAAAACTTTTGGATAAGTAATAAAAGATAAAGTTTGAGTTTTAAAAAGATAATTATACTTTTGCGTGTATAAAAGATAAAGTTTGAGTCTCAATAAACTACAAGAATCATTATAATTTATGAATTAATCGTACCTTTAGTTATACAACTCAAAAAATTAAAATTTTTATACCTTTGAACTCAGATCAAAATATACTTATTTTATTATTACGTACGGGTATCTATTACTGGGTAACCTATTCATATTATATTTTCAAAAAGATAATTAGACTTTTGGATAGATAAAATATAAAGTTTGAGTTTTAAACGATAATCAGACTTTGGATAAATAGTACTCCTTCTGTCCCATAAAGCTTTATACACTTTTTCCGGCACGTAGTTTTAGTTTATAAGTGGTTGTTTGGTTATCAATTGTATTTTATTAAAAAGTTAGATGTGATAGGAGTTAGTGGGATATTATTTTATTTGTAAGTAATAGAGTAGTGGGTCATGGTTGAAAAGTCAAATGAATAAAGTAGTAGTGGGTCATGTCCAAAAATAGAAGTGTATAAACCTTTCAGGGACGGATGAAAAAGTGTATAGAGCTTTCTGAGACGGAGGGAGTAAAAGATTATGTTCGAGTTTTGAAAAGATAATTAGACTTTTGCATAAATAAAAGATAAAGTTTTAGTTTGAATATACTACAAGAATCATTATAATTTATGAATTAATCATAACTTTAGACATACAATTCAAATGGACTCAGATCAAAGTATACTTTAAAAAAAATCATTTTGACATATTTTACTTATTATTACGCAGGGGTACTCATTACTAGATAACCTATTTCACGGGTAATAAGTATTTAAAAAGATCAATTATCGAAAAAGATAAAGATTAACAAAAGTTATGTGATATTTTGAATATGAAAATAAGTTACATCACAATCTTTTTCATTAATTTTTATGTAAAAGAATTGGAGAAGAAAAATAAAAAGATTTAATGCAGTTCACTAACAATGTGTAAGCTATGTCCACATGGAAAAGGGAAACAATTTATAGTATCGTAAGGAGAGAGAGTACAATATTACAAATTATGGAGGCAAAGGTTAATATAGGGTTATATATTACCCCTCTAATTAACCTATCGAATGAAATTACTCACGAATCCAAAACATAGATGTTTTACTAAACTGCACGCGTATACCGAAACTTCAAAAAAACCTCGTGCTTAACGCCAGATAATTCAAGGCATATCTCAATGTTAATATTATGTTATATTTACATTTTTGTAAAAGAATATACACATATTTTGTCTATTATATAAGAGCTTGCAGACTTTTATTATATATATTCACAAGTCAAGTAATAAACTTAATTGTGGCAATAGTATACTATTTATTCCTTCTCATTCTAACAATTAGGGTTTCATACTCTTTCTTCCGCGATTATTATGTCATATTATATTCCGTCATATTTACCTCTTTATATAAATAACATCCGATAATTAAAACCAACTAATGCCTAAAATTTAACATACTCAATGCTAATGGGTAAATTATTATGGAGAAATTGACTGGAATAATCCAAACTATGGCCGTTCCGCTAAGAATAATCCCAACTATGGCTTATTCCTGTATAATCCCAACTATTTGGGAGGTCCGCCAGAAACACATTGTGACTTGATGTGAACCTATTTAACAGGTAAATATGCCACGTGTCATATTTTAATTGGTGGTTTATAATTAATTTAAATTAATTGAATTTAATTTTTAAATTTTTTCCTTCCCTTTTACCACATCCTTCCCCACCTTAAACCTACGCCACGCCATCCCCAGTCGCCAACTACCCCTCCCCTCACCTATCGCCACCACCCACAGCCCCGACCACCACCCTCCTCCTTTCCCCTCCCCTGCAACCCACCCAACAACCCCAACCGTACCGCAACACCACTCAAAAACCATCACTTTCGTTCTCCCTCTCTCTCTCCCCACTCACTCTCGCTGCCGCCAGCCTCGCCACCCACCACCACACCCCAACCCAACAACCACTACCACAGATCACTCTCTTCCTTCCTCTCGCCCCACTCCCTAAAATTAAAACCCCTATCTTCTCTCGTATTCTTGTTCCTTTTATTGAGTTACCAAGTTGATTGTTATTTTACGGTTTCCTCTTTTCTCAGGATATGAGCTTTTACTGTCTCTACTCTCCTACACACCCATGATTTTGCTCCTCCTCCTTTTACCTTATTCTGAGCTTAGGGTTCTGCACTAGCACCTTCAAATATCATATTGTTTTCTTCTTAAAGGTTTAAGCTTCAACTCTGGAGAAAGTGGTGCATGAAAATAGAGTAGTGGAATTTGAATGTGAAAGTCGAGGTGATGTTTGAATAAATCAAAAGTGTTGGGTGCAAAAGCAGCTGAAGTGGTGATTGGATCAATTGGTCATGGATATGATATATCAGCAGATCTTAGACTTAAATTTTGCAAAGGAGAGTCTTTAGATTCACATTTGATAGAAATTGATGAGCATCAATGTCATGAGATTTCCTTACCTAGTGGAATTTACCCGGTTGTTTTAATTGGTGGTGGGGAGGGGTTTCGGGAATGGGGTAGGAAGAGGAGGGGAGGGGTGGTGGTTTTGGTGGTGGATGGTGTTTCCGGAACAGAAATATTTATATTTGTATGAGAGTATTTAGGGAATTGTCTTAGCCGCTTTCCCGCAATAGGATGTCCAAGAGCCTGGAAAGCAGTGAAGATAGACTACCCCGGGGGTGGTTCCGGGATCGCCCCTCCGACGCTCAAGTCAGATTACTTTTCTGTAGAGAGAAAGTAAGAAAAAAGGGGGTTTAGAGTAATCAGAAAAAGTTCCCTGAAATTATGATACCAATCAGGTATTTATAGGGTGTTGTGATGACAGACCGTAATTAAGTTAATCGAGGGTATTTCCGTAATAAGGAGTATCACGGGCCTTGTTAAGAGAAATGGGCTTAGCTTGGGAAAGGCTGATGTTAATAAGGGTAGTTTAGTCATTTTACCCGAATTGGGCTAAGACCTGGGCTAACCCAAACATTTAGCCCCACGCGTGATGCGTGAATGAAGTTGTATGAAAATCGCGTGTCGCGCGGAAGATCTGAGCAATTGAAGGTGGGTCGTGTCGAGGGGATTTTCTGGCCGTCGAGGGATGTGATGGGCATCCGAGGGGTTGTATGATAGGGTACCATCTATATGAGAGGGCACTTGTTATATGAGGGGGTACCATGTGTATGAGAGAGTATTTAATGTATTAGAGGGTACCATGTGTATGAGAGGGTACTTGTTGTATGAGGGGGTACCATGTGCATGAGAGGGTATTTAATGTATGAGAGAGTATATGTTGTATGAGGGGGTACCATGTGTATGAGAGGGTATTTAATGTATGAGAGGATACCATGTATATAAGATGGTACTTGTTGTATGAGGGGGTACCATGTGTATGAGAGGGTATTTAATGTATGAGGGGGTACCATGTGTATGAGAGTGTACTTGTTGTATGAGGGGTACCATGTGTATGAGAGTGTACTTGTTGTATGGGGGGTACCATGTGTATGAGAGGGTATTTAATGTATGAAAGGGTACCATGTGTATGAGAGGGTACTTTTTGTATGAAGGGGTACCATGTGTATGAGAGGGTACTTTTTATATGAAGAAGTCCCATATGTATGAGGGCTTGCTGAAGGCCTGCAAAGGGTTGACGGGGTAGCATGCAAGGCGTCCTTGGTAGTGTTTATGTTGTTAAAACTTTGACGGACCATAACTTTGTGCTCGGGTGTCCGAATTGAGTAAACGTTTTTTTCAAATTGGTTATTTTTTTGAGATCTACGACGTTCCAAATTCATGTAGGGGATTTGGCCAACTATCTTCTCCAGAAAAGGCCTCTAGCATGGAGATTTTGGTCCGTTTGTGTTTTTCTATCTGAATTGCTTCAAGGGCTTTCTTCAATAACAGAGGGAGGACTTATCTTATATAGGTAGCTCTAATACCCCAAGAATAGCCTTTTTTCAACGAGTTTATAAAGAGGATTGAGGGATGTGTCGTTGATGAAGGACTAAAATGATGACTAAGTGAAGTCCGCTTGATGAGAGGTTCCTTGAGGGGTATCTGAGGGTTCTCAGCTTGATGAGGGTTCTCAGCTTGATGAGGGTTGCCCGCTTGATAAGGGATGTCCGCTTGATGAGGGATGTCCGCTTGATGAGGGTGTCCTCTTGATGAGGGATTTCCCTGATAAGGGATGTCCGCTTGATGAGGGATGTCCACTTGATGAGGGGTTTCCCTGATGACGATTAAGGATGATACACTTAGATATTTCATATAAGAACGTCACTCCACACTCTTCATGCAATTCATTAGGAAATTCTTTGGTAACTCCTTTGGTTTTCGAGCATCGCAACCGAGGGCCTTGTTATTCATACCAAGGGCCTTTCCTTGAGCTTCATCAAGGCGTGTTGAACGTCAGCCAACTCTTTGTCTACGAATGAAGGCTTTGTTCAACATCAACCAACGGGGGTTCTCTTCACCAACCAAGGGTTTATTAATTATTATCGTTCATCACATGGGGTTTCTTCTTTTTTGACCATCTTACTCGACCGATGGATTTCTTATAGTACGCCCTGATAGTAGTGGCTCTGTAGACAGACCTCTCCCTGGTTATACTGTTGTGTATATGTCGAGCTTAAAGATTGGTTTAAGATTCCCTTTGCACCCATTATTAAGAGATTTACTATCAGAGTATAACTTGTGTATAACTCAGTTAGTTCTCAAATCTTCGTTGACTATCAACTCGTATATAGACGTTTGTAGTATGTTAGACGTCCCTTGTACTTTGATGGCATTTGGAAGTCTTCATAGGGTTAAATTAGTCACAGAAAATCTCCATGTGAGTGGATAGTATTCTTTTCATAATAATCTGGATGACCACTTATCTGTTAGAGAAAACTTGTAACGTAGAGGGACTTTCGTTTATGAATTCCTCTTTATCTACCAATATCATAGGGGGCTTCCGATTGATAGTCTCAACTATAATGTTCCGTTAATGGGATGCTCCAGCTGATGTGTGGAAGCACCCAATCATTGAGACAACCCACTCAATGGATTTCGATGAAAGAGCACTTCAGGGATGAGCATTTCCTAAGTTATGTTGTGGGACTTAGAAACACATATGAGTGGGGTAGGAATCGAGGGACCTCTTCGAATTTCCTCCATGATTTTTTTTGCTATTTGTAATAACAATAGTTGATTGAATTCCCCCTATATCGCATTGGAATATTATCCTTTCTTCTCTTGCTTGAATGACGGAGGGCCTTGATTATATCATCAAGAGGCTAAAATTCGAGCCCAAGCGATATTTTCCCATAGAACCTTACGTGTTGACGAGGGGTTAAGAAAGAGCCCCAAGTAATTGTGCATGGATTGAATGTCTTCCCACGGTTAGGGGAGATGTATTCTTCGTGTATGCATGGTGTCCGAGAGCGTTCCTTTGTATTTAGGAAAGTATGGAACCTCATCGTTGAGGGGTGTCCAAGAGCGTTCCTTTATACTTATGAAACTCTGGAACCTCATCGTGGAGGGGTGTCCGAGAGCGTTCCTTTATACCTAGGAAAATCTGGAACCTTGTGGCTGAGATGGTGTCTGAGAGCATTCTTTATACTTAGAAAAGTCTGGAACCTTATCGTTGAGGGGGTGTCTGAGAGCACTCCTTATACTTAGGAAAGTCTGGAACCTTATTGCTGAGGGGGTGTCCGAGAGCATTCCTTATACTTAGAAAAGGCTGGAACCTTATTGCCGAGGGGGTGTCCGATATCATTCCTTATACTTAGGAAAGTCTGGAACCTTATTGTCGAGGGGTTGTCCGATAGCATTCCTTATACTTAGGAAAGTCTGGAACCTTATTGCTGAGGGGGTGTCCAAGAGCATTCCTTATACTTAGAAAAGTCTGGAACCTTATTGCTGAGGGGGTGTCCGAGAGCATTCCTTATACTTAGGAAAGTCTGGAACCTTATTGCCGAGGGGGTGTCCGAGAGCATTCCTTATACTTAGAAAAGTCTGGAACCTTATTGCCAAGAGGTTGTCCGAGAGCATTCCTTTATACTTAGGAAAGTCTGGAACCTCATTGCTGAGGGGGTGTCCGAGAGCATTCCTTATACTTATGAATGTCAGGAACCTTATTGTTGAGGGGGTGTCCGAGAGCATTCCTTATACTTACGAAAGTCTGGAACCTTATTGTTGAGGGGGTGTCCGAGAGCATTCCTTTATAATTAGGAAAGTCTGGAACCTTATTGTTGAGGGGTTGTCCGAGAGCATTCCTTATACTTAGGAAAGTCTGGAACCTTATTGCCGAGGGGGTGTCCGAGAGCATTCCTTATACTTAGGAAAGTCTGGAACCTTATTGCTGAGGGGGTGTCCGAGATCATTCCTTTATACTTAGGAAAGTCTGGAACCTTATTGTTGAGGGGTTGTCCGAAAGCATTCCTTATACTTAGGAAAATCTGGAATTACCGAGGGGTGTCCGAGAGCATTCCTTATACTTAGGAAAGTCTGGAACCTTATTGCTGAGGGGGTGTCCGAGATCATTCCTTTATACTTAGGAAAGTCTGGAACCTTATTGTTGAGGGGTTGTCCGAAAGCATTCCTTATACTTAGGAAAATCTGGAATTACCGAGGGGGTGTCCGAGAGCATTCCTTATACTTAGGAAAGTCTGGAACCTTATTGTTGAGGGGGTGTCCGAGAGCATTCCTTTATACTTAGGAAAGTTTGGAACCTTTGCTGAAGGGGGGACTCAAGCTGTCTGATGGCCGTCTTCCGGTTAGGAAGGATCTCTTCTATGCTCCGGTTAGGAGGAGTGTTTTGTTTATTATCATGTAGGGGAAAATCATGAGTAAAAAGGTATAAACACATGAAAATGAGGGCTAACTACTCCGAGTGATGGACATTTCATTCATTCATAAAATAAAGTTACAATGATGTGCTAAGTTAACATGAAAAATTCACTATATCATCTCATATCTTATTGCCCCTAGGACATCATTGTAAATTAAAAGACCTTATGAGGCTGACTGCAAACCTTGTGAGGTTGTTTACGTACCAAAGCCTTGGAAGCTCTTTTCCTTCAGTGGTCTACCTCCATCTCTTTCCTTTGTAGATTCCCATCATCCTTTGGTGAGGAGTTGTTGACAAGGTTCTTCAGACTATTTACGTAACACTCTCTTGCTGAGTGTTGGTCACCATACAACTTTCCAACAGAACCATCATCCGTTTCAAATTGCAAGAGTAGCTCATAGGTTGAGATGACAGCTTTAACTTGATTTAGGAGAGGTCAGCCACATATGAGGTTGTATGGAATAGGGTTGTCCACTACCAAAAAGTCGACATGGAGGTTCCTTTCCCTTCCTTTTTCACCCAATCGAACTGGCAGCTTCATTGTACCAATAGGATAGACGGATTGTCCTCTGAACCCCACTAGTGGTTGATTGATGGGTGAAAGGTCTTCCTCCTTGTATTGAAGTTGTTTCAAGCAATCCCAAGTGATGATGTCAGCTGAACTACCACAATCTATCAAAACTCTCTTAATTAGAGAATTGGCCAACTTCACTTCGACCACGAGAGGGTCATCATGAGGTACTTGAACATTCCTGCCACTCTCATCACCAAAAACCATCTGAGGGCCCTTTGACCTACCCGAGGGGGTTCCGACCTTAATAACTTAATGTCGGAGGGTTCGAAGGTGGTTCTTGCGCGCATGGCCAGTTAAGCCTTCGGAAGCAAACCCGTCTGATATGACGTGAATGCATCCGACGGTGCGGCTCTGAGCTTCATTCTCCTTTAGATTTCCTTCTCGTCTATCTGAGGGGTACTTCAGATAACGGTGAAGATTTTCTTCATCCGCCGGCTTATCAAGAGATCTTTTTAACTCCCTGCAATCTCCAGTAGTGTGTCCACACTCCTAGGGGTGTGCACAGGTCAGGGTTGGACCTGAATTTAGACCGGACTGGACCGTAATTTGGACCGGACCGGACCGATCCGATAATTCAGGTCCGGTCTTCGGTCCTTGAAAATGACTGATTCCGGGTTTCCGGTCCGGTCCGGGTAAAACCCGGAAAAATCAGGTCCGGACCGGAAACCCGTTTTTTTTTATAAAAAAACCTACTCTTATAGTTCATTGCAATTTACCAGTTACAATTTTACAAACCCTATACAGCTATACTCTACCGCCCAGGAACTTAGAAGGCCGTTTGTCCCCCTTCCTTCGCCGGCAGCTTCATTCAACAGCGGCTGCCATTCGCCGGCGGCTTCGTCGCATCCAACCGCTGCTTCGTCGCATCCAGCCCCTACTTCGTGTCTTCGTCGCATCCAGCCACTGCTTCCCTCGCATCCAGCCGCTATGATTCGCCGGCGTCTTCGTCGCTTCCAGCCGCTGCAGCCAGCCACCACAGCTTCTGTCGCATCCAGCAAGGTGCCAACTGCCAAGGTATACCTTATTCTCCCCCCTGAAGGCATTGCTAGCTCTAGAATTCTATGTTTGTCTGTCAATTTGCTCAGTATCAAGTGTTTAAGATATTATTGATAATAATTAGTGAATCATGTTTACTCTCAATCCCTTGCTAGATCAACTGATTAGTGATAATATCATCACTTTCATGTTTTCATTTTGGACTCAGGAAAGGTTGTTACAATACATTTGGATAGGAGGATTTGGAGGAAAACAGAGCAAAGAGAAAGGAAAGCTACATTTTACCTTGTTTGGATACAACATAGTAACATATTGAATAAGCAAATGAGGCAGAAACACTTTCTATGATAATTTGTCAATCTATTTTGATAAAATACTAGACTAGTATATACTTGTATAATAATATTTCTACTGCAATTTGCTTCCTAATTGTTTAGTCCTCACGGCAATATTTAGTGAATATGGTTGATTGTGACTAACAGTAGCAAACTAGCAATAATGATTGTTTTGTTTGCTTCAGGGTTATGATTTTTCTTGAATTCGAAGTTCGACAATAACGGATTCATATTCTTGTAATGTAAGATTTATATCTATATAGTGTGATTTGTGATTCTTGGATTATTTAATCTATTTTGAGGTATAAATGTTATATTGAAAAAGTTGTGTAATTTATTGTAGATGGAGAGCTCCCAATCCAAAGTATCCCAACTCCTCTCGGATGCAGCTAGTAAGACAGATTTAGAAGACTTGCGCAAATCCTTACCTCCGGAGAAAAAGCTAACAGAAGGTCGCCAATATTTGGTTAGAAAAGGCAAGAAGAGGGCAGCTTATTGGGAACACTATATTGAGTATGTGCAAGATGGAAAACTACGTGCTGTATGTAAGTTTTGTGATAAATCTTTTGCTGCTGATGCGAATCTTAATGGTTCAAAAAATGTTAAGAATCATTCTGATAGATGTATCAATAATCCTGCTAATACAAATAAGGGTAAAGGAAAACAAGCTGGATTGTTTTTTCAATCTGGAGGAGATATGGAGAATGAAACTGGTGAAAAAAGGTTGAAATATGGAACTGTGAATCTGAAAGAAGTTCGGGAAGCAATAGTTCGTATGGTTATTATTGATGAGCTTCCTTTTAGATTTGTAGAGAAAGATGGATTTAAGGATGTGATGAGTCTTGCTTGTCCTGGTCTTCATATGCCTTCACGTACTACCATTGCTCGTGATTGTCTTCAACTTTACTATAATGAAAAGATAAAGTTGAAAGAAATACTAATGAATTGTCAAAAAATCTGTGTTACAACTGATACTTGGACATCGATCCAAAGAATTAACTACATGTGTCTCACGGTACATTTCATTGATAATGATTGGAAATTGCATAAAAAGATTATTAACTTTTGTCCAATTTCTAGTCATAAGGGTGATGCTATTGGAAAGGCGGTTGAACATAAACTTTTTACTGTTACAGTTCATAATGCTAGTTCTAATGATGTTGCATGTGCACACTTGAGAAGAATGGTTCAACGAATCGGATGTGTTGGTGATGGAAAGTATCTACATGTTAGATGTATGGCTCATATAATTAATCTTATTGTGTGGGTGATGTATCACATTTATATATAGTTTCTAGATGCATTTAGATTGCATTTAGAACTCCTTTTTGAGCATTTAGGTGCATAATGACATGAATACACAAGTTGTGCTCTACTACTCGCCGTTTGTGTGTTTCGATGATTTTCAGGTTATTTTGATACAAAGTGATCATGAGTACCAAGGATGTAGCCTATTAATCATTGAAAATGAAGATAGCTTGCACAAGGATCACAATACATCCGTTTGGGACAATTTTGAATTGGAATGAAGCAAAGAGTTAGTGAAAGAAGTGCCAAAATTGACACACCTTCACTATTTTCATTATAACTTTTGATAGAAAATTGATAATCAAGAAATTCTAAATGGTTTGGATTTTAGACTTCAAGAGCTTTCCAATGATAGGTCACACGCCCAATCGGACTTCTGGTTTGAGAGATACGGTCTTCGCAAGTTGATGCAGAATTGCAGTTTACCCACCCGATCGGGCCTGAAGCACGGACAACTCTTTTCCGAAATTCTATCTTTTTTAATTAGACTTTGGGCTATTATAAATAGCTATCCTTCATTATTTTTAGAGACATCTTTTATTCATCTTTTCATTCTAGTTTTTCCATAGTTCTTAGTTTAACTTTATTTTAGTCTAAACACTTTAGATTAGATTAAAGGTGATTGAACCTATCCGATTTCAATAAAAGTTCCTGCTTTCTGTCAATTGGTATTCTTCTCTACTCTTTGACTCTTTAATTACTTTGATTGCTTAGTTTAATTATTTAATCATTCATGATGCAATTATTAGGGTTTCAAATTAGTTTTGTTATTGTCAATTCAATTATGAGTGAGTAGTTCTCTTTCTAGGGTGTTAGATAGGGAAGCCATGTTTATACCATGATTGTTATTTAGATTCCTATTGATTTCTAGGGCTTGATTAGAGTGATTGTGATGTAGTTTGTTCTTCATTAGTGATTGATGTTAGTGGCCAATTTCATTGATTGCTTATGGTTAATAGTTGTTTGCACAGATCCGTCTTACGATTAGAGGCCTAGGACACATCAGTAGTTCTGATTACGTTAGTGAACATGCGGCGTATGTTGAACTATGAGCGTTGAGTTTTAACCATAGCTCAACACATGCTCTAATCACTTGACTCATGACTTAGGTTTTGATAGTAGTTGACCTTATTTGATTGGTATAAGCATGGTGGACCGACCTAATACCCTAGGTTTTTAGTCCATAGTTAAATCCTCGGTTTAATTCGTTGTCCTTAGCTAAATCATTAGTTTAGTTAATTCTCTCCGATTTCATCTGAAGTAGCTAGTTGATTGAATATTAATTTAGAAACTCTGTATCCCTGTGGATTCGACCCTGCTTCCATTGACTACCATAGTTAGAGGATTGTAGGTTTATCTTTGATTAGGTGATACGACTAAATCCTATCAGTGGGATGGCATCAAAGAACATGGTGTGTGCATTGATAGAGTTAGAAATGCTGTTAAGTATGTGAAAAATTCTCCTGCAAGAATTCAAAGGTTTAAAGGACTTGTCCAAAAAGCTAATATAGAAAGCAAATCATCTTTGTCTTTTGATGTCCCCACTCGTTGGAACTCAACGTACACAATGTTGGATACTGCTTTGAAATTTCAACGTGTTTTTAATGGGTTATCTTTGCCTGATGGAGATAGTTTGAAGGATAATGAAAAGCCTCCTGAGCTTGATGATTGGGAAAATGTAGAGAGGTTAGTAGTGTTCTTGGAGGAGTTTTACCAATTGACTCGTTGCATTTCTGGTTCTCAATATGTGACTAGTAATAAAGGCTTGTTTGACATTGGTCAAGTATATAATGTGTTGAATCAATGGGAGAAAAGTGATGATGAGAACTTTAAGGCTATTGCTTTATCAATGAAAAAGAAGTATGAAAAATATTGGGGGGCTGTGGAAAAAATGAATAAGTTGATTTATATGGCTGCAATCCTTGATCCTCATACTAAGTTGTTAGTTTTTGAATTGACTCTCACTAATATGTATGGTATGGAGAAAGGTAGGGCACTAGCTGCTGATGTGAAGGATTTTGCCCATTCTTTGTTTGATGATTATAGAAAGTTCTATGGTATGCAAAATGCGCAAAATTTTGATGATGTAATGGAAGTTGAAGAGAATGGTGAAGAAGGTAATAACAAAGGAAAAGATTTTAGGCAAATCATTCTTGATCAAGCTAAAAAGTTGATGGGATCAAGCAGTGGGTATGTAAGGAGTGAGTTTGAGAGATACTTGAATGAGCAATTAGGGGCAGACGAAGAAAAAATGGATGCATTGTCTTGGTGGGCTAGTAATAGGCATCGATATCCTATTGTTTCACGTATGGCTCGAGATATACTAGCCATTCCATTGTCTACAGTTGCATCAGAGTCCGCTTTCAGTGCAGGAGGTCGACATCTTGATCCATTTAGGAGTTCATTGACTCCTAAGGTAATGAATCTTTTTTTTTTTTGTAACTTTTTAAAATACATATTATTTGTTCTAATTGATTCACTAATTAAACTTTTATATATTTAATTTTAAAAGATGGTGCAAGCTCTCATTTGTACTCAAGATTGGTTTCGGAAAAGGGTGACATCGGGTGTTGATGTGGAGGAAAACGTGCGAGAGTTAGAGGAAGTTGAGAAAGGTGATTATTAGACTTATTTCATTCTTTTTATAGTTGTAACTTGTAAGTATTGTAAATTGTAATGCATTGGAGCATCATGTTATTAATCTTCTTCTCTTGTTTTTATTTCGCAGATTATCAAAGTGATCATCAAGATGACATCGCAGACGTTGTATATGTGGACACCTTGATATAGAATGTCATCAAGCTTATATAGTTGCATTTGGTGAAGATTTGAAAACTATTTTGGATATGTATTTTGGATACGTATTTTGGATATGTATTTTTAGATAATTATGTATTTTGGATATGCACTTTAAGCTAATTATTTTGGAGTTTGGATATGCATTTTTAGCTAATTATGTATTGAGGACATATAATTGAACTTTATGGTCAATATGACCCCATGTCCAACAGGTCCGTAAATAGCTCCAAACAGGTTTAAAGTCATTTTTAGATTAAATTTCTGCCAAAAAAAAAACAGGTCCAAATAGGTCTAATACCGGACCGGACCTGAATTTTCCGGTCCAAAACCGGACCGGACCACAAAAATCAGGTCCGGTCTCCGGTCCACCGGTCCAACCGGTTCCGGTCCGGTTCTGGACCTGTGCACACCCCTACACACTCCCGGTGAAACTTGCATCAGAGGCTTTTATCTCGCCTGTTTGCCGATGTCCTTATGGGGTTCAACTTTGGGAACATGTCTTTATTCTTGATGTCCATGTAAATCGCATGTCTATCAACTCTGTATCGGGAGTCATCCCTCTCACCTTCTACCTTTCTATTTCTTTTGTTTTTATCTTGATTTCCATCATCATTCCTTCTCTTCTTGCCTCGATCGATTGAGGGGTTGCAGATGTCGGACGCTTGAATGAACCTCTGAGCCCTCCGCATTGCCTCAGAGAATGTTGAGAACTCATCCTCAACTAAACACCATTTGAACTTTCCCTGCTTGAGTCCGGCTAGGAGGGCAGTGAAAGTTACGTTGTCTTCAAGGTCTGGGATGAGGAGGGATTCAGAATTGAACCTTTGAATGTACTCCTTCAAACTTTCATCATCCGCCTGTTTGATGGACATAAGGTGGATATTCATTTTCCTCTGTCTTTTTCCAGCAATGAAGTGTTGAAGAAACAAGCTTGAGAGCTTTGAGAATTGTTATGGTTCCTGGTTGAAGGTTGCTAAACCAAGTTTGAACAATACCTTTCAAGGTGGTGGGGAAGAATCTACACCAAGTGGCTTCGCCCTGTTTGCACACTCATTTGCGCCTTATAAGCCGCCAGATGATCTTGATGGTCTGTTTTGCCATCATAAGGGTCAATAGTGGGAATCTTGACTTTAGGAAAGATGGGAGTCTCCATGATCTCTAGACTGAAGGGGGTCAGTGATGTAAGGTTTGCCAATCCTGTCAGCCTAGGCAGAGGGGAATCTTGATGTCTTAGCTGAGGGGTATTCTCACGAACCCTTATTTCACTCCCTCTTCCACCTTGATTGAGTATGCTAGCTTGTCTTCTATGAGAGGTCGTCGAGTTTGCTGTTGTATCATGGTTTCTAGTTGATCCATGACGAGAGAGTTGATTGGGGCCTCTAGATCGAGATAAAGCTTCAGTTTCTTCTTGTTGACGGGGTCCTTCACGATGAGAGTTGTCACGCCTGAAGTTGAGGACATCTCGAGCATCAAGAGTACCCTGTCTTAACCTTCTCTCGATGATAACTTCTCTGGTATCTCCCAGTTGAGCTGACCGAAGGAGTAGTGATGGTTGTGGTTGAGGGGGTTCCTGGTTAAGGATCCCTCCTGCCTGTGAGTTGTCTCCCTTGGATAAGGGGGGGTCTCTTATCCTGCGAGAAGGCCCTTCGCCTCCATCCCTCATGTTGAGAACGAGATCCCTCAGACTACAATCCAAGCTATCATTGATTTTGCTAGCCAATTGCTCTAGATCTCGATGTGTGACCGGCTGAGGGCCATTCACTTCTTCGTGGGGAGTATCCCCATTGGGATGGACAATCTCCTCGAGCACATGATCATGATGAGAGGATACAACAGGTGCTCTCTTAATGGTATCCGTTGACCGCGGGCGTCTAGTTCTAGCCATAGCTTTTTGTTGACAATCCCCACAGACGGCGCCAACTGTTTCCGGAACATAAATATTTATATTTGTATGAGAGTATTTAGGGAATTGTCTTAGCCGCTTGCCCGCAATAGGATGTCCAAGAGCCTGCAAAACAAGGAAGATAGACTACTCCGGAGGTGGTTCCGGGATCGCCCCTCCGACGCTCAAGTCAGATTACTTTTCTGTAGAGTGAAAGTAAGAAAAAAGGGGGTTTAGAGTAATCAGAAAAAGTTCCCTGAAATTATGATACCAATCAGGTATTTATAGGGTACTGTGATGACAGAACCGTAATTATTAAGTTAATCGAGGGTATTTCCGTAATAAGGAGTATCACGGGCCTTGTTAAGAGTAATGGGCTTAGCTTGAGAAAGCCTGATGTTAATAAGGTAGTTTAGTCATTTTACCCGAATTGGGCTAAGACCTGGGCCAACCCAAACAGGTGGGATTTGGGATGGGAGTAGAAAATAAAAAAATAAAATAATAACCTTGTTAACAGGTTGCAAGTCACCTAGGGGTGTTTGTGGCGGATATCCCCAATAGTTGGGATTATACAGGAATAAGTCATAGTTGGGATTATTCTTGGCGAAATGGCCATAGTTTGGATTATTCCCGTCAAATTTTCCAATTATTATTGAACAAATGATATTATCAAATAAGGAAATTAAAAAAAGATACGATTTTATCTCTCCAAAAAAAATTTAAGACAATAAATGAAACATAACATGTGCTACTACAAGGAGTATTATCTAAACCCTGTACCATCATATGTATTTGTCCCGTAAGTACTTGCAGATGTTTCCTTATTTTTTTGTTTTATTTTGTTTCTCAAAAGTAATTAGTAATTTATTGAGTTTCTAATATGTTTTGATTTATATATGATACGTTCGGCTTGGTATGTTAATTAAATATAGATAATAAAAGAAACTAATATGTGGTATAGTGGAATTTGTCTTTGAGTTATGAGATTTACTATAGAGTAAATAATAGTAACAAATCAATCGTGAAACTAATCGATTTTGCTTTTAAAAATACAAGTAGAGGCATACCACCATTAATGAGTGAACATCTTTTAAAAATAAATAGCTACAACATATTTGCTATGTCTTTTTGGTTAAGCTTGACCACATAATGCGAGAGTTCTATCGGTCAAACGTTGAAATTAGAAATTAAACAGATAAAATATATACATTGGTAGCGTAAACATTTACCATGCTGATTAAGCTAGCACATAATCTCAGTAGCCACAAAAATTAGTAATTCACGCACGAGCAATTAAAATGTGAGTGTGTTAGAATGATTCTTAATTCTTAACGATATAACTACTCAAATAAATCCGTGCATCGCACGGGCTTAAAATCTAGTCTTATTTATGAGAAAGTCTATTAGTTTGAGCTTAATAGACTGTAACACCACTGAAAATAAGCTGAAAAGTAACTACTAACTCAACCGCTAACCTCGTCTAGTACAAAAATAGCTAACTGCTAACATAACCGCAGACCTCTTTAAGCAATATAGGCCCCTAGCACCCTCTAGCATCCACTAGGCCCATGCCCAATTGCCCATCATAGCTAAATTCATTCCCATTTTCCCAGCCGTTTGATCTAGTTAGCTGTTTCCAGAACACCTCTCTTACATCCACGTGACAAGTCCCCATTCGTTGTATTCATAAGCTCTGCGGGTCACACTCACACCCGATCCGGGTCCACTTCTTTGACCCTTTTATTTTCCCAACAAAAACAATAAAAAACAACAACCAACGTTCAACTTCAATCTCCATTACAACAATCTCACAAATTCGACACCGGAGGACAAAACGATGCCGTTTCCGCGGCGGAGGAAGGGCCCACCACCACCGCCACAACCACCAAAGGAAGATTCTAGAACCATCGAGAAACAACACGAAGAAGAAGAGAACAAAAAGAGGAGAGAGAAAGTGGAAGAAGAAGAAATAAGAAGATTAATATTGTTAAAAAAGAAGAAGAAGTGGACATGCATTGATAGTTGTTGTTGGTTTGTGGGATTGATATGTTGTACATGGTGGTTTTTATTATTTCTATTTAATGCAATGCCAGCTTCATTTCCACAGTTTGTTACAGAAGCAATAACAGGCCCGTGGCCCGACCCACCTGGTGTTAAATTACATAAAGAGGGTTTGAAGGTTAAACACCCAGTTGTATTTGTACCTGGTATTGTTACTGGTGGTCTTGAGCTTTGGGAAGGTCATCTTTGTGCTGAAGGCTTGTTTAGGAAGAGACTTTGGGGTGGTACTTTTGGTGAATTGTACAAAAGGTTTGTTTTTTTCAATTGGGTTTAGCTTCTTTTGTTCTTTTCATGTTTACTTTGTTAATTTTTATGTGTTTTCTTGGTACTTTTCGTGAATTGTATAAAAGGTTTGTTTTTTTGAATTGGGTTTTCCTTGTTTTGTTGTTTTCATGTTTACTTGTGAATTTTGATGTGTTTTGTTCCATGTGTTTTCGATTCGTTGTGATGTTGTTTGAGTTTTTTTTGATGTGATTGTGGTTTGTATGTTTTTGCTATTAGTGGAAATGTGGGACTCTTTTGTATGAGTGATACAATGTGGGAACTTAAGGTACCATTTAGATACTTCCTCCTTTTTTTTTAGCTGCAACAATTGAATTTTTTTACCTCTCTTTTTAGTTGCAACAATTGAATCTTTTAGCTCTCACAAAAATTAAAAATTCTTAAAAAAAAAAATGGAGGAATTATCTAAATTAATAAGTTTGAATCATTTTGGCTCCTATTGAACATCGATAATAAGACTTTGATTGATGTGGATCTAGTGAGGAGGTGTAGTCTGCTACTCGATTTGCTTCTTTGAAATTATGAGTGATTATAATTGAATCGAAGTTGCAAAAGGAGGTTGTAAGAGTGTGTATATTTCAGTTTGAAAGGCTTAGAACCAATGAGATTCTGTGGTGGATTTGTTGTATTGGAAGTATTTACGGGTTGGTTTGTGTACTTGGTTAGTTTGTGGAGTGGAAATGTTGTTCATGGTGAGTGAAAATGTTGGGATTTTTTTGGTTTTAGTGCAATGTCTTAGAAGTTGTATATTAGGTTCGGGAAGTGGTGTTTGGAATTTGTGGATGTTTTGAGGATTTATTTCTCTCGATTGAGTTCACTGCCTTTAGTGCAAAATGTGTTTTGTTCGATGTCGACTCTTGGTGATGTTGTTTAAGCTTTTGAAGTAATTGTGGGTTTGCAAGTATTTGCTATTATTGGAAATGTGGGGTTTTTTTTGAGTTTTTTTTCGAGATACAAAGAGGAAACTTATGGACTATGGTACCCTTCGATAATGGGTGTATCCTAGTTATCTAAAGCAATAAGTTCGAATATTTCTGGCTCCTCTAGGGCATCTATAATAAGACTGTTTTGATTGATGTTATTTTCCGTTTGGAGATGTAGGTTGTTGAATGTTGATATCGGTGACCAGAGTGGGTATATTTCAGCTTGAAAGGTTTATAGCCAATGAGTTTCTATGGTGGATTTATTGCATTGTTTGTCGATCGGTTTGAGGATTTGAGGGGTAGTTTGTGGAGTGGAAATGTCGTTCATGGTGAGTGAAAATGTTGGGATTTTTTTGGTTTTACTGCAACGTCTTAGCACTTGTATATTAGGTTAGGGAAGTGGCTTTTGGAGTTTGTGGATGTTTTGAGCATTTATTCATCTCGATTGAGTACAAATGCCTTTAGTACAGGAAGTGTTTGTAGTGTTGCAATCCTGTAAAGAGGTAATGTGTGTGATGATATGAGCTAGACAAAGTAGCGATTGATTAGCTTTTTTGCTTTGCTTGTTTTTTGGTATTTTGCCGTCTATTGGAGTGATTTACCCTTTATTGTCTTCCCACTTTCCTTGTTGTGGAAGTTGTTTCTGACTCAAGTTATGGTGCTAGTTGCTGAAAGTTTCTACCAGCATCAATAATTTAATTTATGTTGCTTTACAAATTGGACAAAGGACCAAACTTCCCTTTTACTTTTCTGGACGATGATTTAGCTATAGCATTCTTGTCTTAATGCCTACATCTCCATCAAATTTTGTAAGCGCTTCTAGTTAGAACTTAGAACTACAGTTCAAGCTCGATTTGGTTTGTTGTGTAAGGCAGACCGCAGTGTAAATGCTTTTGAGCTTAACGCAAACACGATATTAGGCAGATGGAGCTGCAAACCATCTGTATTGCCTGCGGAAGTGGTCCCGCCACCGTTACTGCAAGGAGGACTGCATCAGAGATGCAAAATCATGGTGCGAGTATTTATTATTGGAATGTTCCACGACAAGTTCTGGACTTTGGGCATTGTCGAGCGTCAATTGAATTAGAACACAGTGCTTATTGCAGCCTTTTTCTTGCTGTTCGATATATATTTCTCAAATGCTTGAAGAGGTTGAATTTGTGTTATTGAGTTGTGAACAGAAGTTAGCACTCGTTTTTCCCACCTGCATTGAGATCCCCTTTATTATTCTAGGAATTATGGGTAGTTCTGTTTTACCATTGAAGCCGTTAGCAAGTGCTCGAGTAGTTTGTGAACATAGCTAAGGACTAGTTTGGAAACATGATACACGTAGTTTAGAGTTCTTACCTTTCCTGGTTAGTAAAGCAGGTTAGAATCTTAAATTGCATCACAACAGATGGGTAAAGATTCTTTCTCTTTTTTTCTGATCCATCTTGCTGCAGGTTGGATGAGGAAATGTTTGATGCAGTCCCATCATGTCTTGGCACACTGATATTTATGGATTTATTCTTGGTGGTTGTGTTTTTGTTTCTGAGTTATTGATTTTGGTCTCTGGTAGCCTGTGAATGTTGTATTTTTTGATAATGAAGTTGCTGAAGAAAAAAGAGATTGAGTATTTGAGGTTCTTCTACTTTTACTTTTGCCTCTCAACAAACACCCGTTGAAAATCTTAAGAAACTCTGGTGCAACCGTGTAACTGTCAATCTTATTGTGTCTGTTTGGAAGTTCTGCAGATATTGATGCAGCACAGTAAGGTATTCCGTAGAAATGTTTATTTTCCTGAAGTAGGGTTTATATCAGTGTTGAAGTTGGTTGGTAACAATCAACAAAGTTTTTCAAGCCCTACCTGTTGCTTCGCAGTATATAGGAAGATAGAGCCTAAAAACTAAATACATTTTTTTGTCATTATTGCTCTGTTTCCGCAGATCTTACTTATCACATGGATGGCCAGATGAACAGTTTTTTTTCGGTAAACAAAAAATTGTATTGTTATCAAACTGGCTTTACAAAATGAGAAGGCAATGAGCCTCTACAAACCAAACCAGTTAAATTACAAGCTATCAAACCAATTTACATTACTGACTTTCTTCCCTATAATACTTCCTACTCTATGCTTTATAATATATATTGAACATCTTTGACTATAATTTTAATGCTGCCTTCCCAGAAACTGCTATTCCTAGCTTGCTAAATCTCATAAAGAAGAGCTGCCCATGTAGCCAGATGAACATTATGTTTCCATTATAAATTTGTCTTGATAAATAACGAAATGGTCTTGGTATAGTGGTCGTTCACTTTGTCTTTTAACCAATTGGTCGGGGTTCGAATTTTGACCTTTGGGAATGAAAAGAGATCCCATGCTAGCCTTTTACCCTTAAGTGGAGCGCCCTGAGCGAAGGGATTAGTCATTGCTTCCGGTCTTGACACCCTTGGTTTAACCAAAAACAAAATAACGAAATGGTTCCAGTGCAAAATATCAGATGTTTGCTCCACTGACAGGAAAGCCAAGACAAATTAACACCTGAATACCCCTATATCTTGAACATTTTGAATTTGTCATACATAAGTTTGCAATTGTGTAGGTAATTTTCTATAGGTGCTTATGTTCATACTTCAAAAAGTGGGCCACTGTTTGAAATATCTAGCAACTCACTGTATTTATGTGGTCGAAGTTGGTGGTTGTAACCCATTGATCCAAAAAGATCTTGCTTTTAGCATTTGGTTCAAATATTATGGTATTGGGAGCTTTTGGGATTTTATTGGATGTGCTTGACTTCTGCATACATTGTCACATTCCTTTGAGAGTGGGATTTTGAAGACCATAGCCTTTACTGAATGGTACTTTGTAAATAGCACTGGTACTTCTGTTGAATGTCTTATGGTATGTGATAGGTGATTTTGTCGCCGCCTCTTCGAGATTAAAGGGATCTCCGGACCTCATTGAATTGGTCTAAGTGGAAGAAGCCATAAAACTTCTTTATCCACTATATTGGCATTGGGACTTGGGGAGTCGGGGTCAATCTGCTGAAATACAATTTAAGGCATACAACACATTGCAGGGTATCTTATCCATCTCTTTTCTGTCTTTTATATGCCTTGCTATAGTTATCTTCGTCATCTATGCTGAGTATGAGGGATGCGATTTGAATTGTTGATTGCCTATTAGTTTGGCGTCCTACATAATATTTCGAATAAACTCTTACTAAAATTCTGGTTCTCTCTCCAACGCTAGCATTGTAGATATACTTTTTAATAGGTAGCAAGTAAAGTAACTTTATGCGATGTAGTAGTGAAGCTAACTTTTTGCGTTAGAAGTTTGAAGATGTTGTACTGATTAAGGAATTCCTGATTTTCTGGATACCCATGAGGTAAGTCACATGTTCCATTTTCTTATGCATACTACTTTCTTGACCTATGGATGCTCTCACTCATTGCAAGCTCCATTAGTATAATGATCTGAAGGAGACCCTTTTGACCCCGTTAAGAGAGTTCCAATCCAGGGCTTGAAATTCCTGTGCTCCTTTGTCATTTCCCTTCGGTCCTTGTAGTAAGTCAATACCCAGAATTTTAGGTTTAATTGTGCATTAGAACCTTTTTTTTTGTCTAAGTCGTTGTCCTCCTCTGAATTGTTCCTCGAGATTGCCATTTTTTGTAGTTAGAAGCTTCCTTGTGATTTCCCCCCTATACCAGTTTCTATGCTTTTTGGCCAGAGTTAGGTTTGTGTTCCTTCTTATTTCTTCAATATGATGGAATTCGCTAGAGATAATGTCGGTCTCGTAAATCAGGGATGCTGCTCTTCTTTACGTAATACTTCATTAAGGTTCTAGCTCAGAGGTGGATAGGGAACTTATATGGATACTTTCTTCAATCTGAAGCTGAACATGGGTCTTTATCTGTGTAATTATCGTAAATTCATTTTTTCCCTTGTTTATTGATTTATTATAGCTCTTTCTCTTGAGGAAGTATGATCTATTTTTTTCTGCTCGCATGATGGGATTGCCAATCTGGGAAATGATGTGTCCACGCCTTGCCCTATTCTGCTTTTGGACCATGAGAAAAAAGTTGCACAAGTATTAAAGGAACCAGTGTCACCTGGTTCCACAAATGATATATTGGATTGTTGTATACTCATTTATCAGCTTTCTATGGGCTAATATTATAAGTTTAACAAACTGTGCTGTTTTAAGTGAGTCCAAGTGCCGGAATATACTAAGTATGATGTGTCTGGTAAAAGTTTTCTTTAATTTGACATATGTGTCGTGGCGAAGGGTGATGGGAGAAAGGAAAGCTTTGATGCACGGGGTGTCTCATCCTTGTTTGCTTAGTTGCTTGGCTCACTTGCATGGTTTAATTATAGAGTGCTTTTCGATGTTCTTGCACATTCACTATTCTCTGGACATGTTTTTTTTGCCCACCCAAATAAAAAGAAATTCTGACCAACTTCTGCTGAAAACCAGCAATTATTGTGTTTATAAGTTCCTTCTAAGTAGATTTGTTTCCCTCGATAATTCAGTAGTTCCATAATGTCTTTCATGTTACTTCAAAATTGTTCTTTTTCCCCTTTGGCAGACCCCTTTGCTGGGTTGAACACATGTCTTTGGATAACGAAACTGGACTGGACCCGCCTGGTGTAAGGGTCAGGCCCGTCTCTGGTCTTGTGGCAGCTGATTATTTTGCACCTGGCTATTTTGTATGGGCTGTTTTGATTGCTAACTTGGCTCGAATTGGGTATGAGGAGAAAACAATGTATATGGCTGCATATGATTGGAGGATCGCATTCCAGAATACAGAGGTATATTTCTCAGGTTATCTCTTATGTTTGTCTGTTGCTCCGCAAAAGTGGTTCAGTTTGAAGAATTAGTTTTCGATTGGTTTTTCACTTGTGTTTTTAGAATGTGTCAGAAGTCATGGTGTGGAAACTTACAAGTCCTGAACTTTTGGGTTGGGCATATGTATAACCTTGAAGGATCCAAACCCGTTTGGAGAAATAATATGTTTTACCCCCTGGATAAAGTTTTTCAATTCTAAGTCCAATCAATGGTGTATAAGAAGTAAGTATGAGATAAGAAAAAGAGATTTATGAACGAAATTCTGCAATTCAAGTTGAAAGACAAAGACCTAAAACTGAACTCTTAATGTTGGATGGTACCTACGGCAGGAGCAATGTAATTTTTCTTGTATGGAAAAAGGATTGTTTAGAATTAGTTTCATTGTTATGGGGGAACTATTACTTTGTGATATTTGTTCAAGGTTTGGTTTAGTTTTAATTGGTATATAAAAAGGTACCTGAAATTCTCTCAGAACTGTGGATGAACTATATTTGCTACCTACGTTACTCAGACACAAATTTAGTGTCTATTCGGATACGAGTGTCCAAGTATCCAATTTAAGAAAGAAGTATCGAAGTGTTGTGTCGTGTCGGACACGACACGATACGACACTCAATTTTTGAGGCAAATGAGGTCGTTGAAGTAACATAGTTTGCTACTCATGAATGGATTATCGGACTGGTCTGAAATATACTGGCACTCGTGTATAAGTTGTCCAACTATGCACCTTCCATGTAGTCTTTCATGCATGAAAAAGATTTTTTCTCTTCTTTGCTCTTCCATAGCTATAAAGTCTGTACAATATTCTCAATCTTACCTGTCTGCGTTCCATGAAATCACAGGTAAGGGATCAGACTCTTAGCAGGATGAAAAGTAACATAGAACTCATGGTTGCTACAAATGGAGGGAACAAGGTGGTTGTTATTCCACATTCCATGGGTGCTCTGTACTTTCTACATTTTATGAAATGGGTTGAGGCACCTGCCCCGATGGGTGGTGGGGGAGGTTCTGATTGGTGTGCTAAACATATCAAAGCTATAATGAATATTGGTGGACCGTTTCTAGGTGTTCCTAAAGCGGTTGCTGGACTATTCTCAGCAGAAGCAAAGGATATTGCTGCAGCCAGGTCTCTTCTCCTGCCCTTTTCTCTCTTTTTACTTGTTTGTGTGGTGATGAATGAATTACTTTTACAAAGAACGACATTAGGTCACAAATGAAAGGCTTGTTATAATTATGTTATGATTTCCATACTTATATCAGTATTTTACTATCTTACATCAACACAAATCTAATAATTCTAATACTAACTTGATAGTCTAAATGCTACCTGCAGCCTAATTTGGTTACCACATTATCCGTTGAAAATACACTGTCAATGCGACAGTTAATTCCAGATAGGCAGTATAAAAGCAGTTGATTTAGAGTTAGCGACAGGGATTAAGGAGTACCCATTATATTACTTGTTCAAGGAAGAAACACACTCAATATGAAGGATAAAACTTTGGGAAATTCTCAGAAAAATAACTGGAATTTTGCATTAAAAATATAAGATGTTGTGTCATGTGTGTATCTGATAAACCAGCTACTTGCTAAAATTACGTTATTTGAGTTTGCTGGAGTATTTGGGGTTTGATTATAGATATTACAGATTCTGTTTTTCACAATAATGAGATTGATAACTCTTCTTGGATCTTTCTTTTTTAAATTAAGATTGAAGCAATAATAATGTGCTTAAGCTGTTGACCTTTCCTTTCATTTATGCGTTTGCCTTTTCAAATTGAGCGCGATTTAAATATTTAATCCTATGTTGACTAGATGTATACAAACTACAGTGGAAATTCATAAGAATTTAAGCAAATTTATACATATACCTAATTGTGCTGGGTAATTTTTGTTTGTGCTCTATATGCTTAAAATGATTATATTCAAGTAAAACTGTAAATTTAGCATGAGAATATATGTGAATATTCTATACCTGCAAATTATGTGTACACTAGTAATGGACAATTAATTAATACACAGATCTGCTAAAAATTATATGAATCAAACCGCAATGTAGTGATGTGGCCTTGTTTGGTTGCGAGCTATTTGATGAGCTTTTAGCAGTTTGAGAACATATTGGAGGTTTGGCCATTCAAAATGCTAATTTTAGTGTTTGATAACTTGCGGATTTCATTAGCGGATTAATGAGGATAAACTAATTTTGAAAGAAATGATTGGAATCTACCCCATAATGTCATTTCTTAGTTCAACAAACTGCTATCAATAATGCATTAGTTTACTAAACACTATAATACAGTCAGTCAAACAAACTAACATAATACACAATTAGTTAAATCTGAAATCAAAGATCGGCCTATCCGCTAAGCACCAAACAAGGCCTAACATGTTGTGTAGGTTTTACAAACATGGAAGTTAGGTAAAATTGTAGCTATATATAACTAAAAAATAATTTTTGAACTAGCTACTTTCTATAATCATGGACGAAGAATAGGTCATTCAAGATGATCTAACATTATGCATGATGTAAAGAGGATATTGTGTTGATTGATTAAAGTAGACATGAAAGTAAGTTGGAATAAGTTGCAAGGGGTTAGAAGTAGGGACACACAACGATAACCTTAGATTAGAATATTGCCCAAAAGGTTATGACTTCTTTTGCTTTTTAGGATCTATTATCTAAAAGGATGGGGAATTTGATAGATGTGTGTGGTTGGTTAAAGTGAAAGAGTGCCACATAATTTCTCCGTGACCTCGGCATTGCCCTTTAGGTAGAAGGGAAAAATTTTGTATGGCACAGAAAGAATGTTGGGCCGGAAAACATTGTCACACTTATACGATCAATGTTTAGGAGATGTGTATGCTACATGTTACGACCATACAAAGTAAGGGTCATACCTATTGATAATAAGATGAGGGAGAATCGCCTAAGGTGAATTGGACAAGTAAGACGGCAAAGTGATCTACCGGTTCGGAGGCTCGAAAGTGATGGGATTGTGTGGGAAGACTTAAGAAATCTTGGGTGAGGGTGATTGAGATTGATATGAGTATACTTGGGGATCCTAGGAAATATGACGTTGGATAGGATGGAGTGGAGGGCGAGAATCTATCAAAATGACATGAATTGACTTTTATTTTATTCTTTTTGGTTCCTTTAACTCTATTCCTTGAGTTTTGCAAACTTTTCTTTCTTAAGCATCTTTTATTAAATTCTCTTTCTTAAGACTTGGCTCCTTTTGAGTATAAACTCCTTGCTCGGATGGAGCCCATGAAAATTGGCGTGGATGCTCGTAAGGAGCCAATTTGTGGTGGTGGCGGCGGCGGTGGAGGGTTTTGTGGAGGTGGAGAATGATGAAGGACTAAACAAATTATTGTTCCGGTAAGAAAAGTCGGGATGATCCTTCAAACCAATATTATAAGTGGAAGAGCATGGGTTGTGATGTGATCTTTGCTGAAACCATGAAAGGGATGCACATGCTCCATCTGACTGATGTTGGTTGGTTGTAGGAACATTCATAGCCAAAGTGATCTTGGATACTCATACCTCACATATTAGTGCTAGGAGAGACATTACATTGATGCTTATAGGAGGAGCACTAGATTTACGAGGTTTTGTTTTTTTGAGCAAATTGCATGCTTAGGCATCAACGTTTAGCTTAGCTTTGTCTTGGTAGTGCCTCTTAACTCCTAGATGCAAGTGTAACCCTTATAAACTCTTATCAAGAAAAACGCATCCAACACACGTGCTCTTTATGTTAGGTTGCAACCATAAGCTCCAGTGGCAAGGTTAAGGTTAAGTTTGTGGTGTGATCTTGGTACATGGAGTTTTTGTGGGAGGGTAGTACTATGTTTTAGATGTGCATTTGGTCTCACTTCTTGGCTTTGTCTTGCAAAGTGAATTAAAATGCCGTGACCTTAACCCCTTAGCGCTTAACAGTACGACAAATTTGTTGAAACCGTGGTAAGTGATTGACAGGGTCTATACTTGAGATGGGTTTATAATACTGCAAGTGCACGATGTGAGACTTTGCAAGTACGAGTATTTCCACAATTTAAGGTTTAATTATTTAACTACTTAGACGAAACAGGGAGAAAAATTAATTAATGACTGAAATGAGGAATAAGACATTTGTTCGGTCCACCATGGTTATACGAAGCAAGGGAATAACAATACTTAGATCTAGAGTCAAACAATTAGAGCAAATGTTAATCCTACTGACTAGTTTTTAAGCCTCTCTAAGTCACGTTGTGTGTGCTCCAGGCCTCTAAAAGTACGATCTTTCAATAATAACAATTATAATTAGTCAGATTGCCATTCATGATATTTCGCGATTACATAAACTACAAAATTAAACCAGATCACACTATAACCATAACCTGAATACTATATAGAATTAAAATAGCATAATCATGGCTTCCCTGACCGAGCCCCCTAGGAAAGGATTTTGTCACTCATAATTATAAAAGCAATAACCAAAACTAAGAAAAGATTCATACTTTAAAACATCAGAGAATAATAAAATTCATGGTAATTGAATGCAACAAAGAACAACAAAGAGATTAATTACTGAATTGAAGGAGAAAGTCTTGAACTTTAGTTATACTACGGATAGTCTCCAAAGGAGTATAAACTAGATCTAAAGAGAAAAAGAGTATAAACTAGATCTATAGAGAGAAAGCTAAAAAGTGTTTTAAACTAATGACAATAATAAAAGATATCCAGTCTAATAGCTAAGAGGTCTTATGACTTATCTATACTAAATCCTAAAAAGAGTATAGAAAGAAAAAAAATAAAGCGGAAAAAAACAAAGATAGTATTTTGCCAGATCAGACACACGTTGCCCGATCCCATCAGGCGCTGTTCTAAACATAAGTCCTTCTTCAGCCCACCTACTTTACACCGCCCGATTGGGCGCTCTTCACAAACAACGACACGCTGGAAACATGGGGAAAATGATTGTGTGCACCTCGCTTTTGGCAGCCTTTACTTCTTGATTTCTTTAGTATTAGGCTCGTCCAAGGTCTTGCTAATCATCCTCGGATCTTCGGAACTCCTCGCAAGTGCTTCCGTAACTCATCCATGTTAGTGTGCAACCATAAAACACTATCATGTGGCAATCATAAAACAGCAAAAAATAGGGAAAAGTCCCATAAAGCCTACAACTCATCATAAAACACCAAACCTCAACTAAATGGAGAAAGTTAATAGAAACGGCTCCCAAGAGCATGATTAGCACACATATTAGCTCACAAATAAGGGGAAAAACTATATAAAATATAATCACATCAATACCATGAGGGAAACTACCCCATAACAATGATTTAGCCATGAGTGGAAATGTAATCCCTTCCTTTCCCCCACTCGTCTTTCTTTTGTTGCTTTCTAAGATGGCGAACACAGGAAAAGCCAAAGAAAGAAAAAGATTGTGAGGATTGTCTTAATTACGACAACTTCCAATAAGACGATAAAATTGGTTCAAATTGTCTCCACCACAACCCCAAAAACTCGATGAGCTAAAAAGAAATACCACTAGTGCGTGGTTTGTATTGTTACTCGATAATCAACAAATATGGGTCGATCCCACATGGAGACGAGTTCCATCAATTAATGCTCAACTATTTGAACTATTTCGTAACACAATGCATCGGCAAATTTAGGTTGGGGTCGCATTATTGGAGCCTAGGTTAATCCGACGGGCTATGGTCATGTCTTAACGCTCTTGAATCAAAATATGGAGTACGATGGCTAACAGAATTTGTATGATCTTTCAATTTATTCTCTAAAAGTTAATGATAATCCGCCTAATTACACGAACTAAATATAAAAGCATCTCATTTGGAATTACTCTAATCTTAATCCAACCAACATTAAAGAAATTCAAAGCATTCTCATTAAGGTATATATATGGTTTCTCTCACTTTTCCCTAGAAAAGGAGCTCATGAAATTAATGAAATCAATAACACCTTCAACACGAAACAATGAATGAAAAGAATATTCTTGCATAAAGTTCAATGAAACTGAGATTTAAAGTATGAACTTTCAAACCTAGGGTTCATGAGTAAAGTAAGTGCCGAAACTAATATGTCTAATCGTATTACGCTTAGGACTAAGGTATTTATACCAACCACTAAATTATAAAACTCCCAAAGAAGATACAAAATTAGTCTATAGTGTCAAGCATCGATGCCCCAGGCATAGCCCACCACTAATCGGGTTGATGAGAAAACTATGTTTGAACCATCGTGCGATGTTGGTTGATTGGAATATGAAAAATATGGAACGAGATCAGCTTTTATCTTTTTTTTACATTTTGCTCTCCCAGACTCATTGCTAGAGTCCATAGCCTCCCATGAGTCCAAGGACCCTGGGTCCAATGGTATAGCTTCCTTTCTCTTACGTGGGAGAACAAGGTTCAAATCTTGGTGAAAGCAAAAATAATTTATAGAGGGGAGGGGGGTTGGGGGTTTATGGCTTGTAATGGGCTTCTGTCCTTGTGCGAGGGCAGCCCAGACGATTATTAATTCTTCTTACCTCAATATAATCTCATACTTATAAATGGGATTATATTTTTGAAAAAAATAGCCTCCCATGAGTGTCTAGTGGACTCCAAAGGTGACCCATAAGCTCTACAGTGGTGACAAAGTGCTCGCTTTGGTCCAAAGTGCACAGAAAATGTGTAATAACCGCCAAAATCTACAAAACAACGTTAGGAATACAAAGCTATATAGGAGGACATTGTTAATCAAAATAGCTCGAAGGAGCTCAAGTTAGTCCATAATTTGCTTTGGAAAGGAAATAAAAACCATATATATATATAATACATCAAGTACATGCCTTGAAATCCAGTATGCAATCACCTAGTTCACCACTTGTAAATTGTAATAATTGAATGAATATTGGTAGTGTGTGTTTGTCAAAGCTTGAAAACCAGAAGGTTTCAAAGTTTTACCATTAAACGCAAAAATTATGATAGCTATTCTACTCCCTCCTTTTCTTTTTGTTTGTCTCATCTACTGTAGCTTCAAATGCAAGGAAGATGATGTCATAGGCATATGGGTGGAGACAACAATAATTAATAAGTCCACATTTTTTTAGTAAATATGGTGATTAAAGTAAGTGAGAGAAAATTATAAGGTAGAAGTGGGACTAAAAAGTGATAGAGTAGGGATAGATGGGAAATATAATTTTCCGATACTGGGAAAGATGAAAAATTGGACAAACAAAAAGAAATGGACAAAAATGGAAAGTAGGACAAACAAAAAGAAACGAAGGGAGTATACCCGATCATATACTCTAAATTTAATCGTGTGTGAGTTATATCTAATCTGATGTCAGTTGATACCATGGTGTAGATGTTGTTTTTCTGATTAAAGCAACTGAATTATCCTGGTACAGGTCTGTCGCCCCTGCTGTTTTGGATAAGGATGTGTTTGGTCTCCAAACGTTGCAGCATGTAATGAGGATGACTCGGACGTGGGATACAACCATGTCAATGATACCAAAAGGTGGTGACACCATCTGGGGTAACCTTGATTGGTCACCTGAAGATGGGTATAACTGTTCTACAAAGAGGCAGAAGAGTAATGATACCCATACTGATGGAAAGAATGGGAAAGGATGCTTGGATCTATCTGGAAAAGGTGGGCACTATGGAAGAATAATATCCTTTGGAAAGGGTGTTGCCGAGGCTCCTTCATCGAAGATTGAGAGAACGGACTTCAGGGTAAATTTGTCTGCCTTGCTTTTCCAGTAACATTCTATCCCGAAGACAAATTAAGTATTCACCACTATTTTCTTGCGTCAAAAAAGTGAACATTATTGGGCTCTTTATGCTTTTGATCATGGTCCACCAGGAAACTTACTTTATTTACAAATTTGTCTGAGTATGATTGGATCCTAATCATGGTGTTAAAACAAGATCGTATCGTATCGTATCGTGTCGACCGGGTTGTAAAGGTTTTCAAATCTACTGAACCGATACTACCCGTATCGCAAAGGTGTAAAAAGCTGGTTATGGGCTGATTCAAGAGATATCTCGTGGTCTCGGCCAATATATGGTGGTACGCAACCACATTATCTCCGTTACCGTGACTACGTGACGGTTCCCGCGATCCCCTCCGAAGCTGTATTTTTGAACCATGATCGCCCTGATGCTGAATTAGTTCCACAATTATTCCAACCTAATTAGTAGTCAGTCAGCATGGTGCACCGGTCAATGGGGAGTTGCGTAAGCAGCTACTGCTGCAATTGCAGAGCGGCTATATCTGTTAACAATTCGATTGCACATAGACACACAAACACAAACACACATACACAGAGACATACTATCATGTCTTGCGCTTTATATTCTTTTATCATGTCATGTCTTGCCCTTTGTTTTTGGGAATAAGGCTTCGTTGTTGCTCTAAGTGAATTCTGGAGAGTGGATTAAGAAAACGGTAGTAATGTGCGATGCATAAGCATAAGTAGCCAATTCAGGGTGTTTTGACTGTCTTCTCAGTCTTCGGTTGATCTATTTATGGAAGATTTACGTAATTAGCATTCGGTGATATGATTTGACTGATTGATACCAAATAAGATGGTAGGTTGCTCGAACAGTGAGCTGCCAAACTTCCATGACGATGAAGGAAACTTGAATATTAGAAGCTTTGATGTGAATTCTGCAAGGCCTTGCTGGTGATACAGTTGCAAATGAAGCCAGTGTGTAGTGTTCTCTTAGAAACAAAGTAAAGAACCAGTAGCCAACTTAGGGTGTTTTGAGTTTTTGACTGTCTTCTCACTGTTCTGAGTCTTCAGTTGATCCATTGACAAAAGTTTTGCCTAAATAACATTTGCTGATATATATATAAAGTATAAGGGACATTTCCCTACACATGTATCTCATTTTTTAGTTGCTACTTCTGTTATTCTGCGTCCGTAACTCCATATAGTCCCTCTACCCACGTCTGCATCCAATTGTGTCTTTATACATTACCGTTTTTGTTTTTTTGGTATTTAGATATCATAATGAGTATAAAGAATTCACATAGAGTTTATTGTACCGGTATTGACATTTGTAGATGCTATATGGCCTTGATGTTGGTGAGTAGTCAATTGGCTTTATGTTTAAAGATTCCACTAATTAGCGATGAAAAGGCTATGCAACAATTATAAGATAGGTTATAAAAGACATTTTTGAGTGTCTAAAAGTGTCCTACTCATGTTCTGGATGTCTTTTTCCTGAGTAGCTGAAAAATTATAAACTATATGAACGCGGTTTTCTGTGTGATATGTTTACTGTTGTCCTCCATGTATCGTATGTCGGATACATGTTGGATATGCTACTGACTGGTGTATTCGTGCTTCTTGGGTATGGGAAATCAAGCAAATTTGGGGAGTTAGAGTTAGTATGCAAGTATCTATAAGGGCTTGTAGTGGCTCGAGCTCTCTCCTTCGTTTAGGTCAATTGTCTCTCCCTTCGTGGCTGTCAAGTGTCAATCCTGGCACTGCCTTTCCTTCTCTGGCTGCCATTCTCCTCTCTGTTGGTCCCTGCCTTCTCTCCTTAGCATCTCTACTGAGTCTCTCTGGCCTCTCTTTCTCTCACTGAAACAGTGAAACGTGGAGCTCTGGAATTTAAAGGTGCGATTCATTAGCGTTCAGCTTGTGAATGTTGTGTCTATGTGTGATATGGCTTAGGTAAGGCATTCAAAAGGCTTTAATATTTTCATCTTCAAAGAGACGTTTCAGGAAGAATAAGTTCAACATGTTCCAACAAGTTCAAAAAAGGGCTACTCAAATTCAAGTCACAAAAAGAAGCAGTTCAAATTAGTTCCAATTAATACAAATAAGTCAGATAAGTTGATTTCTGGTGAAAAGAACAAAGTCTAAGCTTGCATTAAATATGAATCCAAATCTGTCATTGTGCTTTCTATGATCTAAATAATGTGCACCAGGGTTTTCCCTTGCGAACTTAAGGAAATAGTTTTGGGATTTTGATCGGGTTCTCATGAATGCGTGACGAACTTTGTATGTTGGTGAAATGTGATTCAAGTTGGACAGACTCTGAACTTGATTAAACTTTGATATTATCCCTGCTAATCTCCCCCCTCCGACTTCAAATCATACTTCAATATACCCCTTCCTAGACTTCTGGGAAATGTACAATTAAGATAACATGTTATTGTTTTTGTGAGTGCCTCTCATCCTCCGCTGTTTTACAGGGTGCAACTAAAGGCAATAACCTTGCTAATGGAACCTGCCAGGATGTGTGGACAGAGTACCATGACATGGGCATTCCCGGAATCAAAGCTGTTGCAGATTATAAAGTTTACACAGCTGGTTCAATATTAGATCTACTTCATTATGTTGCCCCGAAAATGATGAGACGTGGTGATGCTCATTACTCATATGGCATAGCTGATGATCTGAATGACCCAAAATACAACCACTACAAATATTGGTCAAATCCGCTGGAAACTAGGTGGGTTGTTGGGTTCTAGTGTTGTCAAAATGATGCAGATAGGATGTGCTTCTGCTTACTTTGTTTTAATATGAATTGAGGACCAAATGTTATGCTAATTTTATAAAACCATGACGGAGAGTCTAAATTTAAAGTAGATTACATCTTGAAGCTGAAGCAAAGCAATCAATAGCTCGTGCAGGTGACAGTGCAGGGGCACTAGGTTAAAGTTGGGATATTGATAGTTTTTTTCTTTGTTGCAAAAAGAATATAAATTTGAGAACCCCAAATATTATATCTTTGAGAAGCAATTAATCAACTAAATGATTGATCAAAGCTATATATTATGAAATGACTATAAGAAAAAAATTCAAATATTTTTCGTATAATTTCAAGGTTCCTGTTATATAAAAACGTTATAATTACATATGTATAATTCCCTTAAAAGAAAGGGACACTTGGAGATGCCACATGTCGTTCTCAAGCTGACTTTGTTCTGCTTTATATATATACAATACTACTATAATATAATAATGTCTTTGGCTTTTAGTTAAGTAAAAGGTCTGTTTAATTTAATAAAATCAGAATAAAAATTATCTTTTTGTTGTGTGGGTTTTGAATTTTTTTTGCTCAATTCTTCATGTAAGTTCATTTTGATTCTAGATTCCTGTTTAATAATGCATGCAGATTGCCCAATGCCCCAGATATGGAGATTTTCTCTTTGTATGGAGTTGGAATCCCTACTGAGAGAGCCTACATATACAAGCTGAGCACAGCAGCAGATTGCTATATTCCTTTTCAGATTGATACATTGGCCGACAATGCAGATGAGTGCTCTTGTCTGAAGGGTGGGGTTTACACTGTTAATGGAGATGAAACAGTTCCTGTTCTGAGTGCCGGTTACATGTGTGCTAAAGGCTGGAAAGGAAAAACCCGGTTCAATCCCTCTGGAATGCAGACATATATAAGGGAGTATGATCATGCTCCTCCAGCAAATTTTTTGGAGGGTAGAGGCACCCAAAGCGGTGCACATGTTGATATAATGGGGAATTTTGCTTTGATTGAGGACATTATACGGGTAGCAGCAGGTGCTACAGGAGAGGAGTTGGGAGGAAATCGTGTATATTCTGACATTTTTGAGTGGTCTGAGAGAATCAACTTAGAGCTGTAGCCAACAAGGTTAGTGCACTAGAACAATTTATTTCTTATTCTTTTCATGTAAATCTTGATTCACTTTTCATATTGAATTTCAAGTGTCAAGGATAATCGGGAACTACTTATTTCTTCTGGTTGACTTTTTAAAAGTTTCAGGAATTAAGACTTTCTTGGAAGACACAAAGGCAGAAAGATGAGAAACATCAGATCTCAACCAAAAAAAAGGTTATCCATCCCTTTTGATTGTATAAAAGTTTATTGTTCTAGTGCCCAACTCCATTGCTTTCTCTATGCTAAGCTATACTATATTTATCCTCAAATAAACTTTATTCTAGGATTGGCCGTCTGTTCACACATTTTAATAATTTTCTTTGGGAAATGGAGGCTTTTTAGTAGATAATGTAGAAATCGAGTGAGAAAAGACATATAACTAAGAGAAAGAGTTAGTAGAGGGTCATACATCACATGAGATATGAAGGGAGAGTGTGAGAGATACAGAGTTAGTCGAGGAATCCACAGCACATGAGTTGGGTGGGTAAAGCTTCTTGTTTGAACAGGAAGTTTATTTGAGGACTACCCATAAAGAAAGACATGAAGTTTATTTGAGGACTACCCATAAAGAAAGACATGAAGTTTATTTGAGAAGGGAGGGAGTATATCATTGTTTGATGTTCTCATACTCTGGGATACATAAGTTCAAATAGGAATATATGTCTGCTGGTAGTACCTCTTAAAGGGTCTTACTCTGGGGAATTACCTATTAAGGGCTTAATTTCTCTTGCTTATTTTCAATTCAGTTCACATCGGTTCACTTAAGTTCCGCTCCTGACAATACTCTTACACTCACATTTTTACTATTCCTTTCAATTCAATTCAGTTCCGTCCAGTTCAGTTTGTTTCAGCTGAGCTCAAGAGAACATACCCTAAAAGGCTTGGAGGGGATAAAGCAACGAGCCATCACAGTATTTTTGAATATACAAAAAGAAGGGTTGTAACTGGAAGTTGGGCAACATTATTTTAGTTGTACAATCATACTTCTTGCCCGAGTCAGAGCCACTAGTAAATTAACCCCATAAGTTTGCCCCAACGTGAGATTAGACCCCTCAACTTACCATTATGATAATTAAACCCCATAACTTCACCTAAAGGTGAAATTTGACTCTAAACAATTTTTTTATATTTTAAATAATAAAAATACTCATTCTATTATATCCTTTTAGAATTAAAAATCCAAAATTCATAGATTATATTATACAGAGCATCTTCAGCACTGAAGTGCGTTTTGCTTGAGACCCTTTCTCAACTGCTTCCTCAAATTCTAATCACCCAGTTCTGCCATGGCCTCCGACTCTATGCAAAGGTATTTGTATTTTAGGGTTGCCATCTCAGCTCTGAATTTTTGCACTTTCGACTTTTAAGACTGTAAACGTAATCTCACTCAGTTAAATTGTATGTGAGGACGGAAAATCCATTTTTTTTGCAGCCCCATTGATATTTGCAATTGCATTCAGAGACGATTTTGGTATATGAGAGATTACAAAAAAGAATTACTGACGCAAGAGAACCACCCAATTTATTGCTTATGGAAAAACAGCAGCACAAAATGGACTTGAGATCAAGTAAAGCAATAAGAAAAAAACTTAAGTTTATACATTTTAATGGTGTCTCTGCCTTTAGGACCAAGATTACTCTTCAAAACCTCCTGTAAACCCTTAGCAGCACTGGTATTCATACAAAATGATTCTGATTTTTTGAGCAACTTTGCATTAGCGTTTAGTACTCTCAGCGACATCCTCGATTATTGCTCTTTTTACGGTACATCGGAAACTGCAGCGACGTCGAAGAAGGGAGATTGCCGGTGACGAAGAAGAGAGAGACTCAGAGTGAGTTTGAGTTTGGAGAATGCTCTGGTAAAACAAGACAGGGGTATGGGGAGAAAGAGGAGTAGAGAGGAGAAACTAGAAAGATAACGTATAATCTATTTTGTAAGTATTATTGTTTTGTATACTTGTATTTTAATTAAAAAAATACTTTGTGCTTAATGCCTTAATCTCACCTTTAGGTGAAGTTATGGGGGTATATTATCACAATGGTAAGTTCAGGGGCCTAATCTCACGTGTGGGCAAACTTAAGGGGTTACTTTACCACTTTCGCGCTTGTTATTTCTTGTTCTTGACTTCTCCTGAATTGTTCATTGATTTCCCTTCTGTTTCATTCTTGTTATCGCTTAATTCTCTTTCATCCCCTTTTCAATTCTTGTTCAACTTCCCTTACCCTCTTTCCCTTGAATTGTGAAGACGTTGGAGCTCCACCAAACCAAACCATAGCACATTTAATAAGGAAGATTGGGCACTTGTGTGAGTTAAAGATGAAAATGACGGAATAATGAACAATTAGAGAACAACGACATTCTTCTGCATCTTAAATAATTCATAACGGCCATACTTTAAGCCCTGTAATTGATTCAGAATTTCACAAAGTTCTGTTTCTTACAAGCCTTAAAATTCACAGCAAAATTGTTTGGAGAACAATAAAGGACAACGTTCACCTTTTGGGAACTATTTTTCTTCTAGGGAATCCTTTTTATACAGGGAGAGTGCCTCTTTCTAGGGAGAGGAGCTCTGCTTCTACCTTTAGGGAAATAAACTAAGAAAATTTCCTGAGGCAAGAGGTCGATAAAACCTTAAATCTTTATAACCAGCCAACTCTATCTCTGATCTTCAGTTTTTTTTCCAGCCAAATTAGCAAAGACCTTTTCATAGTCCTATCATTTGATCGCTTCTATGCCCCCCTAAGGATTAGAGTTTTCAGTCCACTGCTATCAATCTCCCCTCTTTTCCTTTTCTTCCAAGCGCACTCTGCATTGGTTAACCTCTTGTCACCAGAAAATCAGCTGTAATTGCTTGCATCCTTTTCCTCTTGCACCTGGCCTGCTCTGATCTGTCACTTGTCTTCATCTCCTCCTGCCTCTCTGCTTGAATGGTTGATTACTTGGCCTCGTTTCCAAATCTGAGTTAGGGTGGTTTTAATCTCCCATGTTTCAGGCTAGTCACTGGCACCTCTTTTTCAGTTCTTTAATTTTAGCCAAGGTATCATTCATTTGTTATTGTTGTAATCATTAGGTTTTTCTAGTAATTAGTCAGAATCTTTATTACTTCCTCCGTTTCTTTTTAACTGCAATGATTGGACATTTTTTCTCTCTACTTTATGTCAAATCGTTGCAGTTAAAAAGAAACGGAGGAAGTATATTAGTTGAATTTATAAGCATCATTTTATGGGAATTGGTTAAGAGCCAAATGTTATGTATTCAGAGAATTTTGAATTAGAACTCTGGATATTTGTTCTTCCACCATAATAGTATCTTGGGATTTGCAACACTATCAGTTTAGATCAGTGGTAAAACTTTGGGCATTTAGTTTGGAGACTTTCCTTTGTAGCTCGATTAATTGATTTCCTTTGACTTCCTTTGTTGTTTTCTCACCAAGGTTACTTGATTAATCGATTTCATTTGACTTCCTTTGTTGTTTTCTCACCAAGGCTACTTGGAACCAGTGCAAGTCTTAGGCTAGAGCTTGGGTTTCATTGTACTCTATCATCTTATTTATATTTTCTCGGACACTTTACATAATCTGGGGATGTATGGTGTTGCCCCTGGTTTTCTTTCCTTTTCAAAAGAAAAGATGGAGCCCTTTTTTCCAATTGGAAGAAGTTGGTGCCCTTATGTACTCTTATTTTTATTGTCTCAGACAATTGTACATCATCCAGGAATGTTTCTGGTTGCCCCCAGTTTTCTTACCTTATCAAAAGGAACGATGAAACCCTTTTTCCAAATTGAATGAAATTGATGCCCTTATGTAGAGAGCTAAACTAGAAAATCCAAAAAGTTGCCTGCAGTTAATGTAGCCATCCTAGTAGAGCAATGGAAGTGTATATGGTCCCTAATTACTTGTACACATCAATCTTTAAGGATATTGTTCTTAGTTGAGGGCCTTGAGGCATGTGCTTTTCTTACTTCCGTAGGTCCTTGGCTTGGTCATCAGAACTTTCTAGGCCTTGTAAGTTTTGGCTACTTGTTTTTGTGGTTTATTCTGTGTTCATATCTTCTAGTTTTTCACTCAATGAAAAGGAGGGTTAATGAGGTAAAAGGTGAGGTGAGGAAGGGGAAATAGATGAAATGGAAGCAGTGTGTAACTGCAGATAAGTAGGATGTGGAAAAAAAAGTAGTGACTGGCAGAAAAAGACAGATATGCGCCACAATACTTCTATGCCATAGGCATCCTTGGAAAATTAGCTTAACTGGTAAAGTCTGCAAGAGTTAGGATTATACAACTAAAACTATCATACAAGGTAGTTCCCCACAAAAGAAGTTCTAAAAGATAGTTTGTTGCAATCTGATCCTTTTGAAAGGTACAATGGCTTCTTGGCAAATCTTCTTTGGTGAATTGGGTATTATCTGCAGCTAGATAGCGGCTTACCAAACATCCTTAAATTAAAGGTGGCAAATGCTGAAAAACCTGAAAAGTCGATACGAAATTAGGGGTTAGTTTAAGATTTCTAACTGATTAAGTAAGTGGATTGACGCAACACGACCCACTTATTAAACGGGTTGCATTAATGAACTTTTAAACTTGACGGGCTGACGCCCACTTGATAATCTGTTAAAAGGTTATTATCAACATTATTACTGTGATTAGTAGATTCTTCTTAACTACTTGGCAATTGTTCCTCGGCTATCGTATTTGTTTATTTTGGCATGATATTCATATTTAGAAAGTGGCTCAAGTTTGTGTTTTGTCTATATATATGTTGATAAATGGGATAGTAACGGGTTGGGTGACCGATCTAATAAGCAGTTTGGGTTAGGGTTGAGGGGATTCAACCCGTTTACTTGTGAACATAACACGAAATTAACAAGACCTGGCGTGATCAATCTTGCTCTACTTGAAATAATTAACAGGAAAGTGAAAAAAGGCCCTACTTGATACGATATTTGATTTTTCCACTTTCTAACCTTGTTTAAGGTTTCTTGAAGCTTTGAGATCATAGCTGCTACTATGCACACGCCATTTAATTTTCAGTTTCCTCCTTTTACAGTGTTGGTGTTTCACCAGAGTTTGCATTCGCGATTTCAGTATGGGTTTGCTGATTTAGAACAAATAAGGATTTGTAGTTTGAGCTTGTATTTATACAGTCTTCTGGCACGAGAATTCAGCATCCCAGGTTATGCGTGCGGCTTTGCTGTGCTTGCGCTCTTCGTGTTATGTTGTGACTGAAATTTTGTTTATTCAATTCATTATGTACAGAATTTCATTTTACAAAATGGGGCCTCTTTTCTTCCCCAGTTATCCATAGGGTTTTGGTGTTGTAAATTTTACAAAATGTACATTTTAGAAACCTGGATCTGTTGATGATTCTAATTTTTTTTAAGAAGAAAGCAAGTGTAGAATTCATATCTTTTCCTTCTATTTTAAAGGAAATTTTGTGAAATCAACTTTGTAAATGTAGGAATTTGTTGATAAGCGTGTGGAAGTGTAAACTAATTCTTAGACACAGAAGTTACTCTTTATTTATTTATTTTTTGTTAATATTTTCTCATTTTAAGGACTTTTTGTAGGTAAACCCAGTTACAAGGTGAAAAACTAGTGTTAGCTTCACTGTTGAAAGAGTACTTCTTATTTTAGCAATAGATGATGAATATACAAAACCAAGTATATAATGACATTGATTAAAGCTAATAGCTTGGCCTAGTAATGATCAGAACTACTTTATTATTAATGTGTTTTGCTTAATCATCCGTCTCTTGCAGTGATGGCAACCTATATTCTAGATTCTAGAACAAGTCATTTTCTGTGCTCTTTGTGATATAGGAGTAACACCAACATGTTTGCCGACTAGGCAGCATTAAATAGTTGAATATGCCATTTTCTTTTCTTTTCTTTTTTCTGGTCTGAAAACGTTTTCTTTACTTTGATTAATATGTTTGGCCAAAAGTGACAAATAACTTAATTCACTAATCTTCGGCACAAATATTTAGATGACAAAAAAAAACCTTTGCATTTTTGTGCTCTTTACTTTTTAGGGGTCAAATTTTGGGATAATTCTACAAATGGGTACGACTTTATTGTAGCCATTACAATTTATAACATGTGGAATACTAAGGATTTTTCGGAATATTGATCGAACATATCTTCATTCTGGGAGAGTCACTGCTCGACGAGTTAAGCGAGAGAAGTCCAATTGAAAGAACACTAGGAGTCCCTGGAAGATAGAGGCAAGACAAGCCAATCTGCTAATCTTAGCCTTTTATTTCCAATATCGGATCTACACCGTTCATTGAGTTAATTTTAAATTTTATAAAATTAATTAAATTTAATAAAAATAAAATAAAACAACAACTAAGCTTTATTCCCAAAGTGATTTGGGGTCGGCTAATATGAATTGTCAACTGAAACGCGTTGCCAAAGGAGATGGCATCGACAAGAGTGATAAAAAGTTTTTAAAATGGTTTAAGTTTTAAGAACTTTTAAAAAGTTTTGAAAACAAGGTTTACACCAAAAAGTTTTAAAAGAGGTTTTCAAAAGGTTTTAATACCAACACAATTGAGAAAAACAAATAAATGCAGTAATCACACCCCTTCCTCCACATGGATACTGCCCCTCCACCCACTTGTATCCAACGCCAAGCTCTCCTCAATCCCAAATAGCCTCATATCACTTTCAATTACCTTAATCCAAGTCATCTTAGGTCTTCCCCTACTCCTTACAATTTGGTTACTCCTCCAATCTTCAATTCTTCTCACCGGTGCATCACCTGATCTCCTTTTCACATGACCAAACCATCTTAACCGATTCTCCCTCATCTTTTCTTCAATGGATGCAACTCCAACTTTTTCCCGATTCACCTCATTTCTTAATCGGTCCTTCCTTGTGTAGCCACACATCCACCGCAACATACGCATCTCCGCCACGTTCATCTTATGAACGTGGCATTGTTTCACCGCCCAACATTCGGTGTCATATAATAAAGCAGGCCTAATTGCCGTACGGTAGAACTTTCCCTTCAATCTTTGGGGAATGCCAGAATCACAAAGGAACCCGATGGCGCTTTTCCACTTTAACCAACCCGCGTAATTCTATGAGCCACGTCTCCATCCAGTTCCCCATCCTTTTGGAGAACGGATCCAAGGTAACGGAAGATGTTCGATCCTTGAACCACTTTGCTATCCAAAGTGACCGCCCCTGCCTCGTTGCTTGTAACCCCACTGAACTTGCACTCCATATACTCCGTCTTACTTCTGCTCAATCTAAAACCACGGGCTTCTAATGTATCCCTCCACAATTCCATCTTACTTTCAACACCTTCCTTTGTCTCATCAATCAACACAATATCATCCACAAACATCATACACCACGGTATATCATCTTGAATTGACCTCGTTAGTTCGTCCATCACTAAAGCAAAGAGAAAGGGGCTAAGTGCAGAACCTTGATGCACTCCGATCGTAATAGGGAACTCTTCTGTCCTCCCCACCGTAGTCCGCAGACTCGTAGTTGCCCCCTCATACATATCCTTGATGATATCTATATATTTTTGTGGAACACCTTTATTTGCCAACGCCCACCAAAGTATTTCTCTTGGTACCCTATCTATGCCTTCTCCAAATCAATGAAAACCATATGTAGATCCTTCTTCCTACCACGGTAATGTTTCATTGTCTGTCTCATGAGGTGGATGGCCTCTATAGTCGATCTTCCTGGCATAAATCCAAATTGGTTCTCCGATATCTTCACATGTTTCCTAAGTCTTTGCTCAATCACTCGTTCCCATAGTTTCATCGTATGACTCATTAGTGTGATTCCTCTGTAGTTGGTACAATCTTGTACATCGCCTTTGTTCTTATACAAAGGAACCAAATTACTCTTCCTCCACTCGAATGGCATTTTGTTGTGTCTCCAAATCATGTTGAAAAATGTTGTCAGTCATTCGATTCCTCTCCCCCTAAACACCTCCAAACTTCGATTGATATGCCATCTGGCCCCGTAGCTTTCTTCAATCCCATCTTTTTCCATATTAATAAAAATAAAATATATATTAAAATTTTCCATATTCTTTTTCCATCCTCTTCTTCCCTGTACTTCTTTCCCCCTCAGTCGACAATGTCATGTGTAAGTGATGAAATTTAATTTAATGTTTTCGGAATTAATCTACGTCTAAGCATTAACGTTTGTCTTTGTTCTTTTTAACTGGAGGGAAGTACAAGGAAGGATAATCGTGACTTCAATGACGGAAAATCTATTTTTTTTTTGCCTTTGTGTCTTCCAAGAAAGTCTTAATTCCCTTTTAATTTGTTCTTTTTAACTGGAGGGAAGTACAAGGAAGGATAACCTTGACTTCAATGACGGAAAATCTATTTTTTTTCTTGGCAAAATCTAACTTCATAACTTTGTCTTTGTGCTTGAAGAAAAAGGAAAACTTCCCTAACAATTACATGATTCTTTGATTTGATGTAAAAAGGGGAAACTACTTTCTTTACCGATACCCGTATAGGAGTATGATGAATATATACTATGTTATGATCTAATTTGTTAATTCATATTACGATGCAGTTTCCATTTCTTTTGCATCTAATTTTTTTTCATGGGTTAAATAAATGGATGGACAAGATTACTCCTCAAAATTGAAAGCTGGGGTTTAAGATTATTATAGTGGCTGCATTTTTTAGTAGATGCTGAATAACCTTCCCAAATTTTATAAATAAGTATTTGTGAAAACGTTAATGGTAAAATATGTATTACACCACTAGCTATGTGTATTTCAGATGCTATACACATGCACATTCATTCAATTTGGTTACAATTATAATTTACATGCATATTGTGGTAAGAGACAAGGATAACTGAAGGAGAAAGTTAGTTGTATGGAAATATAAGGAAAACGACAGAGTTGTGTCTTTTTCATTAAGAAAGAAGGAATTGTACTTCACCATTTTTTGTATAATTTTTTTTACATTACCACCTTAAAGAATTTTTTTACAGATTGCTTTTGTGCAAAAGTTTTGTATTCTACCAAACTGAGTATGTTTAGTGAGGCTTTCAACTCATGCTACTTTTTAATTCCCTCCATTTCTTTTTCCTCTTCCTATTTCTCACTCCTCTCTATCACTTCTCTCTTTCTCTTCACTTGTTTGCTCAAAAGTTCCAAAATTGCTCCCATTTCTCACTCCTCTATATTACTTCTCTCTTCCTATATTCCTCTTCCTCTTCCTCCACTTGTCTTGTAAATTTGGCGAAAAATTGTAGTTGTGCGTGAGGGATTATTTCAAGGCAACGTTTAAATGCTTACAATACTATTTATCACAATTAAGCATTGACAAATATGCCAATTAGTTTCTTAGGTACAATTAAATTAAACATTGGAAGAGTAAAGCATAAAAAAATCGAGTTTGTTCATGAATATATATGAACGTATATGAATTTATTTGAAATTCCAATTGATGGCCCGTATGTTTTTTATATTCCCAACGGTAGAGATGTTTGAAAATCTTTCTAATCGTTAGATCTTCTTTACAAATTATTCCCAAAAAAAGCCTTAATTATGAATCTCCATTAGTTGACCATTAAGTCAAATATAATCGTTCTCGCAAATCAAGACATTTACTCGCACTCAAAAGAAGACATTTCGGGTCATTATTTACCATCTTCGACCTCAAAATCAATTTTTAAAGGCTAAACTTGACCCTCTAAACTTAAACCAATTAATTTTCTCAGGATGCAAAGTGTTACGTTCCCTGACACACAAAAATGAAGCGCTCTTTTGCATGCAAAACGAGACATTTTTAGACTTTTTTGTTAATTTCGACCTCACAACTGACCCTTAAGGGCTTAACTGACCCCTTAAATGTAAATTGAACAATTTCCGAGCAAATAAATTGAGGTGCACACAACCAAGATTGACCACTTGACGGATCACTAACAGAATTAACTCATTAAGGTTATTTTTGGGAATAGTATGTAAAGTAGGGCTAGTATGGGAAACTTTTTTAAAAAATTCCACCACTAAGAATGTAAAAACCTAAAGGGCCACCAATGGAAATTACCCCTATCTTATTCATGATGAAACTCTTTTGTAAATTTGAACTCCAAAGTTAACTAAACTCGGCTCATTCATTAGATAAACCTAAAGAAATAAGCAGAGCCTGAGCCCAATACATTCACCAAGAGTCTCAAATCATCTACGCTCTTACCCCCACCTAATTCACCAAACTGGCTCACAAATCGTCTCCCCTGATAAAACTCGTTAACACATTGTAGTTATGCACAAGATACACTCTCGTTTATTGCAAGACTTCAATTTGCAACGCAATACCATTTTTTAAAACATCTATATATATATATTAAAAAGCGTAAGCAAGCGTTGCTATCCACCACGTGTCACCATCCCTCTTTGAATAGCATTTTAGCCAACAACATTCTCATATACTAAAAAAATATTAATGTGAAGATTCGAACCCCAACCTCGTGTATGGAATGAATAGCTCCAACTACTATGCCACCATATTATTATTGATGCTTCTATCAACAACAATGATGATATATAATGAAAACCAAGAGTTAAATCGTCTAAATGAGATGATTTATATTTTTTCTTAAATGATATCTTCCAAGCTAGATTACATTAGTTATCGCTAGCAAATAACCCAAGCATCGTCGGGGACTAATTTTAGTTATGTCCTAAAAAACTATTGGATAATGATATATGCAACCTTTGAGGGTTACATATATACATTTAATTAATTACCTAAATGGGTATTAATTTACGAATGCATGCCAAGATTGTAATGCCCTAGATTTTGGAGTATTTATTTTAAGTATCAAAATATTTATTTTTTAAAATACATATTTTAAGCAAAGAGTATTTTAGTAATTTCAGTTATTTAAAATTATTTTGGTGGGATTATGGCGCCAAACTTGAATTGTTAAACTTATTATTTAAATCCTAGTCACCATATTTATTTAATGAGTTTTAAGCAATTAATGTTTTTATAGTTGGGTTTTGCAAAAAAAAAAAAAAATGCCATGATGGCCGGCCACCACGGTTAAGGGGAGGGGTTTGATTTTCTTAAATATTCTAATTATTATATACTACCCCGTTTGTTTTAGATTTTTAAACTTTCTAGTTTTAAACGTTTGTTTTTAATGGTTACACTTTCACTATATTTTTGGTAAACTTTCACATCTTTATTTTCAATTTTCCATACTTTTGGAACCCACTTATCCTTTTGTTTTCCCATTAAATATCCAATCACCCACACTTTTTGTTTTTACAATCTTATCTCGCATACTTTATCTATTCCCAAATAACTTTTTCAATTTCTCAAACAATCATTGCATAGAATTCATAAATTTTCTTGTTTATCCTCCAAAGCAAACTGTAACAATTAAAACAAACGAAAGGAGTAGGTTAAAAATCTAAGTATAAATCTCCTAATTATTGTATAGGCTACAGTCTTGGTATATATCATACATTTTAACTCGCTAATATCTGCATTTGTAATTTTGTATCATTCAATTAAGATATAACTGTGAAATATGTTTATTGTAAATATGAAATATTTGGTTCAATAAATTTCATTTTATTAATAGTTACGAATAATGATTAATTTTTATAATATCATAATTATTTAATATCATCTTTTTCTAGTATCGTCTTATATTTATAATCTTACTATAGCAATAAAGAATAAGATTATAATGAGTATTGAATATTTAATAATGTATCCTTAAATAATTTTGATCAATGATTAATTTTATATTATCGTAATTTATTATTATCTATTTTCTATTATCGTCATTTTTAAACTTTTGGATGGTAAAAATGTGAATGAATTAGTTATATTATGATAAAATTTTTGGATTGGATGGGGGGGTTTGAAAACTTTAATTTAGCTTGATAATCATAGTAAAATTCTCAAGAATCAGCTGCCTACGTATCCCGAAGGAATCAAAGCCTACATAGTTATTTGTATACATTGATTTCTAGATGAATTCATAGATTGCAAACAGCGGCGGAGTCAAGATTCGTATATTGAGGGGGATGAAATTCTTATGTTGTTTAAATTTATTTAGTTGTGAGGTCTAATATCACAAAAGTTAGAGATAAAAAAAAGTTGCATATTAAGTAGTCTAAGGATTTGAACCGTTGACCACCAACATATTCCTCCACAACAACATGCAAATTACCACTTGAGATACAATCAAATCCAAGAATAGATATACATATCTAATATGTAACTTCACCCAAGAGGGGGCCATCGCCCCCACCAGCCCCCCTTTGGCTCCGCCCCTGATTGCAAATGATTTTTTTGGGGTTGTGTGCTATCTTTTTAAATAATTTTCTTCTTCTTTTTTATCTTCTGCCATTGGAAGTTTTCCACTCCTACTTGGGCCCATCCCACTGGCAACTTGTTCCCCATCCGATCCAGATTCTAATGTCAATCTCATCCTTAGATCATCATCATCATCCAGTTGCATACCTTGTGTTCTCTTTTCAGCTTGATCTCAATCCTTCTTGCAAACACAAATTTCGATGCTTTCGAGGGAGAGTCGAGATCTTTTTTCATCTAGAACTCTTCTGCACTAGACGTTAATTAGGAAGAAATTGTTGAGGCAGGGACTGCAAGTACATCCCGGACAATCCTTGACAGTATTGGAAACTGCTGCTCATGTTGCTTCCACCATCACAATATTTCAAGGTTCTCATCCGTTTCGAATTGATAAGAATAATACTCGTTCAGTTGCGAATATGACGATGATGAAAATGATGTAGTAGTCTCATTTTTTATTTCTTCAAAATCTTGGAAATGATAGGATCAAACCTACCTTTTGATGACTTGCCAATATCACCATCATAGCATCCCTCGGGGTTCAGTATGGAAGCATAGAAATCAAATAGTTTTTCTAAAACACTTTTGCACAAGTTTTAATATACAAATCAACATCATATTTGATACCCAAACAACTGTAGTAAAAGTCCAACAATCTCTTCAAGCCTTCCGTCTTAACCGCTGGGTCAAGTAATGCAGCCAACCCATAAATCACAGGAAATTCATAGAAATATTTATACCTCTTTGCCTTCATACTGCACAAAACAGTGTTAATAGTAGGAACATCGATACTAATGTCAATAGCATTAACAATCTTAATGCACTCAGTAATGACTAAATGAACACAGGGTTGATAAACAAAAGATAGACATTAGTAGCATGATTTAAGCTTTTCAAAACATCGCGAATAAGAATAGCGATGCTCCATTGGTCATCGGTAATCAAACACTTAGAGTCCATTTGTGCCTATTGTAGAAAATAGTGAGAACTTCATGGTTTTATAGCTTGGTTAAATAACATGAAAGTGGAATTTTATCGCGTTGGAGTGTCAATACTCCACTAGCGCTTCTTCCGTCTTCTCTCTTTGCATAGGGTCATATACCATCTCTTAACACTCCTTGTTACTCTAATCCATCTAGTAACAGTTCTAATGGGGTCAAGTAATGGTTGTAACTTAATCACCCTCTTGGACAGAAAGGTTTAGGATATGGGCACAACAATGAACATGAAGTAATTCACTGCCCAAAAGTAGGGGCAACTCAGGTCCTGTTTCAAAATTTCTATGGCTTTCGTGTTAGCGGTTGTATTATCAAGAGGCAAAGCAAAAGTTTTCCGAGTTAAATGAAAATTTTCGGTTCAGGTGGGTCACGCGAGTTGGGCTGGGTGGGTGGTTTGTGGGGGTAACGGGTGGGCTGGGTGGTCTGGGTAGTTAGTGTTGCTGGTGGGCTGGGTGGGCTGGGTGGTTAGGGCAGGTGGACTGGACTGGGTGATTTAGTGGGCGGTTAGATGCGGTTGGTTGGGCGGTTACTATCGATTGAGTTATAACAACCGAGCCCGGTGCGGATTTTCCTTTTTCACGGGTTGAACGGGGCTGGATAACGGGTTAGACGGGCCTGATCCACGAGGCCCCAGAGACGGCCTATGGGTGGACTGGGCTGACCCGACCCATATGCCACCTCTACATGGGACCATGAATAGAAGTCTATGGGGGTATTTGACAATTGGCTGGTGGCTTATGACTTTTTCTTGTGTCTGGTTTGACCGACTATTTTTAGTAGCTTGTTTGATTGACCCTGTAATTATTAGTTGTTTTAAGTACAAAATAAAAGCAAAAACCAATAGCTAATACAAAAAAGCGGTGAAAGCAACTTTTACTTTGCTAAACCATCGACTATTCCACCACTCCAAAAGCCGTTATCAAACACTTTTTCCGGTCTAATTGACTACATATAAAAAACAAAATCCAATAAAAAAAGTCATCCAAAAATCATTTACCAAACACCCTTTATATTAAAAAATTAGACCAATATGATATTTAAATAATTGAGACAAGTTTAAAAAGATCGGATAAAGAATGAGCCCTTTTTACTCAAATTTTCAAATGTTCAACAAAAAAACCCATCATAATTTTAAAAAAATGGTTAGAAGGTGGGAATTAAGGATAAGAATAGGAAGAGTAAGAATATAGCGGGACCTTTGAAAATGATAAAGAAAAGACGTTAATGACATTGGGAAAAGACAAAGATGGGGTAAAAACAAATGCAACAGTGCTCTCTTTACTTTACTTGCTTCTCTCTTACTATACAAATACAAATACAAATACAATGGTGGCCTATACTGTAGTGGTGCCTTAGTGGTTAGTGCAAAAAACCACTCTCTCTCTCTCTCTCTCTCTCAGTCTTTCTCTTTCTGTCATTTTTGGATTATTTTAAAGTACTTCACTTTCATCAGTTAGTAATTGGGGCAGTATCATTTATGGGTCTTCCCTCTTTCCCTAAGCTAAATCCAATACAACACACACATAACATAACATAACATAACATAACATAACATATTCAATCAATTCCTAAAAAAAAAGTATTAATTTTTTTAAAAAATAAATTTTGCAGAAAGAGAAATGGGATTGGGGGTTTCAAGGGGGGAAACATGCCCAACTTGAACCCAGCACCTCTTTTCTTTGCTTCCCTTCTTCAGATCCCAAAGGTACCCTCTTTCTCTCTCTCTCTCTCTCTCTCTCTCTCTCTCTCTCTCTCTCTCTCTCTTCTTCTCTTGCTTTTACTTTTTTCTTTTCTTTTACTAAATTTTAGTAATTTCTTCTTTTACTTCCATTGATGTGTTCTTGTACTTTCCCTTTTCTTCTCTTTTGGGTATTTGTTACTCTTACTTTTTAAAGGTTTCTATAAGGCAAAAGCTAACGAGCGACCTCTCGGATGGATATATTACTGCATGTGGAGTTTTATGAGATCATTTGATGATGTTACTACTACTGTTGACTGTTGTTATTGAACAAGAAAGGGAAAGTTTTTTTCTTTGTTGCTAAATGAAGTATCTTGTTTTTTGTGCCTGGTATGTGTTGTTCTGCCATTGGTGGGTTTTCTGCTCCTAGAAATTTCCATATTAGGTGTGATTTTTTTTAGATGTTACCTTTTGTGGGTTTGTTTTTGTTGATATTTATGTGATGTATCCAATGTGTTTTTTCCTCTTTTGTTCTTTTTTTTTATTATTGTTTATTATATATTTTCATCCCATTTTGGAATATGTTTGTTGGGTTTTTTGTTTTTGTTTTTTGAGTTTGATGACCATTTTCTTCCAAAGTCATAGGGGGTTGAGTTTATGTCAAGGGATTGGTTGAGAGAAATTAACAAAGATAGTACTAGTTGTCAATTCTCATTCTTTTTAGGGTCTTTTTATGGTGTATTCTGATTGGGCTTATGTTTTGTACGGCTTTTTTCTCTTTTTTGAAGCTGCATTCTCTTCCCACCAATTTAGGTAAGGAAGAATTTCATATCTTGTGCCATATCATGTTTTTGGGTTGTATATATTTGCGCTCTTCTTGCATGCAAATTTAGCATTCATCTTAGTAGTATGCTCTCACTTGCAATGCCTAAACTTAACTTGCGTTGCGTCTGACGGCTTGGTGACCGGAGGGCTTGCCTTCTCTGTCTTTTGTCTGCGAGGTAAACTGTTGTGTGTTTCCTTTAAGTATTATGGTCTTACTACCTTAAGGGTTCATTTGGTACAAAGGCATTTATAGCAATGGAAATTTGGTAATGCATTTTTGTATAATCTAGCTTGGATTTTCCATTGTGAATGCCTATGTGCACTGTCTTATGTGACTTTCACATTCATTTTCTTGATGATTTTTTGGTTTACCCAAGAGAGATATGATGTATCTTCTTATATATCCAATATGAATGAAGAGCCTCATGCCGTACTCAAGCTTGTATGCTCATTTCCCTGAAAGAAATTGCAATATGTTGTTGAGAAAGCTAATACTATTTTGGGTTGATTCTGTTAAATTTGGATGTTGTTGATAGGATGATAACTAATTGAAATATATCACTGTTCTTCTTAACTAAGTGTTTTCAACCTGCATTGAATGAACCTCTTGTAGGTAGCTATAAGTGAGGCAACATGATTTTTAAGGGAGTGAGGTGTATTCAATTAATGAATGCCACAGTACTCCTCTAAATTGGTGCAGAGGCGGTGAGGCGGTTGAGATGTTATAGGAAAGTACCTTGAAATGGATTGAATTTCGTTTTAAAAAAGAGCTGATAGATTTCTGTTTTTTTCGATTCTATTGAGGTTTGTTTTGGTGGAAATTTTGCACAATACTTGTTTCCATGCCATTATTTCTTTGTTCAATATATGGTAATGAAGATTGTAGGGTAATTGATCACGAATAAAGAAGATATCTAAAACTTGTGTGAAGATCTTGTATGATCATTGTTGTCCATTATTATCACTACTAGTCTAGTACTACTATGTATTATGGCTATTAATGATTGCTATTGTTTATGTTAGTAAATTTTCCTTTATCATATGGTTGTGAGTTGTGTTCCTTCCTGGACTATTTCTGCTATTATTACTACTTTGAGCTTATTACTTGATGTTGCAAAGATGCTCGCTCAAAAATTCCATCTGATTTTGTCATATGAAAGGTTGCATAGGCCTTGCTTCTAGTGCTATAGCACATTCACATTAACCTTTTAGTGCAATATGCAACTTATAGCGTTTGATTTTTCATTGTTATTTAACAAGTTTCCGAATTGTGGTATTAGATTCATTAGTTTTTTTTGTTGTTGATTAAGTAGGGGAATTTATTCACTTCAATTTTTAGGGAAGTTTTAGTTCTTGACTTAATCCTATATGTCTCAGTATATTGTTGCCCCTTGATTTTGTGTACGTGTTATGATTTTGGCTTCAGCTTTGATTTTGCCTGATCTTCAGAGCAGTGTATCTTTGTGTCGTTAGACTATCCATCCACCCTTTACATTGATATGGTATCTTAACAAAACATCATGTTATGCTACATACAAACTGATTTAATTGTTCTATCTCTACGCAGATAATTTGGTAGATCGCTGGTTCTGGACCTTCTGGTTAAAGGATTGCAAAGAACTTGCACTTTTGTGTGGCAAACCTACCAGCTGCAGAACTGTGCAAAAATATAACCTTACTCAGTTTTTCTTTCGGTTTGAATTAGTTTATCGAAATGGCTCACTCATATGTCAATTGTCCTCCACTTTGGAATTCAAACGACCAACGAATCTCCGAATCTTTTACAAAGAACTTAAGCTTGAAAGTGGATTCTCCTCCACAACTTCATCTTAATGCAAGATCGTTGGGCTTTCATTTGCAAGATCAAGACTCTTCTTCGAGCCAATCAACTCATTCCAACCATGAAGTGACTGCTAATGCCGGGACCAACTCTCAGGACCAATGCATGTCATCAGAATCTGGTATATTTTGTTACAATCCCTTTCTTTTCCTTTCTGTTTTATTGCATGATGATGACAACTTTTGGTGATTTCATATTTAGCTATCAAAGTGGTACATATGATGCTTGAGCTAAAAAGCTTAATATTTTATCAGCTTAGCAACTCTTTTGGAGTGTTTGGTTGGGAGGAAAATATTTTCCTGGAAAGTGGTCCTAAACAATTGTATTACCATTTACCCCTTGAATTGTCTTCCATCAAAAATGTTTTTGAGCATAATAGAGTAATTTTTACTAGCTTAGTATCTTGTATAGATTGTGTTTGATTGAGAATATTAACTAGAGAAGTGGTTCTCTCATTCTCCTTTGTTGGTTTGTATAGGGTGGAAGATGTTCCCCGAATGATAGAGAATATGCTCCTTCCTAAAGGAAGGATTGCCACATGTTTCTATGTATTCCTTATCTTCGTCTTTCTCTTCACCCATCTATCCTCTCCCCTTTCTTTTCATTTTTCTCTCCACTTCTCTTGCAAGGAGCCAAAAAAAGGAAACTATTTAACAATTGTATTTTCCCTTGAAACATTATTTTCATCAAAGATATTCTTTCGTCCAACCAAACAAAGCCTTAATGATTTTATTTAGAAGGTCATCAAGCTTTGTAGAGTTTAACATTTGTGACATCATCATGCCTTTCCTTCCTTTCAGGTCAAGAAGTTAGTTGTGGCAAGAAAATAGGTCAAGTGAAGCCAGTTTATTTAATGGGTCATCCAGAAGCTGCCTACAATGCAGGTCAAATCGACTACGGCCATGCAATGGTAATTTATTGGCTGATTTTCTACCCTCCTTTTTGTGCTCGTCTTTTATCTGCTTTTGATTGAAAGATTCTGAGAACACTCCTGAACTTTAGCAGGCATGCATGCCATATCCTTGTGGCGATCCCTACTACAATGGGTTATTAACTGCATATGGAACAACACCTATTGTAAGTCTCTCTTAAACTCCTTTAGTTGCATATATTTGTTGTTATATGTGGTGCATGTTTGTCTCAAGTCATGGGAAAGGAATAGAATCAAATAAAGGGGAGGAATGGTAGCAATACTTGTTACCTTTATTGGATGTTGACGGCATAATGGAAAGGAAACATGATTGAGGAGCACAACGTTGTGGGTTATCATAGGTTGAGGTCGGTTATTCTAGGTAAAGACGTAATTTTATATTATGGTCGAACTCCGCCGCAATGGCCGGTATGTAACATGATTGGAGCTTGCCGAACAGTATTACCCGCGTTCTCGAGGACCTTCAGTTACCAATAAATGTGACCATTTCTTGATACCATGAAAGAAGATGGATCCTTGAATAATTAATTTACAAGCTAAGTATATATACTAGGGATTCCTAACAACTTTAAATATTAGCATATTTACATTTATATATTCTATCAAATATCAAGGCCATTATAATCAATATGAGGCTGTTATAACTTACCAATGACTTGAAATGATGTCTAAATAAAATTCACTTCGTGTCATCGGCAACACTGCCATAAATTAAATTTGTTCTCTTGAATAAGATGTTTCCATTTCCAACACTTAAATTCTCACACCTAAGAATTAAGATGTTTGCGAAGTCTGCAATCCTGCACATACTTTGACACTGGTTTAGAGCATTCAAAAGTATGGACACCTCTCTGCAAGGAAGTATAGCGGATACAACAAATACTATATTCCTTAGGAAATGAGCATAGTGACCACATCTAGGATTCTGAATAGGATGTATAACTAGTTTTCAGGTGGTTTTTTACCTTTTGGAAAACTACCTATGCCATGGGATATTATACCCCATTCGTGTCCAGTAATAGGAAGGATAATGGATAATAAGAAAAGATGTTAAGGCATCAAGGATATGATGAATTGTAAGTGAGAAAAAAGTAATGTGCTAGTAATTTGAAGAGAGATGTAGAGAACTTTCCAACATATTCTCGACAAACAAGATTTATCTCTTATATATTTTTTCATAAACATAAGAAACGATATTTTATCTTTGGGATTTACTTGAGGATAATTTCTTCTCTTTTACCTTGGATTAACTAAGATCCAGCCCCATATGATGGGTATAACAACTGCAAGAGTCCCATTGCCTCTTGATATATCTGAAGATGAACCCATCTATGTCAATGCCAAACAATACCACGGGATTCTCAGAAGGCGACAGTCAAGAGCAAAGATGGAGGCCCAAAACAAGCTCGTCAAAATCCGCAAGGTACATTTTATCCCCTGATTAGAAGCGTTATTACTATCATGTAAGTGACTCTTGAATATGCTAAATTTGACGACATTCTTCGCAGCTGTATTTGTGGTATAAGCAGCACATTAATGGACTCGGTTATGTCAATAGAAACAATTGTATGCTTAGTTTATTCACAGCATGAATCATTTATATATGTGGTTTCTAGTGCCTATGTATAATGTTCTTATTGCATAAGTGGAAGCCTTAAACCAATGTAATTTATATCTTTGCACCAAAAATGATGATCTATGTGAAAATAGAGTAATGGTTAATATATAAACACCATTAAATGGAGTTTTTCTTTGTTTTCACAGCCGTATCTTCACGAGTCAAGGCATATTCATGCACTGAACAGGGTCAGAGGATCAGGTGGCCGTTTCCTTAGCACAAAGAAGCAGCAACAATCTGGCTCAACTTCTGCAAACCGAAACCTTTCAATATCTAATGCATCTGGCTGTATTGGTAATAACAGCATGGTATTTGAACCCCATCAGTCACAATGCATCACCAGTAGCACTTCAACTGCCTCTGGTAATGCCTTCTTTCAGCATCAAGAGAGTGGGTTTCTGGGGATCTCTTCTTCACACACAGGTGGAGCTGTGCAACGCAATGGAGGTTTTATACACAACCAGAACCAGCATCAGGCTCCAGTGGTCCGCTGAAGTTGGTAGGAGAAACCAACTCATTGCGGATCGGGCAACTCATCCTTGGCTTATTAAATATTCGCTGTTGTATCAGCCACATGGCTGTTTAAATATCCTAGTAAATTAAATGGAGTCACTTAGCTCTGTATTAAACTTTCCATGTTTAGTATCCAGATTCCAAACCTTCGATGGTGATGTTACATGGTACATTGTCAGTACTGTTAAACTGGTAAATTTCATGCATTTTGGACGCTTGTGTGTAATTATTGAGTATGAAAAAAATACTGTACTATTTAGTTTCCTCTCATTTGAAATATAAAAGGCCGTTTTAGCAAGCTCTTATTATCCAAAGTTTATTCCATTTTAGCAAGCTCTCAAACCTCCAGCTTTGTGAAAACCTTCCTGAACCAATACGTCTGACTTACAAGGGGACGACCAACGAATGACTCAAGAATCTGTCAAAGGAGATGAATGAAATGGAAATCCGCCACTTTGATGTTCTGCAACAATGTGGTGTTTTCACATTGATTACAATTTTGTTTATGCAGTTGTGAATTTTTGGAAAGTTGAACATCAGTGTCTTTGCTTTGGTAAGCATGAATTGACCCCTTGGAGAATTTAGTGAATTATTAAACGGCCTTCTAAAATCATTGTGTACGAAGGATTAACCTCAACTTAAGTCTAAAATGATCCTCCCTCCTATGTGACCCTTAAATTTCGTAGGATTATTTCCTTAACTTGTAATATTATAGGGTTGATTATCTTTAATGGGTATCGGATGCCACTATTAGCCCAAAGGTCCTTGATAGGAATAGCTGTTCGGAGATGTCCTTTGAAATAGAATCAAAGGTTGGTAATACGAAATTTCTCAACAATGTTTGGGAGATGTACACTATCAAGTTTGTTTTGACATCTATGCTTTGTATTCTGTACACTATCAAGTTTGTTTTGACATCTATGCTTTGTATTCTGTACACTATCAAGTTTCTCAGGTCTTTGCTAGCGGCTTTGTCACTAATGAGTTCAAACTTTGACATCTCCCAAACCTTTGTTCCAACAAGGTGTCAAAAGCCAAAAAGACCTCCTTTTGTCCCCCTTTAGAAACTCCATATCAATATCTGATAAACACGTGATAAAAAATTTACTGTACGAATTGAACATATGTATCCTAAAATTTAAAGAGAATTCATGTCATCAAAAAGCTCAAAAATTTACTTCTCAAGATTTCCATGTTTAGAATACACAATTGCAATTACAATACAGTAGAATTATCTCCAAGGTAAACAAACATGTTCTAGAAGGGTGGGATTATAAACGTGCTAGATGACCATAATTTCACCATCCATATTTAGCTTGTGTTTCAGCTTTAGTAAGAAATCCTTTAGCACGTCGTTCTGCAAACTCTGCTTCCTTTTGCCTCATATCAAAGTACAACGAACCAATTTGATGCTTTCGTTTATGTGCCTTAGACGGTTTCCCCTTTGTTGAAGCCGGCTACAAAATAAGGGGAAAAATGTCAGCAACAGATGATGTAATCAAACACGCGGTGACTGAGGTATATCAGGCAAGCATGATACATGAATTCAACAAAAATACCCACATAACATACCGACACTAGCAGGACCTAGCAGATCAGAGTTATAACATGCCGGTACATGTGGCTCTGGCACTTTTTCAAGAGAAGCAGATGCCACTGCAGCAAGATGTACATGCATAGTTGTCATGATATCAAGATTATGTTCTCTCCCTAAGTTAAGATGTCAGAATTTTGCACCACAAAAAAAATAAATTGTCATAGGTTTGAAAAGTTGACAAATGGAGTAGGGCTTATAATGCTAAAATTTAGCATATACACAACTGATGCAATCTATACTCCGCATACAAACTGATACCTCCCGAATTCGTAAGCCTCTCAGTCTCATCCAACATTATGTTTGTTTAATGTGCACATACTAATGAATTCCTAATTACTAAGCCCTGTATGGCAAACTTCTACTTTTTTTATGTGATAGTTGATAGCATTCAAAGGCAAAATTTTAAGGTTTACTGGAGATTTTTTACGCTTTCCCCAACATTATTTTCTCTACACATGCAGTTGTTAGAAAAAATAACATTACATGGCAAGTCACTGCCAATTTATAAGGTCCAATTTATTTCAGTTCCCCACTTTGGGATCATTCACATCTCACCCCATTTTAAGTATCACCAGTGCCATTCACACCTAGCGACACAGTCTGCCCACCCACCCACCTAACCACCTTCATCCCTCCCATGGCAGCACCACAGCCCCAACGCATTTCTACCTCTGACGTTCCTCTACCAACACCACAAAGCTGCCCCCTGCTTTTATAGGCACCCACTACCACCACCCCCACTCCCCCCCAATGAAAAGTCACCACACCCAGTCCCCACAATCTGTCCCTCTATCAACCTGGAGCCAAAGTCTTAACCCTCACATTAAACCACCATGACCTCAAGCCCCTTCAAGTCAAAAAACAACACCACAATTTCCAGCCCTCACCTTTTTCTGTTTGAATTTGACCATGGGTTCGAAATTTGACTGCCAGAAAGCAATAACCTCAATCACTAAAGCTACTATAGCCTTGATGGAGGAAGAGGATGCTGGCAACGACAGCATAGTTAGCCTCCAAGTGAAGAGAAGGGAGCTGATGATGGGTGGTGGAGACGAGGGACAATGGATGAGCCAGGAGAGAAGAAGGGAGAAAGGAATGGTGAAAAAGATACTAGATGACAGTGCTGCGGTCGCAATGAGAAGGGAGGTTGGCCTCTAATAGGTTATATGAGTCACGTTTAAATTCTTACTACCACCAGGGATGTGTCAAATAACATGCTCCGCCAGTAGTTATACAGTACAACATTGATCTTCGACATGCCCAGACGAACTACACAGTACAAAGATTGGTCAAGGAGCAGTAGTGCAGTACAAACAGTTCAACCAGAAAAGACTTCAAAATACTTTATGAGCAACAACTCCAGAATCCCAATTTGAAAAGGCCAAAAAGTAAAACAGTATCACTCACTACCAATTCATCCAACTTCATCTGAAGATAAGGACCAGTTGAAAACAGAAATGCAGAACGAAGGGCTTTTAGTCATGCACACTAACTAAGGACCAAAGTATAACAGTATCACTCACTTCCAATTCATCCAACTTCATCTGAAGATATGGACCAGTTGAAAATAGAAATGCAGGCAACGAAGGGCTTTTAGTCATGCAACAGGTTACTATGTGCTCCTAATTAACCTCAGACCCAAATAATATCTTTCTGTTCCTCTTCAAAATAAAATACGATCAGAGCTTAAAGATCAAATATAATATATAAGTTACGATCCAATTTTCCGAGATAGTAAATCTTTTACTCCACTTGAAATGTATAGGAGAGAAACTAAGATGCTCGTAAAAATGAGAAAGAAATAAATTGAATTTTCTATTAGCAGAAACCTCGTCGCTGAACCACCCTTAGATGCATATTTCACTAATGGCCTATGATTTTTTGATGAGCTATGTCCCACATCCCCTGGGTAAATTCCTTAATTACTCGCTTAGCCTTTCAAGGCACACTGCACACTAACTAGAGTCTTAAAGAAACAGCTGTTGCGTAATGAGTAATCGCTGGAAGGATGAGGGATATGTCAAACACATTGTTTTCCTCCTAACTCTCTAGATTGCTCTAAGGTAAAATTGTTATTGGTATTTGATCGTGAAACAGAAGCTCTGAAGCTTCTAATCTTGACCAAGTATGTTATGAGCAAATAGCCAAATGACAAAAAATGCTCAAATTATTCCCAAACAAGATTTTTTTCCCACTTGGTATAGAATCTATAGAAGAAAAATGGTAAATAGAGGTAGAACCATGACAAGCAAATCTGTTAAATGCCGTTAAAACCTTAGGGGTATCGTCGTAGATCTTTCAGCCTTTTTACGGTGACAAATAAATGACAAGGTTGACACAATAAGTTTATCATGCCCAGATATCAAACTTTGAAAGACGGGAATTGACCAATCAAAAAAGCGTACTACATATTCTCATTCACCAAAAACATTTTTGAGACAATAACCATTGGGGGTTGGAGATAGGATAATTAATCAAGCTCACAGAATTCTATGAAACCTTTACTTGTTTAACAAAATGCAGAAAATTTAAAGATAGAAAAGAAGTTAAAAAAACTGAAGATGCCCAGAAAATGGTATTCATAAGGAATGAAGGAAGTTCGCCTTCAATCTTCATTTTGCACAACCTAAGTCCTAAAGCCATAGTTAAATTTCTTTGTTTCTCTTAATGCATCAATCTAACAAAGTGACATTTTACTCCAAGATTACCAGGATTAACTACCAATTCGGGCCAGTAACATGATCTCAAACCAGAAATTATTACTATAGTTCTCATTGAAACCTGCATCCAAATGCAAGTTTGCTGTATTCCTTATAACAGAGAGAAAGTACCTCTAAGTATCAAAACTAACATCCTAAGGTCCCATCTAGCAGTACCTTCTTTATTGGGGCCAATTAACAGATAAACAATATAGGTATCAATCATGTTTGAGAACCGAAAACCGAAACACTCTGCAAAACTAGCTAATATTAGCCCCAATCTACAGCACACTGCACAAGGGCCAAGGCATTCAAAGATTTTCAGGAAAACATAATCTCCTTTCACCAACCTAAGAAAATTGGGAAGGAGTAGGCAGCGCTAATATGAAAGCGAATAAAATTTAAGAAACCCTGAAAATATGATAAGTTACCATTTTTAATCCTCCACGAATTGGCTAGGAAAGATAAATGGGCCCCGACCTTTTGCACAAGACAATGGAAAATCTAAAGAAAGAGCACACTCGAACACTCTAACCCTTAGACATAAAACAATAGAATGCCTCCAAAGTGGCCTCAACTCTTGAGCTTAATGTGCGGCCGTGTGGGACAAGTAGGCCTTCATCGAATGCGAAGCAACGAAGCAGGTACCTTTTGATTTTTCTATACACTAAGCAGTGAGCACAAAGGTTGATTAACAAATGCAGAATGTGTGGCCGCGTTGGACAAGTAGGTCTTCAAGAAATGCAAAGTGTGTAGCTTTTGATTTTGCCGCACACTAAGCACAAAGGTCGATCAACAAATGCGGAAAGGCAACATCTAAGAGCTCATGAATAAGGACAGTATCTAAATCTTTGCAGCTCCAGGATCCTTACAGAAAGGTGCTCATGGTCAATATGTTATTGAGTTGGATAAAAGCATGAACACAACAAACACCAAAAGAAGCTCATATCTACAAATATACAAAGTGAAGGGCTTTCAAAGCAATCAACTTCAGGCCCCAAAAAACGCACAGTAAATGGCACAATGTACCATGAACATAAACAACAATGTACCATGAACATAAACAATAAGCCAGCAATCAAAACATAAGCAAATGTATGTAACGACTTCATTACGAAATCTCAAGTGCACAAGGGCGCGGACAGCATAACAAACCTGATAAGAAGGTCCAAATGCAATTCCAGTAAGCTTGGATTTATCCTCCTTAGGACGATTTTTCATCAATTCATCCTGCTTCACCTCAATAATCTCAGGTGGTGCTCGATTTTTTCTTTTATTCCCACCCAAACTGGCAAAACCCTCAACTCCTCCCACCGCCATCGTCGAACCTATCTCCCCACATGAAGCTTGGTACCAATTACTGTTATCATAATCACCACTTGAACTTCCATAAGCATCATAACTAGCATCATACCCTTGATCCCCAGCAACACCCACTTCATAATTACCAAAATCAGACACACCCACCAAACCCTCCTCCTTAATTTCAACATTAGACTCAAAACCCACCTCTTTCTCCACACCAGCAACATCAGAACTCAAGGTTTCGACAACCGAACGTCGACCAGAACCCAAAGAAGACGGTGCAGCGCCGAGTGAGCCAGAATTTTTAGGGGTAGGCATACTTGATAAGAATGATTTAACAGAAATATCTTGACCCAATTGTGTTTGCTTCTTCCTCTCCCTCTCTGCTTGTTCTTCTTCGTCGTCGTCTTCGTCATCGAAATTCGACACAGGTTGAGGAAGAGGAGGGCGAAATTGAACAACCCTTTTGGGATTGGGATTAGGGGGTGGAAGAGGGAAATCAGGGGTTGTTTCAGATTTAGGAGGAGGGAGTGAAGAGAATAAAGCTGAAGTTTTTAGAGGTGGGGTTGATGAAGAATGTTGATTTGGGATTTGAGAGGTAGGTTTTGGAGATGGGATAGAAGAGAATGAAGTAGATGAAGATTGGGGTTTGGGGAGAGAAGAGAAGAGAGAAAGGGAAGGTTTGAAAGAGGGGTGAGGTTGAAGAGGGGCAGAAGGTTGTGGTGTTTGTTCATCTTGTTCGTCGTCTGAGGAAGCATAGGTTGCTAACAGGGAATCCATGGAAACTTCAGTTGATTTCTGAAATTAGAAACCCAGTAATTCAGGTGAAAGAATGCACAACTACAGAGCAATGAAAGCGTGGGCTAATGTCAATGATACAACTCGGTGAGGAAATCATAAACTTCGACGTCATCCGTCGGGCCTTGTTCATCACAGACTGTCGTTGACCATCCGTTGGGCAATTTTTATGGACGTTGCTCAGTTCTCTCTCCTGTTCTGCCCAGATGTTCTTCGAATTTTTGGAAAATGTTCTGTAAAATCTGTTTTGATGCTCTTTCAGGTCATTTATTTTGTTCTTTTAAAATAGGGAAATTCTACCTGGTACCATTAAACTATTGTCTTTTCTATATGGTACCCAGAAAAACTTTAATTACACATAATACCATTATTTATTACACCTTAACTCTACAGTGATCCTCCATTAAAAAAAACGTTAGTAATGTATTATGGGCTGTTAAGTGGGCTGTTAAATGGGCTGTGTACTGGGCTCTTTAATAGGGTAGCCAATTCAAAATAAAAAAGAAATATAAAAAATAAGGCTTTCAAAAAAACGATCATTCAACTTCTCACATTCACACCCTCACTGTTTTGCTGCGATTTTGGTGAACTCTTGCTCTTCAACTCAGAATTTCTCACATTCATCACTAAGCTTCTTCAACTGAGTTGCTTGCTTTCACACAAAAGATAAATTTTTCTCTCTTTTCATACATAAAGTTTTCTACTTTGCTGATGTTTGATAATGCTTGTTGATGTTTTTTTCCAAAAAATATGATATTGCATGTTCGGATTTTAGGGTTTGGTTGTAGTTGTTGCTTATTAATTTTGTTGTTTTTTTGTTTAAAATATGTTGATGCAGTAATGGGGGATGAAATGAGGGTTTTGATATTTCAAAATTTGGGTAATGATGTGGTTGTGGATGTTGATCCTGATAAAAGTAACTTGCTTGATATTGTGATTGAGTATGAGGATAAGGCTAGGGAAAATGGGTTTCAAGTGCCTAGGTATCCAGATTTTGCTTATGTATGGAAAATGAAACAATGGCCATTAACTGATGACAAGGAATTAGTGACCATGTTTGAGAGGTTGGTTAACAAAAAAGAGACTAATGTATAGGTTGGGTCATTGCATAAACCTTCAAAATTGAACAAATTAGTCCTTGAACTTAGGAAAACTCAGTCCACAAATGATGTTGGTGGTGAAGGGTGCCCTAATGTTGAAACTGAGTGTACAAAGGCTAATAATGATGAAACTGGGGTTGATGGGGGAAGGATAAAGCTGCCAATCAGGAGAAGCACAAGGAATAGTAAGGACAAGGGCAAGTCGATGAGCAACTGAACAATTTAGACAGGGTTGAGACTCACTTCCACAAGTATGTAGTTGAAGGTTTTGAGGATAAGAAGGATGATAATGTGAATAGGGTTGAGATTGATATAACTCAATACACTGATGAGACTTGGGCTGACATACAAAGGTTTATGGCTGATGAAGCAGAGGAGGGTAAATCTAAGAAAGCTAAATCTAAGCCAATTGCTAAGAAGAAGAAAACCCAACCTTTATTGATATCAAATGAACCTTTTGATATTAGAAGAAGTCCAAGAATTGCTGGAAAGCAGAGTAGTGGCACGAGGTTCCACCTATTGTTAACTCACCAGAAGTTGTCATCAAAGGCAAGACACCCATCAAACTGTCAGTGCACAAGACTGATTTGACATTGTATGATAGGAAAATTCCTAGGACAACTGCAATTAGGAAAGGCATTGTTGTGAGTTGTATGAAGGCAGCAACTGTAAAAGGGAAAGGCATTGTTGTGAGTTGTATGAAGGCAGCAACTGTGATACCCACTGAGATTAATGAGGCTGGTAGCAGCAGTAATAGGGATTTGAGAGTTAGAAGAAGGTTGGCAATGGACACTACTCAGATTCATCAGGATGCATCAGATGAGAGTGAAAGAAGTGAAAGTGATGCAAGTGATGATGATGATTATCAACAGCAAGAAGGCAATGATTCATCTGACAGTGATGGGACTGTTGTGAGAGAGAAACCAGTGCACAAAGATGAGTTAGATGGGGAAACTCATGTACCTAAAATTGAAGACAAGTGGCAGGGAGGAAAGTGGTATGATTTCTTTGATGAGGATGATGATGATGATTACTTCTCCAGGCTCTACAGAAGTGGAGAGTTGTATGATGAGAAGGCGTTTGGGAAAATAGAACTAAAACCCTGGATGTTATTCACTGAAAAGAGTCACTTCCAGGATGTATTGAAGGACTATTGTGTCCAAGAAGGGTTTGCAATAATTGTTTTATGGGCTGATAACTTCAGGTACACTGCCACTTGTGCTGCAAAGTGTTATGATTGGAGGATACATGCTAGTAGACTGCAAGATGGTAGGACATGGGCCATCAAAAGCATTTGGCCAAACTGTCATGCATGCAAGGGCTTAGAGACTTACAATCCTATTTGTACTACAAAGTGGGCTACTTCCAAATTGATGGAAGATATCAGAGCCAATCCTGATATTAAAGGAAAAGAATTGAATGAAATCCTTTTCCAAAGGTTTGGACTATACATGAGGCAATCAACACTGTACAAGATGAAGAATTTTGTTATCAATGAGATATTTGGAGGGCATGATGTATCTTTTGGGTTGCTACCTTCTTATGTAAAGGTTATTCATGAAACCAACCCCAACTCAACTGCTTTTTGTGCAATCACTGACATAGGGCATCCACAAAGGGCATTTCAGTTCAGTTCTATCTTCATTTCATTTGAAGCACAAATGATAGGCTTCAAAAAAGGCTGCAGATCTTTGATTGGTGTAGATGGAGCTCATCTTAAAGGGAATTTTGGTGGGATATTATTATCTGCTATTGGCCTTGATTCAAACAATGAAATTTTCCCTTTGGCTTATGCTGTTGTCAGTGTTGAGGACTAGGAAAATTAGTCCTTCTTCTTCCACCATCTACACAACTTACTCAAAGATGATGAAAGGGATGACTGGACCATAATTTCTAATAGGCATAAGGTAATTGGCTTATGTTGTTGTCATTTTTTGATGTATTTTTTATTTCTGCCATATGCTTGTTGTATATTAATGTGTAATGAATGATATATGGTGTGGACTTGGCTCTGAAAGATGTGTGGCCAGCAGCCAAGAGAAGATACTGTTGCAGACATCTTAGTAGGAACTTCAAGAAGGCTTTCCCATGTCCATTAATGTATCTACTCTTTTGGCGAGCATGCAATTCTAGCAACCCCTTCAACTTCAAAAAGGCAATGGAGAGATTAAGGAAAGAAGGGAAAGCCCCTGTGATGAAATGGTTTGCAGAGTTGGGAAAGCAGTCTAGATGGACTAAGCACAAGTTTGACACAAGTGTTTCTTGTGACAGCAACACTAGTAATTTAGTTGAGAGTTTCAACTCAACTCTGGGTGTTGATAGGTGTAGACCTATTCTGACTTTATTGGAAGGTAAATTGGCTAATTTAAGTAAGTTTCAATGTTTGACACTTGTATTTTGTTTGAAACTAGGCTGATAATTCAACTAACTAAATTGGCTATTCTGACTTGGTTTGCAGGCATAAGGAGGGCGTGTATGATGAGGATAGAAACAAGACAACAAAATGCTATGGAGTGGGATGATAATGGGATATGTCCAAAGATTATTAAGATAGTCAAAGACATTGGTCAAAACACCAAGTACTGCAAATCACATATGTCTGCTCCTGGTGAGTTTGAAATACATGAAGGATCATCACACTTCCCTCTTTCCTTGAACAAGATGAAATGTGCTTGTGGTTCTTGGCAATAAAGGCTTCAAAGCTTGATCCATACAAATATGTAAGCCCTTGGTACTCTGTGAAAAAGTACAAGGCAACTTACAGTTGCAATATAGCTGCCATTCCAGATCATGAGCAGTGGCCTGAATATGATGACTTGCCCAAGGTTCTGCCACCTCCATTGAAGAGGGGAATAGGAAGGCCAAGCAGGAACAGAAGAAGGGAAGAGGGTGAAGAAGCAAAAGGAAAAGGATGAGGACTGTAAAGTGCACAAAATGTGGCCATTTTGGTCACAACATGAGAACTTGCAAGGGTGGTCCCACTGCAAAGGAGATACAGCCAACACAAGCAACTGTGACCATAAACAAAAGAAAAAAGGAGACTTAAACAACTAAGGCAAACCAGTCAAAGAGGGCAAAGAAGAAGCAAGATGAGATAAGTGTGACTGGTAGTCAACCACTAGCTTCACAAGTGGACAATTAAGGGAGCCATTTGAAGCATTTCTCCATGTGCAGTGGCAAGTTAGGCAAGATGGGATAATATCAGTTTTATTTTGTCATTTATGGGGATAATATCAGTTTTTGTTTGGCATTAGAACTAAGTGCTTATATTAGGGCCTGATTGGTGATATACAATTGATATATTTTAGGGATAATATCAGTTTTATTTTGGCATTTTGGCATTAGGCCTTAGTGCTTACATTAGGGCCTTTTTGATGATAAACAGTTTGGGGTGTTCTCAGTTGTTAATGGCATTTTTTTGGGATGATATCATTTTTGTGTCAGTTCATTAAAAGTTGCTTTGCTTATACAACTAATGTTCGTGTATGGATCAAGGAATTGAACTCAAAAACTAATAATTTCATATAAGGAATTAGTTCCTAAAACCATAATACAATAGTCATGAAGGAAAAACTAATACATCATTATTTAAGCACAACAAAAAGTAAAACCATATACATCACAATTGCAAATTTCACAACCAAATTGACATATTCCCCATTAATCTTCACTTGCTCCTTCAAACTTCTGATTTCTTCTTCTAAACCTTTGCTTCCTTCATTGACATTAAGTGTGACAATATCATCATTTTCAACCCAAGCAAAAGCACTACATCCCCTGCATTTATAGTATGGCTTCCCAAAATTGTTACATGACTCAGAGAAACGGATTTCCATCATTTTCATTGGCATGCATTTGGAGCAGTTCTTTAACTTGCAACATCTTGAGTCAGTCACGGATGATATTGGTGAGGCAGACCAAGAGCAAGAAGAAGCCATGGATGCAAAATAAAGGGAAGAACATAATGGAGGGAAATGGGTGGGGAAGGTGAAGAATGGAGGGAAAAGGATTAAAAAGAGAGGGAAAAGTATAAGCTAGGTTAGTCTAACAGCCCACTTAACAGCCCATAATACATTACTAACGTTTTTTTAACGGACGATCACTGTAGAGTTAAGATGTAATAAATAATGATATTATGTGTAATTAAAGTTTTGTTTGGGTACCATATAGAAAAGACAATAGTTTGGTGGTACCAGGTAGAATTTCCCTTTAAAATATTTGTTATATTCTTTTGGTTATTCCTTTATGTTCTTTTGGTTAGTCTTGTATGTTCTTTTTAATTGACACCTATTTTTTGATTTTTAATATTCATCTAAATAATGTTTAATGTTCTTTTGATGTAAAAGAGTATTTTGTTTTTTGAATTTTCGTATTCTGTTCTTTATATTTTAAGGAGATATATTTTTAAATTAATGTTTTTTGAATTTATAAAAAAAAGTAATTTTGTAAAAAAAAAAGTAATTTTGTAAAAAAAAGTAATTTTGTTCTATGAAATTTCGTAATTTGTTCTTTTTGTTTTAAGTAAATGTTCTTTTAAAACTGTCAGAATGTATTTTTGTATCTATTTTGTGAAATTTTCTATTTTGTTCTTCACACAAAAGTATGTTGTTCTTTGAAATTTTGTATTTTGTTCTTTTAAAAAAAGTATGTTATTCTTTTGAAATTTAGTTTTGCGTTCTTTTCGTTTCAAGTAAATGTTCTATTCATTTTTTGTTTTTCCAATGTTCACTATATGTTCTTTGTAGTGTTATTAGAGTTTGAATTTTGGGTGCCCCTTGCTGTTGTACCGGGGATGAGCTAGGTCAGGGCCGGAGATGGTGATGTCATCCCGGAGCACAAAAAACGGACTAGCAGGTGAGAAGAGAAGTGTATATAACAAGTTTTCTAAATGTAAATAGTTGAATAACGCCCACAAAAACACAAAAAGCGTCCACGATGAATTATCTAAGTTATCAATTTACCCTTAATTAAAAAACAGACCTTCTTCCCTTTCCATCGCCCGCTCTCACAAAAACATAGCCGACGGTGCTTTCATCCATCAGACCATCACCATCCTCCAACGCAGTCGGCCAGTTACTCGCTTACTCATAGTCAGCAACAAAAGCCCCCACCGTCCACCAATGCACAACCGTATCATCCCGACACCCTACTCCATGGTTGCAATTAAGAGGCTTAACTTAGCCTCACTGTCATGTAATCCGCCGGTGAAGGTTGGTTTCTTTTATTAAAAAAATCGTTCTTGAAGAACCTGCCCTAGAAATTGGTTTCACCATTGTTGAAACGGTTTCAGGGACCAGTTCCGACGATTCAAGAATCGGTCCATGAAACCGGTTTCACCATTGTTGAAACGATATGAAGGATAGGTTCTCATGATTTATGAATCGGTCTCCGAAACTGATTTCAACAATGAGGATATCATTTTAATATGTGCAGTATTTGATTTATTTAAGGGGATTTTTTTATCTTGTGTTTAGGTGTAATTATTTGTACAATATTTTGTTTTAAATTTGGTTGTGAATATACTTTCTAACTTTTTGACCTTCGTTTACATTGTGAACAAACTTTGAAGTTTATGCATCGTAAGACATTTTAATTACTAATAAGTGTTACTTAATGAAGCAAAGTCTTACCTTAATTATATAAAATCGTGCAGAGAACTTGGGAACTGGGGAACTTTGATTTCTAATCGACACCAAGGACTGGAAATACGGTGACTGGTTGCAAGAGAAGTTAGGATAAAAAAAAATGGCAATACTTTGGATGTAACAAATATCTCGAATTAAGATGCAAAACTTGTTGAACTTCTTACATTTGATGCCCAAGAGGCAAGCTACAATAATACTACTACTGCTTTGAATTTGAATTGTATGGGAGGAGTTGTTATACTCCTCAGGCAATGATTGTAGTTACGCTTAATTACTAATGAAATCCTTATTACGCCAAAAAAAGCACGCATTGATAAACAATGATGTTTTTTGTCTTGTATATTGGTGAAAATTTATCATCACATTAATTTTGCTCTACAATTGAGACATTCTGGTTGAAGGAACAAAGGGAGTATGTTTTTTGTGCAAAAGAGTTTTTAAACCATGTTGAGAAGAAATAAAATAAACTGAAACAAAACATGGCAAATCCATTCCACTAATGATGGTAGTTCCTAAATCATGGCGAATATAAAAAAAGAAGAGTCTATTGTGGTGGTCAAGGTTGGTCTATGACAAGTGCTCTTTAGATGGAAATGGGTGAAGAGAAAATTTGTGGGAGGTGGAATGAATCAACATAAAGGGATATGGAGGGTATCTGATCAAACTAAAATTATGGTAAAGGAAATCAATAAACTTAAACCAAGAGTATTAGACTTTATAATGGTATAATTTAAAATAATAATGAGTATTAGACTTTTAGTCATGTTTTCAAGAATATAATCTTGGTAAATTAATATTTTTCAATAATGAATTACTTTAATAATAATTACGAACCAAGTAAACCTACAATGATAAGGATTTCAATATTAATAGAATTATACGATTTATTATAATATAATTTAGCAATCTAAAACATAAAATCTTAAGTGATGATAAATAAGGAAAATATGGTTGATAATTGAAATAGTTTCTAGAAGGATTCACATGACAGAAATGAATCTTTTATCTAGTCTGAAATGCTAATAAGTCTTTTAACTCGTGTCTAGATTAAAAGAATAATGATATTACAATTTACAACCTCTTCCGCTTAGCTAACAAGAACGTTAAGCAAGACTTGAGGTAACATCTACTTCTAACACCCACAATTCTCCTTTGAAATGCGTTTATGAAAACGATTTTATTGATGTGAAAATGTGTGAACGAATTTATGCTATTATTCTCATTTGAAATGTGGGATAACGTTTTATTATTTCCAAATGTGTGTATGATTAAGTATTCTTTAATGACTTAAAAGTATGTTATGAGAAATGGTGTTTGAATGTTATTATTTATGATTTAATGAAGTATTGCTACTTAAATGTCCCTTCAGAGTTTATGAAAACTATTATGATGGTTATAATATTTATAAAGGTATATGATAAAGTTATGCAACATGATAAATAAAGAAAGAGTTTATCGTGAAATGAAAATCATGATTGTTTAAAGTGAATGAGGTTCTGACAGTATATATTTATGTGGTCGTGCACGTTTATTCGCTTCCGTAACATACAAAAGTAACACAACAAAGGAGAGTGCTCCTTGAGGGATATGAAGCTTATAAATGTATGATATACCCAACAAGGGAGAGTACTCCTTGAGGGATACCAATGTGTTGTACATCCAACAAACGAATCGTATACAATGTTCATCTTAGAAGCACAAAGTACCACAAAAGAGGAGGTGTTTGGCAAATAATTTTTATGTAACTTTTTCATTAACTTTTGGTTTTTGTATGTCAAACAACCAATAAATTTGTTTGGTAAAGATTTTCAGCCAAAAGCTGCTTTTTACGAGTTTTTTCTGCTGGTTTTTGTCTTTTGTTTCCAGTTTGTACTAAACAACCAACACTAACAAACACTTTTACCAAATATACTTTTATAAACAAATAATAATAATAATTAAAAGACCGGTCAGACAAACCACAAAAAACCATCTGTCAAACGAACATCAAAAGCCATCCGACAATTGCCAAACACCCCCGAAGTTTTTAATTTTTTTTGTTGTTCCTTCTTGTTCATGGGCTGAGGGTATTGGATTATGACTTTTTTTTCAATCTTGGGCTTTTGCTATTACTATTGAGCCTCTGCAATTAAATGGGTTGATTCACATTTCCCTCTCGTTTAACCTAGGTTTTCTTCTGTATCTCCATTCGTCTCTCTTCCGCATAGAGCTCCATTCGTCTCTCTTCAGTCTTCACTAATGGTACTCTTTCTCTCTTTGTCTTCATCTCATTATTTTGGTGTTATCGTAGTAACAATTGCTAGGTTAAAATGTTACGTTGTTCGGATTCTATGTAGACTTTGAAGTCCTACAGTTATGATTTGTTGTTGTTAGGTTAAGCATAAGATTTCAAATTAGAAGCATATGTTATGATATACTTGATCTTATTTGCATTGGAAACCATATGTTATAGTAGGAAGTGAAATATTGGTTTGACTAAATGTGGCGAAACCTGAAATTAGTAAATTTTCCACAATAAATTATGACTTTGCCACTTTTGAGTATTAAAATCAGTTATAATTTATTTTTGTTTCGAAGGATTCCTTTTGTGGTTTGTTGAATCTGCTTCCTGCTGATTTGTTTGAGCTTGAGAAAGGCATATTTATTGTATTTGTGAGCGAATAAAACTATTTATTGTAGTGTATAAGTTATATGCTTTTGGGGATGATTTGGGTCAAATATCTGGCATTGTGTTGTTCCTGTATTGTTGTGTTTGGTTATTATTAAATGTCGAAGCTGCTCGCTGATATAATGTCTTATGAGTATCGCCTTTTCTATGATTTACAGGCTCCTAAAAAAGGTGTGAAGACTGTTGCTTCAAAAAGAAGCCTGTAAGTTTTCTAATGCCTTTATTACAATTCTTCTTGTCCTTCAATCGCTTTACTAATTATTGTAATAGTGGGAGCCATATGGATTTGTAAATTATACCCGAAGCTGTTTGATTACATATATGATTCTGTTAGTTTGCTTAGTGTCATGTTGATCTTCATACAAGGATTTGTAGGTTGCTTATATTTTTTTGATATATGCTTTGCTGGACACGTATATATTGTAGTGTGGGATTGGATTGCTTAAAGTCGTTGGAGAATAGAAATGTTGTTTATTAGAGACAAATCTCAAACTAGTTTTTCAGTATTAATGTTTATCTCAAGGAAACTTTGTTGATACCTGGGTTAATTTTTGGAGATAAAAAAAGACTTGGAACCTTCACTCTATGGTGTACCTTAAGCTATGAGATTATAGTGTAGCATTTTCAAAATTGTGTTGTATTCTATTGATTCTATGATGTACGTTTCAGGAGAAGGCTACAAACCCTTTGTTTGAGAAGCGGCCTAAGCAATTTGGAATCGGTGGTGCTCTTCCACCAAAGAAGGATCTTACCAGATTCATTAAATGGCCCCGCGTTGTTCAAATTCAAAGGAAGAGAAGAATTCTGAAGCAACGTTTGAAGGTTCCTCCTGCTATTAATCAATTTACGAAGGCACTTGACAAGAACCTTGGTAATTTTCTTCCTTTTTTTGAAAATGCATACAAGCAAATGCTCATTTACTTATAGAATGCTGTTGTTTAATATCTAGAATTCTTTGTATATCCAGTTGAGTTTGTGCTAATCTTATGTTTTTTTGCAGCATCAAACCTATTCAAGCTTTTACTCAAATACAGACCTGAAGACAAAGCTGCTAAGAAGGAGAGGCTTCTGAAAGCTGCACAAGCAGAAGCTGAGGGAAAGAAGCCAGAGTCTAAGAAGCCCGTTGTTGTGAAATATGGTCTTAACCATATCACTTACTTGATTGAACAGGTATAATATTTTGTCTTACTTAAGTTGGTCTAGAACAGTGCTCTGAACAATAGTGTAAGAACATCACTGACTTGTTTAATAAACTTTTTGAAATAAATATTGCAGGGTAAGGCACAAATGGTGGTCATTGCCCATGATGTTGACCCAATTGAGCTCGTAGTTTGGCTTCCTGCCTTGTGCCGTAAGATGGAGGTTCCTTACTGCATTGTGAAGGGAAAGGCTCGTCTTGGAACGGTATTTTTTTTCTTACTAATTGTTATGCTAGTTTGATTCGATATAGCATAAGACAAGCCATTCAAATCCTTCCCTGTTTTACTGTATAACGAGCAGGTTGTTCACAAGAAGACTGCAGCTGCTCTTTGTCTGACATCTGTTAAGAACGAGGACAAGATGGAGTTCAGCAGAATTGTCGAGGCAGTCAAGGTGATAATTGTTGTTCATGTTGTCTTATTAAGTTGGATAAGCCAAGTAAATCATGTCATTTATTCAGCTATAACAGTGAAGGAAATGATGGGTTACCTTTACTTTACAATTTTGTCCCAAGTTGATAAACAAGACATTCTAGTCACTTGTTATGTGTACAAGTGTTGTGCATTTGAACCAATTGGTCCAAAATTGAACATGAATCTAAATTGCCAATTGCAGACTTGAGATTAACCACAATAGTAAATTTTATACATGGGGGCAAAAATCGTCTAATATATACTTGTTTGTTTGCTACTCTAATCTCGTTTTCACCATTCGCCATGGCATAAAAATGCCTGCTCTTTAAGTGAAAGAATCCAGCCTTACACTGAAACTCTTGCTTGCCACAGGCTAACTTCAACGGACAGCGATGAGCACAGGAAGAAGTGGGGAGGGGGTATTATGGGCTCTAAATCTCAGGCCAAGATGAGGGCAAGGGAGAGGGTTCTTAGCCAAGGGGCTGCCCAAAGGATGAATTAGACTTGAAACAGCTGCTTTGAAGAGCTCATAGAGCTCAGCTTAGCGTTTTTTGTTCTATTGTAATTTTGCGACATCAAATATTGATAATTTAGTTTGTTCGGTTAAAGCACTTGTATCGAACTGTTTTTCTAGCGAATTTTGGAACTCCTTCCTTAAAATTATGAAACATGCCGTGAGTACGAGATTTATGCCTCTGTTCCTCCTTTTCGACAGCATACATTTGTTCCATCTCTATCTGTGGGCATGTAACGTATCCCAGAATAGCCTGTCACAAGTAGCCCTATGGTACGGAAACTAGATACCCAAGGTTTTGTTTGCTAAATGTTCTTGGCTGTCAATCAAGCGTGCTTGCAAGGTTTTTTAGAGTGCTACACTGCTAATTAAACATATCTACTTGTAAGAAACCTTAAATTGATCCTAGTTAACAACTCTGGCTTGGTTTGGCTCAGCCCCAAGCTGAATACGGTTCAAGTCCTCAAAGGAGATGACTTTGCGTAAGTGATAAATAGGTTGAACTCTAATATGGTTTCATACTTGCAAATACCTGTAGAAAAACCAATTCTTTTCTTTCAAAAATATAAATAACCTAAAAATTATAATTTCAGTAGGTAATAACCTATAAATTATGAACATAAAAAAACTACTAGACTTTAGACCAAATACATTGTGAAGATAAAGTGGGACAAAGATGATTGTACTTTCGATCAGGAATTAGCACAGACGATTTCTTATGCATAAGTAAATCCGATGGATTTCACCATTACTTGCATTTGTATTTGAGTCAAAAGGCTGTTGCTCTGTTTGTGCAAAAGTATGTCACCATTGTCATCGTGTTGTATAATCGCGTTCCAGTCGTTTCTTCTGTGATTGTGGAGCTGGAGGTGTTAGAGGGGAGCACATGCCAGTGTTTGAAGCCAAGGAGATTTACTGGAAGCCATGCTGCACCTGCTAAAGGTGCTAGCAATTTTCAACCATTACTGCCTTTCACAGAGGATGATGGGGTTCAATTTGCAGATAGTGATTCAGACCCTGAAGAAGATGCTTCCATTGAGGCAGATAACTCAGTAAGGCTTTCAGTCCCTGACGACATCCTAGGGTCGATTCCTTGCCTGTATAATGAACTTGACCTTGAGGCACAGGTCCTGAACATTTGTAACTTTCTTTCTGCCTTCCATCACAAGTAGGGATGGCAATCTTTCAAGAGATAAAAATCTGATTTTAGGAGTAGACAAAGTACATCAGAACTCCTGCAGTGAAGAAGGCTTACAAAAATGGTTCCTTAGATGTGAAGATTAAGGCAGATTACCCCAATGCAAAGGAACTTCACGTTCTCATCTGGCTAGTGGTTCTTTTACGAAATCTTTTCTTAGTGTGAGTGGTCGTGGTAGGCTTGCTGTGGGAGAGGGTGATAAAGTTGCCATATTTGATGTTGGACAACTTATTGGACAGGCCACTGTTGCACCTGTGACGGCAGACAAGACTAATGTTTTAATGTCAAGCCTCTTTCCAAGAATGTAGTTCTCTTTGAAATTGTACATCTTGCTTGTAATCCTCTGGTTGAGAGTTATCTTGCTGTTGCTGGGTATGATGACTGCCAGGTTTTCACTGTTACTCCTCGGGGTGAGGTGACAGATCGTCTAGCAATTGAACTAGCTCTTCAGGGTGCTTATATCAGGCGGGTTGATTGGGGCTCAGGCTCTCAAGTTCAACTAATGGTGGTCACTTATAAGTTTGTGAAGATATATGATCTGTCACAGAATAATATCAGCCCCTTGCATTACTTTACGTTGGCAGAACAGATGATCACGTAATCTCTGTGGCATCTCAGGGTAAAGTCTATCTTATTGTGCTTTCAGAACTGGGAAGCTTGTTTTAAGCTTGAGCTGTCAACCGAAATTAATGTGGGGACCAAACAACTTAATGAAACTGTAGAGATTCCTGGTAGAGACGTCCACGTGAAAGGGTCGTCTTTGTACTTCTCATCAACCTATAAGTTACTCTTTGTATCGTATCAAGATGGAAGTACATTTATTGTCCGTTTGAACTCTGGTGCAACATCTTTAACAGAGATCTCTGCTTTATATGAGGATGAACAAGATGACAAGCGACGACCGGCTGGGTTGCATCATTGGAAGAATTGGTTCCTGGATGTGGTTATTTTATGCTGGTCAAATTATGGATAGAATACTGCCTTGCAGTCTCTGGGCGCTCCAGATTTTTGCTCCAGAATATCCGACATGCAGTTGGTTTGAACTCGCCTGTAGTTGGGGCTTTAACGAGTTACTAAACCTGCATCCAGGATGAGTGCTCTCTTTGGGCCTGCATGATGATGGTAGCCTCAGATATTTTCACGTGCTCAAACACGGAGGAGATTCTGGGTCGAATACATCTGAGACAGGTCAAGCTGTAGGTCCAAGTATCCTTGGCAATGAGGTGGTATGCTGGTTGGAAACTGGAGATTCCCTCATGATTTCTTTAAGAAGACAGTGTGCATCACGTCTGATATAAAACTGGGCGGTGATGCTGTCAGAAACGGTGATTCTGAAGGAGCTAAGCAGCGCTTAACCTCTGAGGATGGGTTTCTTGAAAGTCAGAACCCTTCTGGGTTTTCAGGTATGACTACTATCTTATGCAACAAATGAGTGCAACCATTCTACTTTGCTGGATTTATATTTATCTCATCTGTGCTTCCTGATATTACATAATTGCACAGAGCCAAGATATGCTATGAGGTGGAATGACGAAGTTCATTGTAAGAACAGGGTGGATTTTCTTTTCTAGGGAGACTGTTTACTTGTTAGTGAATAACTTGTAGTGCCGCGCAAGAAGTTATTGTTGTTCAATGCATGGAAGACTCACTGTTGTGCAAGTAAGATTAATGAGGTTCAGGCAAAAAAGCTTTCGTATCTAAATCCTTTTAGATAGTTGAATGCATCTTGTAGTTATATTTGACAACTTTACATTTCTTCTTTACGAATTACATTATCCAAAACAAAACCCCTGAAATTGTAATGGTTGCATCCATGTGCATGTTGGAAATACCTCAGCAAATCACATCCCTTCTGATATTTCGATATTTCAGAGGGTAATTAAGTTAGATGAAAGCATGCGGTGCTGGGTATGACATTCCTTTTACTGTTGCCGAGTCTCTTCTTGCTGATGAATAATTTACAGTCTCAGTGGGACCAACTTTCACTGGCTCTGCATTGCCTAGAATAAACTCACTGGAAGTTTATGGACGCCCTAAGGACGAGTTTGGTTTGAAAGAGAAATGGATGCGGTTCTTGACATGGAAGCCATTGTGCTTGGAAATGCTTCATGGGCTACTGCATCAAGGAAAAAGATTTCTTCTATGCAGTCTGCTCCTCTGAGGAACAAGTGTTAGCTGCCAGGCTCAAACTTCTATCAAGATTATATTTGCTATGCAAGCCTCAGGGGTGCTCAAAGAGTTGAAGACATGAAACCAGAGTTAAGCACGCTCAAGTGCAAACAGTTGCTTCGAGGTATTTTCAAAAGTGATAGGGAGCTATTACAGCAGTCTTCTGCATGCCGTATCTTGCAGACTCTCTTCCCTAAAAGAAGAAATCTATTAGCAAGTATTTGTCCTTTCTTATAGCACTGTATCTTCATGCTTTCATTTTCATGTCACGTCAGATCAAGGTTTATAGTTTAGATCTCTGCTGCAAGAATCAGTTATTAACTATCTAAATGGTTTTATTCAGGTTAAGGACAGTATACGCCTTCTTGGTGTGGTAAAATCTGCAGCTTTGCTATTGTCAAGGTTGGGGGTCGGTGGTTCTACATCAGCTTGGATGGTTGAGGAGTTCACTGCCCAGATGCGTGCTGTGTCTAAAATTGCTCTGCATCCGAGGTCAAATCCTGGCTGCTTTTCTTGAGATGAATGGTATGTGGAGTTCTGAGAATTCTCCTCGTCCTCTTTTAATCTGTAATAATATTTTTCAGTGGACCAGTGACTGCCTTTTCTAATCAGTGTAAGACTTAAATGGTTGTTGAACTTGTGATTTTGGAGTTGCTTAGCTCTCTAGTATCGGAGTTTTGCTGCAATGTCATATTAGTTTCAGTAAGGCTTTAATTATCTAGTGCATGTATCTTTGACACTGTGAAATCTGTTATAAGGTAGATGAAGACTGTCCTAAGCAGATCTCTGGTGAATTAGCTAACTCCACTATATTGTACTGCTACTCATGAATCATGAGCTTTTGGCCCTTTAGTAGCTTTCTTCATGTTGTTGCTGTTACTGCTTGTAATATTAGTCATATTAGTATTGAATTAGTAGTAGCAGTAGAAGAAGTTGTTAACTGGATATTCTTGTTGTTTCTAGTGCTATTGCTACAAATTTTAGAGTACTGCTCGACTAAATCCTCACTGAGCATAGTTGTTTGATTAGTTTAACGATAAGAATTTATTCATTTTAATCCGAATTAAGTGCAATCCTTTATTAATTACTTGATTGGTGGCATTGGGATTAAGGGTTTCATGCTCATGTAAAACATATCCATATTGGATACCTGTTGCACCCTGTTCTTTGATAGTATGAATTCCAATTATCTTTGATATTGCAGGATCTCAAAAAATTGATGGTCTTATGCAAGTCTTGTGGGGAATAATCGAGATAGAGCCGCCAACACACAGACCATGAACAATATTGTTGTATCCTCTGTGGAACTCATTTATTGCTATGCGGAATGTTTGGCTTTACATGGGAAGGAGGCAGGTGGACACTCTGTTTCGGCTGCGGTGCTGCTGTTGAAGAAACTGTTATTCTCTCCTAATGAGGCTGTCCAGACAGCAAGCAGGTAATT